>CP136868.1:26877115-27279615 GCA_033000465.1 Sciaenops ocellatus | reverse complement strand
TCAGGTGTTCTAGCATCACCTTAATTTGGTCCTTTAGTCACACACAATAAGTGAATATATGGGAGGCAGAACATGACCACCCGAATCAATGACCTTGAACTCTTACGGTCAGTGTTCCGGCTGGCTTTGGCCTGGTGTTTACGTGCAATGGAAAGCTACAAGTGCTCAGATTATTTTCGCTCTTCATTTGGAAAAACTTAAGCTGTTGACTGAGAAATGGATAGTTTTGGTATCTACAGCGATTTCCTACAGGATGCTTCTGCAAATCAAATCAAAGGACAGGTCATTCGTCTGGTCTTATCAGACCATAAATGAACCAGGACTGATGAGGAGGCTACAGATCAATAAAGCTCGCCCATTTTGATTGAGTCACTTTATGAATAGATGAACTTCTGACAGTCTGTGGGGAAAAGGTGCATACTGCCATCTAGTGGATGGTCAGTATAGTTACATATTCCCTTGACATTTATCACAAAGTCTTAAAGACAAAAAGGAAGGTGGTAGGTTATATCAACTAAACCAACTTTTTATCTCCTCTGCTCAGGTGCTTTACGTCCCCAGACACTGGTGGCACTATGTGGAGTCAGTGGATCCCATCACTGTCAGCGTCAACTCCTGGATCGAGTTGGTAAGCAGTACCATCATGTCTCTCCCTCACCCTGAGCTATTCATCTCAAAACCTGAAATAATTCTCAGACAGAATTTGAGAAACGTTTGTCCCAGAACAATGTTTAGTACCCCCAAGTGTGTGGCGTATGAAAAGCTTAAGCACAGCCAGATAAATGTTTATTCAAAGAGTGGGTCCCTCTTCAGGTTTCCCTGCAAGGTCACCGGCAGCACACCTCCACACTGTCTTTATCACTCAATGTTATTATATTGATATGCAGAGCTTGTTCTTATTTTGCTGTTCTGTTTCTGCACAGGAAGTGGATGACATGGCAAGAGTAAGTGAAGCTGTGACCAAGGCTGTCGTCTGCGCCCTTAAAAGTACAACGAGTGATGACAACAATGACGACTGGCTTAATCCCACTGAGGTAGCAAATAAATACTGTGATATTAATGACTCCCTCACATCAATAGCTCCACGATTACTGCCTCTTGGTTGTGCTGGTGCAGCAACAAAAAGAAAACTTTGAAAAACACCATGGCTGTGTCTTACTTCTCACATGGAAGGAATTCTATCCAGAGCAGTGTACGGTATGTAGGAAGGCAAAATCAGAAAACAAATCACTACTGCACTGCAGGTGTCCTAAATTGGGTCTGAGAATTAATTCAGTATCATTGTTGACTTTTAACATTTTTCTTAACAACAAAAATAAAATAATAAAAATACATAAAAAAAATAAAGTAAAATAAAAAAAACTATCATGTTTATTTCAGAATTCTGGTCCAAATAAACACATTTGTCCACATTTTAATTATATTATTAATATTACATGAGAGGGTGTGCTTTATCGTTATTATTGGCACGACAATGATGTGGTCAGTGCCGAGGCGAATTATAACTTTAAAAACAAAGAACAAAACATTTTTTTTTTAGATTTATTACTGTTTTGTAGCTGTTTTTTGCACATTTTCTGGCAGTTGTAATGTGAGAAATGGCAGAGTAATATTATTAGTGATGATGTGTGCTGTTATGGTAATTATAGCACGTTCTCAATGCCAAACAGATTGCTTGGTTAGAACTACTTGTTGTATTATTATAAACTAACAAAATTAGTTTTGAAGTTTCTGTTTTGACTATGCAAACACTTGATTTTGATATTGCTCGATATTTAACATAAATTTGTTTATTTTACATGTTATTTCTGCATATATTTCCCACGTCTTGATGTACTGCAATATCTTTATTAACATGCTGATATTCATTTCAATCGTTACACGTGATGTTTTTGTTTTTGTGTGTGTCTTGGCTTGTGACATCAGGTGTACACAACCTTTTGCATTGCATCATGATATATTTTCTTTATGTCAGTATAACTGACTACAAAGTCAGCCACACATTAAATGGTAAATAGCAAAAGATTTTTGTGAACAGCCAAGTTTTTCCATTTGTTGAGTGGACACCCATGGTAACCCCACTAAACACTTCCATAGCGAGATCCTCTGTCTCAGTAAGCACAGTAATTGCCTCATTTCGTTTGTTTTGGTTGGGTACAAGAAGTCATCCATTGTGCAACATTATTGGTGTAGAGTATAGCTGACTTAAGTGCTTGAACTTATCCAGACCTCCACAGAGCTTGATGGCACTCTGGTCTGCCTATGATAGATTACTAACCACTGTACCTCCCACACCTTCTTTCTCTGTGTAGCAGTTGGCAAAGGCTGCTTCTACCACTCGGAGGGTATATTTATCCCACCCACAGGAGGTCATTTACTGTGTAGTCCCAGTATGGGCTGCTGTGTAGAAAACAGATGTTAGGAGTGACTAAAGCTCCCGGGATGCTGTAACTACAAAAAGTGGAGAGGGGCTTGAACTTAAACCCCTCTTACCTTTTCACTGTTTTAGATACCAAACTATACACTTTTCATATAATGTTGTGCTATACTGGAGTACTCAGGCAGTAAAAAATCTGAATGCTCTATAGAGTTGTGGAGTTCAGAGAGTTAAAGATATTATAAAATGATGCCAGTTGTTTGACTGTGGTCTTTTTAAGACAGCTATGTGAATTGAAATGGGGATTCTGCAGGACTGGTTCAGTATAATTTATCTCAGTTGGCAGCATGTAAACAGAGACATTTATATGAGCTAAAAGTACAGAGGGCTCCCCAAAACTTTTAGTATCCAGCTGCTGCAAGACAGAATTCTTCCGGTGGTGTACCAATTATTAAACAAGCTCTAAGGCCCCTGTGTGTGGGATATGTATTCGAGTCAAGCTTCTTTTAAATTATTCCATTGGCAAGTTTGAGAAAAACTGGTGCAGTTTATGTTTTCTAATTCCCCTGATTGATCCAGGGCTGGATCTGTGGTGGAGTAAGTGGGACATGTTGGCACTTATTGTTGTCTGCAGCACTTTTATTGGAACCCACACTTTTTCGCATCCTACACAGAATAAAATTGGTTCAAATGCGTTTTTGTTAGACCGTTATATGTACCATTCAAGACATTAAAGGTCCAGTCTGTAGGATTTAGTGGCACCTAGCTGTGAAGTTGCAGACTGCAACCAAATGAATACTCTCCTTCCAAGCATGTAAAAAAAAAAACTCAAAAGGCCCTGTTGAGAGCTTGTGTTTGGTTTGTCTGCTCAGGGCTACTGTAGAAAAATGGCGGTTCAACATGGCGGACTCCATGAAAGAGGACCCACTCTCTCTGTAGATATAAAGGACTCATTTTAAGACAATGATTCTTATTTTCAGGTGATTTTACACTCATGAAAACAAACTAGTGAATATTATATTCAATTCCTGCCAATAGATCCTCCTGAATGTTTCACACTGGACCTTTAAATGATGCTTTCGCTTTTGTTTACCACTGGAGTGACATATTTAAGCCTTTAAATGTGCATCTGTAAAAGAAAGACAACTAAAACAACAGTTGTTCAGTCACTTTACACTCCCCCAACAACTACAGCTATGTACTGAATATGTCATATAAAAGTATCCTTCCACACACAGGTGACAAGGTGGCTGTTGAGCTGGCAGGTGGTGTTCGGGGAACAATCTGTAACAGTTTATTTGTGTTATGTCTCTGCAGGAAGGAGTATCATCCCATAATGAGAACATGCAGTATCTGAACTTGGCATTGAGAGCGTCAGCTCAAATACAGAGGGGCCTCTACCACAGCAAACTGACCCCGTACCCGAGAGACATCCGTCCTGCCAAGCGGGACTCCAAAGGACAAATCAGAAAAAACAGCGATTCTGTGCCCTTCAGTGTTCCCTTTGGACCACATCTCACCCCTGTGCAGTGTCAGCAAGAATACTCACCAGAAATAAAGGGGGTGACCACAAATGATCTGGAGGTCAGCTCAGATACAGTACAGCTTGAGAACAAATCTGAATGTGACTCCAGTTTAACTCAATGTAGAACATGTGACTGTGCAGATGGGACGTCAGGGAACTCTTCAGAAGATTATGAGGAATCAATACGCACAACAATAAGCACTAATGACCTGTTAGACTGCCTGGTGCATCCTGATGTTATCGCCCGTGTCACTGAGCTTTTACTGGAAAGGCACACAGGAAGTCACAGGAGCATGACATCATCCTAGCTTTAATATTTACCGGCCGTAAACAACATAGCATACAGAGGAGGAAAAGCCCCTGATTTGACTGGTAATGGTCCTGGTTAGATCAGTGATTTATCATTTTTATCATATCAGACTGCCCTTGCCTTTCCACTCTGGAGTTTGCAATGATAGAGAGCTGTGGGGGAAAAAAAGAAAGATCTTTGGCTGCAGAAATCAATCCTTCAACCCAGCGGTAATGCTCTGCTGTCAGTGGGAAGTGAGAGAAGAGTTTCACCCTGCTTTTCTTTCTACTCGCATCTGTCAAGGTCCTCCCGGGACGAACACCGGATATGCGAGAAGTCACAACCGAAACGAATCATAATGTGATGAGTGAAGCACTCAAGTGGCTCTACCATTTCCTTGTTTTGTTGTCCTGTACATAATAATCATGTTTGGGTCCTCCAGAGTAAGAAAAATGATCACTTAAATCAATTTGGTATGGTAATAAGCCACATAATTCAAGGTAATATTCCTGAGATGCGAACATTTGTTTCCCCTGTAATGTTTGCCTGCCTTTTGCTAATGAAAATTGTCATTGAACAACCACAGAAGGCTGATCATAATGGCTCGGTGATTGATGAGAGCTGTGATGATGAATGAAATGGGTTTGTTTGGATGCAGTCTGTCACCACAGGTGAAGAGAAAGGAAAGTTGTACATGCACAAGAATAATAAACAGAATCTTTGCACTATTTCTTTGTTGAATTTTATGTCCTGCACTCACTTCAGTTTTAGCATAAAAAATAGGCAGATTCTCACAATTTCACCATCAACATATTGTGGTAGAACATTGTTTTAAAATTATAACAATGCACATTTTAATCTTTAAAATTTCAAATGGAACAAAAACAAATTTTAGCATCACAACTGTCTATTTACAGAACTTCATAGGGTGCAGCAAAATTTACACTTTCCTAAATAAAAAAAATATTTTATGACTTTAAAGGACCATACTGTTGGTTTTGCATGTTTTAGCACATAAACTGAATACATATGCAATACTTAGCAATATTCCTGTCAATATTTTGTTATTCTTTTGATTCTCCACCTACTTGCCTATAACTCAGTTCAGTGTGCAGAGACATGAAGCTTCGAATCCCTCAAAGTGAACCTTCCCTTTGTCTTTGATTATGGTAACGCGAGTATCTACAAATTTCCTCAGTGATACGTCATTAGGAAATGACAAGCTTTGTTTTCAGAAAATCAGGCACAGAAGACAAGACGGTAAGAAAACTTTCACAAATTAACAATATGAATTTTGAATCGCTGGCAGATCCTAAATTAATGATTTATAACATGCAAAACTGCAAGTAGCTTTGATCCTTTAATATCATTACCGTTACAAGCACACAATGTAAACTGAACCATTTCTCCAATGTGTTTGGTCAAAGGCAGTATAGATTATGATTATTTACCTTCATAGAAAAACAATTTTGACATTGAGTTAATATGCAACACATATACACATAAAATATTTGACATTCATTTGTAATAACTATTGATCATAGTGTGGTCACAGTATTTAGCCTCTTTTAAGTCACATCTCATTCAGAAAAGGCTTTCCTTTAAGCGGCGGGAGTGTTTCACCAAATACATTAAAATGATGTGACAAATAAATACTGGACTTCTAACCACAAGAAATCATCACATCTTAGTGTTTCACTATCACAGAAAATGTACCTTCAGATATAAAACTGAAATAAAACACATTAGCGTCTCATAACTCATTCAATGCTTCAACTTTTATATCCAAATGTAATCATCTACAGCCAAGAAGATGGCGTGTGCACCGTGGTGCAGTTACAGTTTGGTCATCTTCTCCGTTTTGTTCATCTGTAGGTCATTAGTCTTTTTCTTTGTGTCGTCTGGATCTTCTTCCTCCCTCTCTAAATCCGCCATGTGCATCTTGTCCAGCTGATCTGGGTCAACGTAGGTGTAGAAGTAAGCCATGATGGAGAAGATGATGCAGACGCCAATCAGCAGGCCGGCAAACAGGATGAACTCTTTCCACTGGGACAAGAAAATACTGGTTAGTTATTGAACTGTACAAGGAGGAGAGAGAATCAGTGCATTGTTGAGATTGGCTGCAGTCTTGAGATACAGACTAAAGAGCTGACGGTTACAACATTGAAGGTTACTGGAACATTGTTTGTGGTGCTCACAGTGTTGAAGGATGCACATAAAAACATGAGGTGGTCGATGATAGTTTTGGTGTGCATACACTTAAAGTCTCCCACAAAACCCCATGATATTGTACCTGTTCCAGTCCTGCCCCCTCTGCCACAATCAACACTATCACATTTCCAAATGCAACAGTGAGCAGCCAGCCGGCCTGCAGGACTGACTTCATGTTGGCTGGAGCCTGGAGGGCAGAGAGAGGTCTACAGTTAGTCAAGAAAGGAAAAGTAAGCAATAAAAATGAGCAGCCCTGCGCTCGTACAAATATTTAAATGAATTGCTTCTAATCCTAAAAAATGTTGAGCGTGGGACATCAGACATACAACAGATTCAAAGGTAAACCAGAAGGCAGGATTGTTGAAACATTTTGTGATGAATTCTTATTGGTTGGACTTTAATTACACCCACTCATGAAGCCTAAAGTCACTACTGAAGATGTACTGTTTCAGAAATGTTTGGACGTGGAGCTGTGTAACTGCAGTCAGCTTGGTTGGAAAAAAGAAACAGAAGAAAGAAAAATGCCCATAGAAACTTCTCAAACTAATCCAGCTGCATAATGCTCTTCTTCACTTTGTATGCTGAATATGTTCCAAACACTCATGTATTTGCTAATATATATGTATATATATATATATATATATATATATATATATATATATATATATTTTAAGAGAGATAATAAATTAAATACACATGAGTATATGAGTAACACACAGCTTGTTTTTGTCGTTAACGACTAGAGCTTTGCTTTAAGTAGTATTGTGAAGGAAAAGTGACTAGGACGTGATTATGTAAAAGGGCAGTGGAGACTGCTGCAAAAAATCTATGGATGTTTTAAAGTGACATTCGGTACCTTTTCAACCATAAAACAACTCATTGTTTTGATGCTACGCTGACGCTGTTAGCTCTGTTTGTTAGGCCGGGCTGCTGGAATGTGAGCTCAGAGCATCAGGGGAGTGTTAGTGTTTGTACCACAGGTGTTTTGGAACACTGGGAAGAAGAGGAGATTCTCATGCCCGGGGCACAGGGAGGAATGCGGACGGAGAGTGAACCCAGAATGGGAAATGGCTGACTAATGGCCGTTAGCAAAGTTGTTGACTCGCTAGTTTTTGATTACATATAATATGATCATAACAAATGCACATCAGTCCATATTTACAACATCTGTGTATAAGTGAAAAATACCAAATCTTACATAATGTTGCTTTAATTACTTTTTGGTTTCACTGTAAATACTTCTAAACTTGTTTTTAAAAACCTTTGTTACCACCTAGTGTAGTGTTGGTCAAGGAACGCTGTTGCCAATCTTAGATGAAGATCATCAAAAACAATTTATTACTAGAAGAATGCTGAAAATACAAACTAATGTGACAAAAGGCAAATCTTTTTCTTATGTTTTTTTCTCTATGTTGGTAAGAAGACTCCTCGATCATCCTATACCAGGTCTACAGTAGTAATCCTAATGAATCTAAGCTGGCTAGCTGCTGTCCTCCTTGAAGAAGGAAGCTTTCTTTCAATCCTACAGGTAGTGAGTGTTTGATACTCAAAGCAAAGGTTTTCAGTGGGGCATTGAGAATACAGAGAACACGGAGATGTTGCCATATTGATATTTAATGTGCATCATGACATACCTGTGAGTAGGAGAACTCCAGGCCTGTGATGGAGAACATAACCTCTCCAGCAGTTATGAGGACGTACTGCGGGATCTGCCAGGCAATGTGCACGTTGTTGGCTTTGACATCTTCCATCTTGTGAGGCACAGTTTTACCGGATTCCTGACACAAAACACACACACACACACACACACACAGGGTTCAGTCATGTTGTGTAACTGTAAAGATATGCATATGAACTTGTATAGAAAGCATCCTGACCTCAATGAGTATGACAGTGTAGGAAGCTCCAAAGTCCAGCAGGCCCAGGTCCAGATTAGAGCACTTCTTTAATGGTGAAGTGCAGCTGACATCTGGGTAACTTAGGGAGGGATGCATGAAGGATGAGATGAATTAGAGAAGAACAAAAAACACATAGTATAATTTTACTATCTATGTATAAGTCTTTCAAAAGTAAGAAAAACTCTTTCAAAGTCACATTGACATTTGTAATACATATTTCTAAAACGGAACAAGATTGCATAACTTTTCATCAAAATCATTTTGATGCTACATTTATGTGTCATTCCCACTGTGCACCCTGTACGTCTGTTCTTGCACTATTTAACTTTATGCTCTGATCGCTTTGTGCTACAATCACCTGTGAGATGCACTAAGTCACACACCATCAACTATTTGACTGATTTTGGTAAAACTGGATAATATTTTATGGAAAAAATGTTTTCCCTCTGATGTCCCCCGGCTGCTGAGCATCAATTATAATCTACAAAGTTTCCTGATGGACAGTAAAGTGAACTGCTGCAAACTATAGCTGCTGTTAGCTAATGTTAGCTCAGTATGTTAGCCGGACTGCCCGAACTGTGAGCTCATAGAGGGGAGTTTTAGTATTTGTACCACATGGCGTTTTGGACCACCAGGAAAAGGAGGTTTTCAGGCCTGGGGTGTGGGGGAATGCAGAAGAGGAGCAGAGCGGATGTCGTGCCAGAAATCAGAGCCATATCAGCAGGCAACGTAATCGGGCATAGCACCTTCTGTGGATATAGCTAAATGGCGCCAAGACCGAACAGAATGCCGATGGAGGAAGCAAAGAAAAGAAAAAGAGAGTGACAGAGCAAGAAGCTGCCAGACAAGAGTAAATCTGGGACTGACTTTTAGTCATTGGTGAGAACTTCGTGAAATAAAAGGCTGAAGACAGACACTGAAATATTAGCTGGCTGTTATGTCTTGTGCTAATGCACTTGCTTAGTGTTTAAACCGAACTTTAACTGATTTTGTGGCCACTTTGGAGCACAGCACCTTTTAAGTTGATACAGCAAACTCAGTTGTCTATTTACACATCAATCAGGAGTTGTGTGTCCACCTGATGAAGTCCAATATTTACTCTATTTACTGTTTCAGTCTCTCTAGCTGTGTCAACTGTTTGGTGCTGAGCAGGTAGTGCACACTGAGCTTTTAGAGAGCGCTGAGAGTAAACCAGGAAAAGCTGAAGGCTGAAAAACCAACACTTTGAGAATTCTGTAGAGCTGAGATGAAGCCGGGTGATAATTCTTCTGTATTCCCCAACTTTGTTAAGATCACAACTTGAACTCCTCTAAAAGCTAGTTGAACAGTAGCTTCAGAGTTTTTGCTGTTTATACAGATTGAGACAGTCCGGTCCTACTCACTTGTTCCGATTTACAGTCTTGTTAGGAGACATGTCATGAGGGAGCATGTGGAAATGCACATCTCCAACAGTTAGGTTTATTGCCTCTGGCTGTGTGTTCAGAAACCTGTTAAATTAGAATTAGAAGGAGTCATTAGCAGACTTAACACACTATTCAAGTTGGTTGTTGACCTCACCACCTTTTACAATAGCAAGGGATGAATTAGCTTAAAATGTTTATTTTACATAAAAGGTGAGTCGTGACCTCTTAGGTTAAACACATTTTACCTAAGGAGTGGCTTTCCATCTTCACTTTTATGTATGAAATCTTCCACCTGGATGAAAAGAAGAAGAAAAAAAGAACACATGACATATTTGTATATTTGTTTTTGTCTGTTTGTTTTTTTTTTTTTTTTTTTCAACCCCTGTGGTTGTGAAGTGAAGCCAATGCGGAAATGCCAAAAACTGCAGTTCCTCAAACGGCCACTTGAGGCTGGCTAGAGAACAAGTGAATCTCCATAAGTCCCCATGTTAAAATGTCCAACTTCACAGCAGAAATAAACATGTTTACAGCCTGGTACAAAAAACAGTTTTGGTCTCTATAGCTATTTTTTTTTTAGCAGATTAAACAGTCATGTCTCTCCTCAAGACTTTTTTTTTATTGTGTCATTGTTTTTTGTTAGGTAAAAAAAAGTTCAAAAAAGTACACATTCTTACTAAACTAAACTTTATTTTAGCGCTATAAAACCATGTGAAACAGTAATATGATTAAGTTTTATTCCTCTGGAATAGAATTGAAAACATAAACCTCAGTCAGTTTGGTCTGAGTGATTTATGTGCATAAACTCACACTGATTCATTACGTAAACACAAAATATAGAAATAAAAAAAAAACACATTTTCCAATATTCTTTTACTCCTTCCTGCCCGCAAAGTCACCACATACTACAGCCTATCTTTAATATTAGCTGACATTTAAAGTTAGCTTTAAATTGCTTTCTGCTTTATTTTTTGCACGCCATGCTAATGCTAAATTGTTCGCGTGACGGGAGCTGAGTGACATTCAGCAGCAGACTTTTTACACAAGATACCATTACCCTCTTTTTCTGAACAAAAGCAGTTAAATTAACCGCAGAAGTAGCAGCCTATTTGCTTGTATACATTTGTGGCTAAAAAGGAAGTGATGTGACCCTACTCTCTTCTCATTGGTTGACAGTCTTGCACAGTCCTGATTTAGATTATATTACATTTGTTTTTGAGTTTTACGCTCCCAGGAAAATAATACTTGTGGATGTTCATTTCAAAAAGTCTTTGTTCAGTCATGAATATTTAATGGAACCCATTCTCTGGGGCACTCACAAGTGTGCAATTGATTCCATCACTTCGGGAGAATAAGATCAGACTGTAGGCCTTCTGTTGGAGAAATTCACCGTGACATTCTGAGATTTTTCCATTGAAGGTGACTTCAATCCTCAGTGTGTTGTTGGGTGCCCCCAGAGGGAGAAGCTCATATTGAGGAGGGTCCTGACACAGAAAAAACAGGGATTAACGTTCATGTTTTTTACAAAATCACACCGTATCAGAAGGTAGAAGTTTTAAAGATGCATTTATAAATATTGTTTAGAAGTTGCAAAATTATCCTTTGACTTGAAAACATGAAGTGCTCCTGTAGGACAGCTGGTGGCTCAGACCGTGAGTTTAGCTCAGTGAACTCATTAAAATATTCAGACAAAACTGGTTTGAGCTTTGACAAACACAAACAACACATTCATCATGACCCCATTCTCTTTTGTGTACCTGTTAGTTGTTGTGTTGCTGATTCCTGTTTAGTCTCTGTATTTTATATATTATACAATAAATCTACTTCATATTATGTACATTTGCACTGCTGCTGCTGCTGCTGCTGCTGCTGCTGAGTGAGGACACACTCACTGCAAAATATATTTTTTTTTAATCTCAGTGAGGTATTTCCTGATTAAACTAAGTTAATATTATTGAATGATAAACCCTGCATTGGTCAACACTCTCTCTCAGAGCAAACAAACCTTCACTGTGAGACCACTGGTAATTCTGGAGTCTACAATCCCGATTTGTGTTTGAAATGCAAATGAAGATGAAAAACCCAGTAAACATGAATTTGGTGAATTTGAATTTAAGGAGAACATTCTCACTGGGAACTCTGAGCTACCTTGCATCTACACTGGATGGTAGAAAAAGTTGTTTCCCCCTCCTATCCCCTGTTTACCTGAAGGTATTGGATCGGCTCTGGAAATAGGTTGCTGCTCTGGAACTTCACACTGACATTACCTCCTGCCAGGTTAAAGACCTGCAGGAGAGAGTTCCCTGCAGGTGCTGGATCCACCACAGTTTTCTAACAGACAGAAAAGGAAATTAAAGTAAAAGTTGTATTACAAAGACTCATATGCCTATGTGTGTGGTTTTTTTTTTAAGACTAAAGATATTTTAGTCTTAAAAGACAGACATTTGATGCTACATTGACGTGTAATGAATGATGTCTCTTTCATATCCACTGTTCTTGTCCATGAGAAGCATGTAACGCTTAACAACAGTTACACACTACCAACTGTTTCACGGGTTTTGGTGATACTGGATCATATTTATGGAGAAAATGTCTAATGTCCTTCAGCTGCTCAGCCATAACGCTATTGATCAGTTTACTGATGGACAGTAAAACTGCTGTAAACTGTAGCTGCTGTTAGCTGATGTTAGCTCAGTTTGTTAGCCGGGCTGCCAGGACTGTGAGTTTAGAGCACCGTGGGAGTGTTAGTGTTTGTACCACCGGCGTGTCGTGCCAGAACTGGACCTAGGCATGCAAGAAATGTCACTAGGCTCAGCAGCCTCTTTGGATATAATGATAGAGGCGAAAAAAACAAAGTTGATGTTGACAGAGGAAGCTAAGAAGAGAAAAGGAGAGAGTGACTGAGCAAGAAGCCACCAGACAAGAGTAAATGTTATAAATGTTGTCGAGAGCTTCATGAAATAAAAGGCTGAAAGACATCCTTCTTTGCTGCTTCATACGTACCACAACATTCACTTCCACCAGTGTGGCCGCTATGAAGGCCAGTGCTGCAAAGATCATCCCTGCGGCCATTTTCCTGAGAGGCCTGAAGGCAGAAAGAAGGAGTCGGGGACAGTCAACACTTTAACACACATTTCTTTACTGTTAGCCCAGTGTGTGTTTACTATTCTGAAAGTCGAGCTTTATCACTTTGTTATTTAGAAAGGTGATTTCCACATCAGTGTCCTCACTGATCTCCGGCCTGATAAGGGACTGCCTCATCACTTGTTTTTATGTGATGCCATCTGTTGCAAATGTGTTTACGACCCCAGCTATTCCCTAAAAAGCATTAATAAAATCAGCTTCTTAGTGCTCAACATACAATAAGAACCCACTCATCAGATTTACAATTGTAACTGTACTATATGTCTGCATATGTGTGCATGTACCTTGCTTTCATTCATGAACTCTTCATTCTCCAGAGGCGTATTCACAAGATACACAGGCTCATTGTCTCAGTTTAAGAGGCTTCTTAAATGTTTATGATCGTAATAAAGATGGGAGTATCCAAAACAACAGGTTTCTACTCACGTGACTTTGATTCTGCAAAGGCCAACAAGCGGATATATGATGAGGTCAAAGATGGGCACAAAGAGAAGAATCATCAGCGCATTCAACATCTGGACAACAGGGAGGGAGAAACTAGCCTTTAAATGACTCTATAAAAGCTCACTAGGACTCATAAAGTCATAAAGGTTAGGATTTACACGAATAAAAAGGCTGATTCTGATTTAATATCACCAGTAAAGAGATGGTAAGATGGCAGTGGTTAAAAGCTGTAAAAGTGCTTTCATGAGAATGACAGCACTTCTTGCCAAGTCGAACATTAGTCATCTATAACGTTTACCTTGACTGTGACTGATGTGGCACACTGATTTCCAGATGGCTGAAAGCATATAGGCTATCAAATGTACACAGCAGTCTGTAGGTATTAGGTTTATACTAGGTATAAGGTAAGTATATACTATACTGCGCACTGAAATCAAAATAGACCAGTGTTTATTAGGTCAGTGCTGACGTTGAACTTTAAGTGTGTTTGAGGGTGCTGCCATCAATACTGGCAGAGATGATCCTAAACAGGCAACCGTCAACATCGTATGGCCAGAAAGTGGAATATACAAAAAGCTATATACAAAAAGGTCTGCAGTTCTGATACTTATCTAGTAGCTATTTCGCTTACTTCCTGAGAGCTAAATGAGAAGATACCGCTTACACAGTGTGTCTGTATGTCCGGTATGGAGCTAGAAACCAGGAGGCTAACCTGCCGCTCTCTAAAGTTAAAGATATATCTATTAACACCTCAAAAGCTCATTTGTTTGCTGTTTGACAAGCCCTGCTCCCTTAGTTACTGTTGCTATGCTTCTCAAGCTTTCTATTCAAACAGGTCTTTGGTTTTACCAATGATACTAATTAAGTTTCCCTAATTAGCATGATTAGAAATACCTGTGCTGACCCTACTATTTCATGTCACATTTTTCATTTATTGCACAAAATGGCTGCTGTGAAAAAGGTCTATTCTATCCATTTTGCTGCACTGTTTGCTAAAACCGCCTCAAGCAGAGTTCAAAACGTAGGTGAGCTAACTAGCTAAAAAAAAGTTGTTTGGTTGTTGGAAAAAGCAGACTCTGAAACAATTTTCCATGTGTGAGAAAATACTACACAATAAATATGCTAGTCAATAACACGAGTAAACTAATTAGCCAGATATGTTAACATGCAGCTTAGATTAGACAAATGTACTCTTAAATTCATTCTTTATGTGTTTATTGTATTATGGTAATAAAATGGTTTAAAATGCTAACAACAGCTGTACCCTCAAACTGTCTTATCACAGCTTCATGCACACCAAGCACGTACCTGCATTTGGTCGGGCTCAATACTGAAGGTGTTCCCCTGTAATAAAACAAGATGATTTCAGGACACTTAAACTTTAACTTCATAAATCTGAGAGCATGTGCAGGGTTTGCACTGGCAAATAAAATTTACTTTGACCTGATGAGTCGATGATTTATTAAGGCCATAAACAAGGAAAAATGTCTGTTTTATGACAACAGTTTGTACAATCACATGATTACTGAAAACCACCCAGTGATATCAAAGTGTGATAAAAAAAAAAGATGTTATCAGCTTTTCAAAATATTGTTATTTTATGTAAAGAAACTCTTACAAAAGCCATGTTCATCCTCGTGGCTTGAAGTGTCCAGCGGGAACCCTGCAATAAAGAACAACGACTGTTACTGTAACTGTCAACGCAGTTCAAGCCAATAGCTCAACTGTTACCTCAACATTATGATCTTTTAACCACAGCAGACTGTTTTGGATCATAATGAAGAACTAGTTAATATTTGACGTTGAAGAAGACGTGAGTTTGTCTTTTGTGACAGTTTTTATTGTCATTTTAGCAGGAATGCAATTCAGGAATGTTGAATGTGGCTTTGAGGTATTCCATAATTAGATGGTTGTGTTGAGTGTTGGCTTGAGGAAAAGATAACAGATAGTTATGGGACTTAGATAGCTATGACACAATACCTTGACCTTGTGCTGACTGAGAGGACCAGTCTTGTACATACAAGCAAGAATTGAATGACACACTAACAATTCAATAAAACATCTTTTTACTCACATTGCAGTTACTTAATCCAGTAGGTCAAGGGGGATTTAGCAACATTTCAACAACACTTTCTTGCTTTCAATTACCCATTTAAGCTAGCAGATCGTAAGCTTAGCTTAGCATAAAGACCGGCAATAGCTGTTGGATGGTTACCCCGCTCTGTCCAACTGTGAAAAAATCTGCCTACCTAACATCTCTAAAGCTCACTGATTAAAATGTTGTATCGTGTTTGAAAATTTGCTGTTTTACAGGGGGAGCTAGGTGTCTGACTTTTTGGGACCAGTGACTTCCTGGAGATTCAACTGGTTGCCTGACAACTGCTCGAGAGGTTCATGGAAATGTCATTACTATGTGGTCATAAACCAGTATTAGGAAGAAAGAATCTCCACTTTATGTAGATGCTAGATGAAGAGGTAGACTTTTTGCAATTCACCCTGATGACGATGATGATGTCTGAACCAACGTACATGGCAATCCACCATATAGCTGTTGAAATGTTTAATTTTGGACCAAAGTGGTGGCCCGACGGAGAGATTTCCATCCCAAGAGCTTTCTCTCTCTTTTCACTTTTTCCGTGCACTCAGCTACATGGTGTATGAATTATGGAGTTGCAGGAGCTCTGCAACAGTCTTTTTTCCATATGTACCTGCTGATCAAACAGAGCCCAGAACATTGGCAGCGGGATGTACAGCACCAAAACCCTCAACACCATCTTAATCTCCTGGATCAGACGTTTCTGTTAACACACAAGCACACAACCTTGACCTTTTCAAGTGACTTCCTCAGACAAATCCAAGTCGTTGCATTGAAGAGTTAACAGTAACAGCCCTTTTTTTATTACCGAGTACTTTTCCTCAGCCCAGTCCAACCAGTGCTTCCTCTGAGGTTCATACCTCCTCCTCTGCCAGCGGTTTCTGATGGCAAACTTCAAAGATAAAGCAAAAACAGCTGAGACTGAAACAAAAGTGGAAGGATTGTATAAAAATGAAAATGAAAATGAATTCTTTCAGTCAATACAACAGAATAAATATGTTTGAGCTTTAATAAATCACTTAATATAGTCCGGGGGAACGGGGTGATGACTCACCCCAATGCAATTGCAGACTTCCAACAAGATGTTTCCCTGGGGAGGAGTCCTCTTGTACATGCCGCTGCCAGCAATGAACACAACTGCACAAGATGGATGAAGAGTTAGACAGTTTATGTTAGCAAAGGCTCAGCTGTTGAGCAAACAATTGCTCTACTCGCCTGGCATCAGGATGCTCGTATCAGCTATATGTGTTCCCTAACCACCATGAGAAGAAACAGTAGAGTCTGACAGAGCTGTTTACCATTTGTTTGATGGTTTATCCTCCTACAGTGGCTTGTGAAATACTTAAGAGGAATAAAACCAAGCATGTTGTAAACAGACCGAGCTTTGGTCTGGCAGTTCAGACACTGAAGCCCCGTAGTGCTTTGTCCCGCCCTTGCTGCAATCTGTCCATGGCCCCTCCACTAATAAAATCACAGCTTGTTTTCACAGTGAGTGGTCAGCCAAGCATGAATCCCAATGGGGACGAGGATTCAGAGGCAGAGACAACAGCCTGTCAGGATTTATGTGGAAAGGCCTTGATCAAGAGGAAGATCAGCCTGACATGCTGACACAAACATGCTCTCAGCATGCAGATCACAGCCTGAAGTAAACTTAGAACTGAGGCATTATTTTTATTTATTTCCTGGAGGCATACAAATTAGGTGCATTCATTTTCATCTTAAGATTAGCTTGGAACACATGATCTTTAGTATCTGATGTGTTTCAAATCCATACAGCTTGTTTGCATTGAGTTAAAGTAATTAGTTCATGACCATTAAGCAGCTTCAGCAGCTGTAACCGGGGTTTAATTGCTTTCCATGACACTGATGGGAAAGTAGCAGAGCTCCACTGATATACTGACAAGGCAAACACTATTAGCTGATATGGGCCTATTACTGTTATATCATTATCAGTACACATTTTGGCAAATAAACAGAAATTTAGTTGCAAAAATGTTTTATAGGTCATTAATGTTTTGACCCTTAATGTCTTTATTCAAGTTAGTTTGACCCAATAATTTCAATTCAAGGTCAATTTAAAGGTGCAATGCGTAAGAATTGATAATCCACACATCACATTCTAAGTCATAAATGCTAGCTCAGTTAGCCATGTACCCAGACTGGGACCAAACAGAGACTCCTAGTCTGCCACAGGCCAGTTTGACAACAGGGAACAGTTAACAGTGGCATGTAGTGGTGTAGGTGCTGATTGTCCACCATCCCAATAAACATCACCAACATGATGTTTATCAGGTTTATCCTGAGCGGGACATCAATGTCTGTACCACTTAAAAACACAAATGTCCATACTTTCAGTTCCACGTGCATCACATCTGACTGGATGACTCACCTAAAGCTACAATCATCAGAGCTGCAGGAACCCCGAAGGCCAGAGCATAGCAGTCACCACCGAAACACTGTACATCACCTGCAGCAGAAAATTCAGCGTTAACGGCGTCAACACAGCGATGTTAGTCACACAGTGGACCATGATGGGTATTTATCACGTCAAGACTGTCAATGCTCACTTCTCAGTATGGGGGTAATCACAGTCGACAAGAGGCTCCCAGCGTTGATGGACATGTAGAAAATGGAGAAGAATTTCTGCCTCTCGCGGACCTGGAGGTGATCAACAAAAAAGCTAAATGGGTGACATGCAATTCTAGCACTGTAGAGTTTTGTGTAACCCATTTTAACTTGGTTTTTAATCATTCTATTCTAGAGATCTTAAATTAAAGATGCATTTGTCTATGAGAGACACACGACAATTGGTGTAGCTATTATGGCCTCTACAAACTCCTAAGAAACTCATGAAATGCCTGACGCATTAGCTGCCAGCACTTTTTTTCATAAGCTAGTCACTAATTTTGTCTGCTGTTTGGTGCTGGGTAAGTAGTGTACAATGGGTTTATCTGCCTGGGGGAACAATTATGGGGTTTAATTTAGCATCACAATTGGTACATACACAGAGATTCCCATGCTTAAACATTTAAACCTCTGTTTGGTAACATTGATAACATTTGATAAAATTTTAGTAATTTACTACTGTGACACAAGAGTTACGTTAAGAGTTAAGGTGCTTTAACAGATATCATTACTTCCATTTTTGTCTTTTAGTGCAGAAGATTTGAAGAAATATTACATTTGCGTTGTAGTTGTACTACCAGGCACCAAGGTGAATTGTAGGCGAGTTATTTTATTGGGAGTAATACTTCTCGACAACGTTTTTTTTTTTTGTTGTTTGTTTGTTTTTAACTTGATGATCCAATCAAAATCTTCCAATACCAAAGGATGAAACTTTGAAATATTCAATTTACACTCACAATGACTTCTACTGAACTGATTTTTCTGGATATACATGGCTTTAAGTGATTCCATTCAAAAATATTTTTTTCACTGTGTCCTTCAAAGACAATACAAACAGCACAAGCTACAGTGTTTTCACATCTTCAGACTAAAGAAGTGTGGAGCCTTTAATGAAGAGTAACAATTAGTTGATTAATTGAATATTTGCCAACTATGAAATTAATCTATTAAACTAACTTGATAATAGTTTTGAGTCATTATTTTCTGGTTTCTTTAGTTCTCTATGACCGTAAACTTTGGGTTGTGGACAGAACAACACATTTGAGAACATCACTTTGGGCTTTGGGAAAACACTGATCAACATTTAATTGTCTCACATTCTGTGGAGCAAACAAATAATCAAGAAAATGATCAACAGATCTCAAGATCTGAAAATGATTGTTAGTTGCAGTCCTACTTACATTCTCTTCGTCAAACTGGTCTCCTCCAAATGCTGCCACACAGGGTTTGATTCCTCCGGTGCCGAAGGCTATGAGTATCAGACCTACCATGGACAGAGCACTGCAACAGACATGGGCAATATGTACACAGTGTGTGTTAACTGTTGTACTGAAACTTCAGCAATAGTCTATTAATTAATTGGTGGACCAACAGAAAATGAATACATAATTAGTTGTTGAATTCATCTTTTAAGGATTTGTTCTCTGTCTGCTCAAAATGAGTGAGTCAGTTCCTGATAACTTACATGTGCACACTGCTGTTCCCCACAGTGGGAATGGCACCGACCGACTTGACCACATGGCCGATCACATACACAATGGACAGGTAGATGATGGTCCTGTTGAGAGCAGACTGTGATTATGTACATTTAGGGTTGCCACTCTTATTATTATACAAGATTTGTGTGTGTGTGTGTGTGTGTGTGTGTGTGATTCATCTCCACTAATAGATAGGTTTACACAATTCAGAGTAAGCTCTGAGGTTAAAGGGCTTGTCAGTTGCCTGAGCGGCCAGGAGGCACATTGACAAGAAAACAATGTGGTGTACAGTGTTTATTAAACACTGTACACCAAAAAATCAACACTTTACCAATAATTGCAATCAAAACCCAATAAACCAATACTCCAAATCTTCTCAAATTCTCCACAACTCTCAACCACTAACCCATAATTCCCACCTTCATGATATACATATCCTACTAGTCACGTGACTATTTAGATCGTACCAATAACAGGTGTTCTTATATATATTTACATAGACAATAATAAACCATAAAAGGTCATTATAGGGAAAGTGTAAAATCTTAGATTGTTATGAGGACACTGACTTCTCTCCCTGAAACACAGAGCAGGTGCTATTCTGATCATTACTATGGAAACTGAGGACAGGACTGTCTCACTACCTAGACACAACAAATAAGTACATAATGTAACGCCACGACAGAGTCAGATAACAATGTCAGACCGCTAAGGGTAAACATATTTCCTTGCTTGTAGAATAATGACCATTTATGGACATAGGATAGCTGCCACTGTCCTGAGGTCATATAGACGAGTCAGAGAGGACAGCTTCTCCAGAATTGAGGCAGCAGTGTGTACTGGTAGATCCTCCATTCTCCTTGAACAAGCTTCAGTATTTTCAGCATAAGACATCTTGGACTCCTGTGTACTTTCTCTGCACTGACTGAATTGACCACTATAATGCTTCCCAACACCACTATCTTTTCGCGATTTTTAGTGAACTGAACCTTTAATGCAGATGGAGATGAAGCACACAGGGACTCACTTAAATTTTCCAAGCCAGGAGTCAGCAATGAGAGCTCCCAGTATGGGTGTGAAGTAGCAGAGGCTGCTGAAGGCATGGTAGACAGCAGTGGAGAGATCCTGGTCCCATTTCAGGTAGGTGAGGAAGTAGAGCGTCAGCACCGCTGTGGACAAACACACAAGCATGAGCTGTGACCAAGGTCAGTTGATGGACACTCCCAGCTCCAAATACAATGTATAAATGCCTAAAACATGTCAACAAGACCTATTTCAAAGAATCCTCCAGAGTTCAAACCTACAGTTTTATTTTATTTATTTCATGCTAGAAGATCCCAAAGTTCCCAAAATATCAAACATTCAGCCAAAAACAAAAAACAAGTTTTGAATATTCCCTTAATGGAAACATCATATAGCTAATAAAGAAAATTATAAAATGATTCCTAATAAATACACTGACTTGGAATAGGGTGAATGAAGCCTCTGCCATTCCCACTCTTAAACAAAACAAAGACATTTGAAGACATCACTGTGGGCTTTAGAAACAACTGACAATTTTTTGACGTTTTACAGACAATATAATCGATTAATTAACAGATAATGTAATAAAAAGATGCTGGAGAAGATTTAATTTGTAAGGTTTGTAAGTTCATAGAACTTAAGAAAAACATGTTTGTTAAATTTAAGACATAAAGTTTAATCAACAGCATTTTAGATACTGCAGATGTACGGTAGTTTAGTAAAGGATTCATAAATAGGATAATCAATAAATTAATCGATAATAAGAATTATTTGTAACTGATCTGCTAAATGAATATAGATACTTCTCTCTCACAACTACATTTTAGATCATCAAGTGATAGTCACTTCCTCCCCATAAATCAGCAACAATTCTAATCTTCATCTGAGATTACTGACAACATGTGTCAATTTAAACAGCTTGAACAGGAAATCAGGCTTTTAAATGGCATGCTTGTGTGTGTGTGTGTGTGTGTGTGTGTGTGTGTGTGTGTGTGTGTGTGTGTGTGTGTGAGAGAGAGAGAGAGAGAGAAGAGATAAAACTGACTGATGGGATGTGACAGACAGGCATGTGAGTGTAAGTGAGGTCATGTGAGGGGAAGACAGAGCTCCAGCGTTAACTGCCTATTGTACGCTCTCTGTTATATTGCCCTTATTGACTCACACTGAGTTGGTTTAACAAGCTGAGAATCATTACTCACTCAACTTTGTGTCAAGGACTTTTTAAAGACCACAAAGTCACTCTGTGGATACAGTATCCTGTTTTTCCAGGGCGATCTACACTGCCACATGTTGTCCAGACAGACAGTTTGCATACCTTTCATGCCATAGTAGGAGAAGCGTTCACAGAACTCATTCACCACTATGAAGCAGATGCTGGTTGGGTAATTGGTGCCACATAGTTTCTAAAAGAAGCAAAGTTTGGTTACTGACAGAGGCTGAACATATTTTATACAGTATGAGACAGTAATTAGTCAATAGTTTAAACATCTCTGACAAAGAGTTGATCAATATTTTTTACTGGAATGGAAGGCATGTATCTGATTCATAATTCCTGTTACTCAATCATTAAGAGTCAACCAAGAAAATCATTATGCAGAACTAAAACAGACTTCTGCTATGCTTAGCTTATCTGAAAATAAGACAATATATTACAGGTTATTGTAATTTACCAGATCAACAGTTGTCATGTGTCACAATGAAACAAGAATCTGTTTAAATACCATGAACTAATCCTTAATTTACCCATTAAAACAACACCTTAATCATGGAGTATTTGGTATCATTAGTAGTAGTATTAGTATAGTATTCTATTCCATTATTTTTCGGCTTCTGTTACATTATCTTGGCTCAACAGTTGATCAATAATAATAATATAAAATAATCAACAGAATAGTCAGTAATGAAAATAACCATTAGTTGCATGCTTAGTCAACAAAATATCATCACTGAGGGTGAAAAATCACCACAAAGGTTCCCTCCTGGTTCCCCTATGGTAGATAAAACATGATAAAATGCACTTTAAGGTACCCTTCCAGTTAAATAGTTACCTATGTCAGTCAATAGCCCCACCTATCGCCTTTTCTAAACAGTTTGAATCTTCTCTTGGTTTGTAACTCTTCTACCATAAACGCATCACAACTTTCTGCAGGTTGGTGCCCTTTTTATGTTTTACCGCCACTGTTAAGGATCATCTGGACCAGGTAGAACTTTATAAATACTAACTTATCAATAACCTTAATCCCAACACTTTAAGAATAACGGTTCCTCAGCAGAGCATACTTCAGTACTGGAGTACTTCTAATACATGAGCACAATTTGCTGCTTCAAGCCTGTGTTAAAGTAAGTAAGTAAAATGTGGATTGTGTGACTTTTGCTTGCACTGATCCAGTGTTAGTGCTGATTGGCGCATCTCTGCTTGTTATTAGTATTCCTTCTGATGTTCACTTTAAGGATCGGTTCCCTCTAAATGTGACTGGCCTAGCGTAAATCTGCAATGCACTCTGATAGTTTCAGGTCTAAAGCCAACTTTTGGTGAGGATGCGCCTGTTGCATTCTCACTAATAATTTAACGGAACGGTTTCACGAGAGTCGTCTAACTCTCTGGCACTGGAACTGTACCTCTACAGTCTGACTTAAAGCATAAAAACACATTTTCACTTCATTAGGTGACTTTTTGAAGCGCCATCCGTTCCTATGTGTCCTACGCGTCTGTTCCACAAGGACTCGGTGCAACTTTTTTTTTCCACGGTGGATTTAAAAACAACGCAAATACACATCCAGACAAAGTAGACGACTCCACTGAAAACAGGCTGCTTACCTTCGTCATGTTGCTTTATTTGCTGGTGAGATTCTTGGATCTTTACTGCCTCATCGGGAGCTCCTGAGTGACATCCAAGTCCGTCCCACTCTGCTCTGCACTCTCTGGGGGAGCGAACGTAAAACTTCGGTCATTTATGCTCTTTACGCCGACTTCAAGTTAATATTCCACCACAAAACTTGGACTTGTTACTTAAGGAACTGCAGAGGGCCTCCACAGACTTAGCTCTGTGTGACTCAAACAGACAACAACATAACCTAGAGGAGTATTTATACATCTGAAAAAAGTATTGCACCCACTTTTGCGCGGAACAGGAGGTTCGTTAGTGGTGAAGCGGGGACCGGCAGCAGCAGCAGCAGCAACAGCTCTCTTGTTGGACAATAGTGTCGTTGTTTGGCTCACACTGTGGCATGGAGGGTCAAACTCTTGTGGACGTGTTGGCCAGAGCGCAGCATCATTAATTTCCCTTTAATTCACCATGCATGCATGCGACTCCTTCCTTGTGCGTGTGTGTGTGTGTGTGTGCGTGTGCGAGCGTGCATGCGTGCGCGCGTGTATGTAGTGTTACCGTCACACTATAAATAGTTCATTTTGTTTACATGTTAAACTTGGTGTCATGAACAGGAGGCACTGTGATGAGGAAGATTCGATGCGTCAGTATTGTGTTGCGGATACATTGGAGTCAACTTTGATTATTTTAATGATCAAATAATAATTTCATTCATAGTTTTTCAGCCTGGCTGGCACACCTCTTGGTTCTGTTTTTTTTTTTTTTTTTGGATTCTTCTCTTCAGATCAAGTAAAAACATTTAAAGTCTCAAGAATAAAAGTGCTTATTAGGCAGAATTCACTTAGTATTTTTCAGCACCAGTCAAAAGTTTGGACACACACTGACGTCAAGACTGTGTGAAGCTGTCATCAAAGCAGGGGTGGCTACTCTGAAAAATCTAAAATCTAAAACATACTCTGTACTACATACTCATAATTCCATATGTGTTATTTCATAGTTTGGAAGGAAAACCATTGAAGTGTGTCCAAACTTTGGACTGGCACTGTGTATATACAAAACATGTTATGTCTAGTTTTATTAGGTGAATTAAGCAGTTTAATCTATAATATTTTATCATATTTTACAAACTGAACGTGTTTTCTGGATAAAATATCATCTGCAGTGGAACGAGTGAACATAGCAGACAATGGGAATACCCATGTGAACACCTCATAATTGTTGATGTCTACATTTTTTAATAAAGGATGGCTACATGTTATTTTACTTAAAAGCTTCAATATGGATGTCACGGGGTTCTCTTTCTAACCTCGCCGATATTTCCAATAATCCAGTCTTAGTCGGAAAAAAACTGATGTTTCTGAATTTTATTGTCCCACCTCAGGTGCAAACAGTGCCAATATTTACAAAAACAAAAAAAAAAGTGAATGAAACAAAATGCTTTATATACACGTTCAAAAAGAAAACAAAAGAAGGAAAAAACGAGTTCTTCAATAACTCAACTTTACAAGAAAACACTATACTCGATGCTCATAACTCAATTCTCAATGTTACCACCTCTGTAACCAAGCTCTCTCTCACTCATTAGGGCCCAGGCAGCCCCTTTTATAGTTGTATCCCCTCCCACTAAGCCTAATACATTTCTAAAAAAACAACATAAACATCTTTTTCTCATCATAACGCCCATTTTCTTCACATATGCCCACCACAAACATTATACAATAGTTATGCAAGTTTGGTCGTCATTTCTCTCCCATAGAAACAGCGTCGACCTCTGACAAATTGATGTTATTGACAAAAATATATTATTCTGAGTCACATGACCAATAACAGCGCGCGTCATCCTCCTATTTAATGACATAGATGGTTACGCCCTGTTTATCCGCCGGAAGCGGACAGTTACGTTGTGGCGCGTGCGTTTCCACACACCCAGTACCCGGTCATCTGTCTGAGTGTGTGAATACCTGAGTATTTCACCCTTGGCCGCGCTATTGTACAGTGAGAGCATTCGACTGCGTACCACTCTTATCAGTAGATGGAGTTTTGTTGTCTGTGGGTGGCTCATGTGTCATAACAGGTGGCCAAATTATGGGAAGTATTATTTGTTGATGTGAATGTCTTTCTTTAGCCGCCCTGGTGGATGAATTTGAAGAAAACTGGAGTGGGAGGTGATGAGTCCAAGTCCCTAAATGCAAGTTTGACTATGCACCAAAAAAATCTCTTATCTTCTAATTATATATTTCAAATTCATCTTCAACTTTCCCTATCTATGTGATTACACAATTTAAACTCTTCTCCTCTGTGTCCTCGTGACGCCTACATTCCAGCTAAAGATCTTTGCACAGAGACAGATTATGATGTACGACCAACTAAATCTGTGTATGTCATGTGATGGTAACTATGCATGGATGACAGCTGTGAAATGTGATTGAAAGCCCCTGAAAAATGCTTATAAGTTAAGTTTGAGTCCTGATTTTCAAGGTCGAGAATGAACTCTCACACAGAAATGGCACATTAGTAAAAAAGTTTATGACTCACAAGCTCCATCCCCAGACAGACACTGTCCACAGTTTTGTTCCTCTGAGATGCTTCATCATTTTTACTTAGAACTTTCTTTGCTATGACGTTTTACTTGGCTGAGAAAAACAGGATTTATGTGCAAATCTTAAGAAATCTGCCTTAAAAACACTGTAAAATTGTAAGGGAAACATGCAAGTCATATGCAGCGCTTGTGATTGGAGAAAACTGTTATAAATTATATTTGTTAAAGTTAATCTCTTTTTACCTACTGTGAGGTCCACAGCTAAGTTTATGATTTCTATGCTCGGAGAATGTTTCATCACTAGTAGTTGTACAATCATTATTTCTTCCATGGCTCATGAATGAAGTTGCATTAGAAGGGCCTTATCTCTGTGTGCAACCGATACAGGAATCAAAGTAATCTGTAATAGATTACAAAAATCCTGACATTTACTTAAGAAAAACTTTAAAAGTTATTAGCATGTCGAATTTTAGTATGTATTAGTATGTCGAACCATAACAGTCCACAAGAGTGCAGCATTGCTCTGCTAACTGAAAATAACAACACAGAAATTTAAGTTTTAAAAAGGGAGCTTTTTGAGCCATATATATATATATATATATATATATATATATATATATATATATATATATATATATATATATATATATATATACACACACACACACACACACACACACACACATATATATATATATATATATATATATATATATATATATATATATATATATATATATATATATATATATATATATGTATAGTCAGTAAGCAGACTAAGAAAAGCCTCATTTTTGAGTGTGCTGTTGATTGATTCTGTTGTGATTCAATGCAATGCACAAAGGGAAAGTTTCAAAAGTTTCTCCAAAAGCAAAACATTATCATCATAAATGTAGGACTGGTGTTGGATTTCTTGTATTAGAAACTTTTTGTAAGTCGCTTTGGATAAAAGTGTCAGCTCAATGACTAAATATAAATGTCTTTGCATTAGTTCTGTTGTTTACATCTTACACAAACACTTGACACTCATGTTGTTGGTGATTGGTGATTACATACTTCGATACTTAATATACGTAAATATTAGTCCTAGTTGTTAGTCGTTACGTCTGTTCCTGTGTAAAAGTTGGCTACATTGAGAGCAACAAAGAAAAAACAGGCTTAAATTCCTTGTTTCCAATAAAGCTGATTCTGATATGTTGTTATGGCAAGAATACTTTCTTGTAGTGTTTGTTTGAGAGAGAGGCAAACAGACAGACAGACAGAGATAGATAGAGAGAGAGCGAGACGTGTTGCCCGGAGCAGAGAAAGAAACAGTGAGGTGGCATAAAATGTACTGTGTAGTATACATATATATAAAATAAATCGATGTGGGCCATTATTGGTTTGTATGCACAGAATGATAAATGTTGAATGAAACCCAATTCTAAAAACGATAGAATCCAATGAAAAGTGGACTGGTCAGACAGTCACAGCATGGTCAGTCCATCTCAGATGAGTTAGTCAGTTTCTGGATGTTGTTGATATTTGTCACTGAATCTACAAATGCAAGTTACTTTCCCTACAATGCAAAGAGAAAGACAAACGGTTTTCTGCAGTATTCCTGAGCCTATGTAATAAAATCTTCATAAAATCATGTCTGTTTTTATTGTAGCACTGTCTGAAGGGTCGGAGGTCACAGGCATTCAGTGTTGGTTTTCAGCCTTGTCCTTCCTGTGCAGCGATTTCTCTGGATCCTCTGAATCTTTTGATGATATGAATTGTAGATGGTGAAATCGATAGATTTCTTATAATATAATTGTGCATTGTGGTGCAAGTGGTGGACAAGTGGTGAACTTTTCCTCATTCTTGGTTGTGAATGACTGAGCCTTTCAAGGATGCCCTATTCATACCCAATCATGACACTATCACCTGTTACCAATGTTATGTTTACCTGTTGAATGTGAACGGGTGCTTTTTGAGCTTCCCACAACTTTCAGTCCTGTTGCTGTTGTCCAAACTTTATAGGACTGTGCTGCAAGCATCCAGGATGAGTTTATATTTTTAACAATAAAGTTTATCAGTTTGAACATTAAATATCTTGTCTTTGTCCTGTATTCAATTTAACACAGGTCAAAAAGCCCAAAAAAGCACAAACCTCACTGTTTCGTTCTCTGCTCCGGCCAACACACATCTCTGTCTGTCTGTCTGTTTGCCTGTCTCTCATACAAACACTACAAGAAAGTATTCTTGCCATAACAACATATCAGAATCAGCTTTATTGGAAACAAGGAATTTAAGCCTGTTTTTTCTTAGGTGCTCCCAATGTAGCCAACTTTTACACAGGAACAGACGTAACGCCTAACAACTAGGACTAATATTTACGTATATT
The DNA here is from genome assembly GCA_033000465.1 of Sciaenops ocellatus. Classification (NCBI taxonomy): domain Eukaryota; kingdom Metazoa; phylum Chordata; class Actinopteri; family Sciaenidae; genus Sciaenops; species Sciaenops ocellatus. Next base: position 27,251,371 of record CP136868.1, on the reverse strand, counting down.
AAGTATCGAAGTATGTAATCACCAATCACCAACAACATGAGTGTCAAGTGTTTGTGTAAGATGTAAACAACAGAACTAATGCAAAGACATTTATATTTAGTCATTGAGCTGACACTTTTATCCAAAGCGACTTACAAAAAGTTTCTAATACAAGAAATCCAACACCAGTCCTACATTTATGGAGATTATAATGTTTTGCTTTTGAAGAAACTTTTGAAACTTTCCCTTGGTGCATTACATTGTGTGACAACAGAATCAATCAACAGCACACTCAAAAATGAGGCTTTTCTTAGTCTGCTTACTGACTTTATTTTATTTTGTAGCTCTACCCACATGAAAAAAAACTGTGTAGGAGTAGTCATTTGGATGGAATTAGGACATGGAGCTTCACTTTCACACAACGTAAATAAGATAGTAACACGTAATGTGTTATTTCTGTCTTTATTTGACAAAATCAGGAGAAAGAAGCTGTTACTTGAATTGATGGAAGGAGACTTAAACCTCTCGTTACCGGTTTGGAAACCTGATGTTATGGGTCTTTTCGTTGAACAAAATCACAATTATAAACACATAAAACCTAAAAATACATTTTTATGTACAAAAAACAATTACTAAAACATGGCGGTAAACCTCTGCCTAAAGAATAAAAACATTGTATCTCCAAATGAATTGCCTTCCTCAACACTCGACTTGAGTTCTGGAGCTTTTTAATGCATTCAGTAAAAATAGGAGTACTAAATGACTTGAAATAAAGCTAACTGACCCATCTGGCCTGGTGCTGATGGACCAACTACAGGTCTGAGGCCAGTGCTTTTTTCTTTAAAAGATAAGGCTAGTTCAATACTGAGTGCTATGGACACAGAGGGGAAGTCTGAAAGTACTGAGAGACAGACTAACACATTGTCAGTTTTGGTCCTTTCACGGCCTTTGTTGACAGTAATAAGACATAAAGTGGAATAACACGTTTGTCCTGTCCTTTTAAGAGTTACAAAACTAAAGGAAAAACACACAAACATGAGGATAACGTGGACTCCACACAGAAAAGATCCAGACAGCCTTCATGTAATCAGATTCAGACTCAGGATGCTTTCTGCTCCGAGGCAACAGGCCTAACAACTGAAAAAACACATGACATTTGTGGAATTGAAATCCCCAGAGAAAAACTGTCTTTGTAGCTCAGGGATAGTTAGATAGAAAGTATTCTTATTCACATGAAGGAAAGGTTTGAATTTTATACATCCGGCATTATACTCTTGACTGCATTTAGATGCATTCCAGTCAGTCCTCATGGTGTAACTGCACCACAAACAAGGCAGTGACAGGCAGACAACTCTGTGAATACTAAAACAGCTCACAGAGAAACTCTTGTTGCCGCTCTCGACTCCTCCTGCTTGTCTCTTCTGTCCACAAACTGCAGGTTGATTGGCTTAGCAGGACAAAGCAGGGTCCTGGTGATTGGGGTAACTGTGGTTCCAGCAGGATCTGGCCTTACTTCGTAGTGTTTTATCAACTTTAAAAGAAAAGAGAACAATTCATGTTAGTAAAAATACCTGAAATTCTATTTTTGGCAACATATGTCTTTATGTGATGCACAAGAGCACAGAGTCCACATCCCAGTTAATGATCAACTGTTCACCAGCTGACCTCATTATAACTCTGTTTTTTGGATAAGACGACTCAGTCCAAAGTCAGATAATCCCACTGTTGAGATTAACAAAAGAACTGCCAGACCTCTGTGCTCTGCTTGCTCTTTCAATGTAGCTAAAGGATAACTGACAGAGGGAGGTGTTTAACCTGTTTAACTTTAACTAGTAGTAATGTGTTGGTTTGGTTAAAAAAAGACAAACTGCTCCAAATACTCAAAAAAATATATACTATACTTCAAATCATTCAAAACCTTCTTCATCACACCACTGAAGGACTACTCAGTCTCTGTAAATATGATTTTATTTAAAGTGCAAACATTTTAGGAAGGCAACTTGATTGTTTTATTGACATTATGTAAGATTCAAATGTATTTTCATAATAAAAAAGCTAACAATCCATCCATCTCCTCATGCATTTCTTTTGCTTATCTGGGATCGGGTTGTTGTGGCAAGGTATTCCAGACATCCCTCTTCCCGGCAATGTTTGATCACTGTCTATGTTGCTTGACAACCGCTGTCTCTCTCAAACAAACAAACAAATGGACACAACCCAAAGGAAACTTGTTGGTGCCACTATTATCATCAGGATAAACTGCAAGCCAGACACAGTCAGAGAAGATGGGCATATGAAATAAACCAAGCCAGGACACAACTGGCAGAGTATCATAGTTTAGTTCATGAACTTCACCTAGATAGTGCTAAGCTTCAGTGATATTTAAGATTGATGGTAGAAAAGTTTGACTGGCCTGATTGTCGGATTGAATTGGTCGAATGATATCAGAAAGTTGAATCTGGCTCAACTTATCTGCTGCAGCTTGCTGTATTTTTTTTTCCACAAATACCCTGTGGCCTGCACATCTGCAGCCAAAGCTTGATGGGAACCTGTTTTTTTTTTTGTTGTTTTTTTTTTTGCACAGCACCAGATTTGGTCTAAAATTTCAAATTCAAAGCCCTCTAGCGTTTCAGTCAAGTGAAGCCCTTCATTTCTTAACAAGGCCTTTATTGTGAAACATTTGCAAGAACAGGATTGCTTGTAGCAACAGCTTATACCCCATACTTCCACAGTGCCCCCTAAAGGACATCCCAAACTCCCATGACATCCCAGCAACCAACATTGACGTTAAAACCTGAGAAAATAAAAAAGCATTGTTGCATCCTGTTGCACTGTGATGCTGCATGTGTTTTTGATTTCTGTTTGCCACTCTCAAAACCTGAATATTTTTACAGATGTAAACTGTTATAGTGTACACCTTCACATGGATCAGAGTGCAATCTAACTTCTGTAAGTGTAACTGCTTGGGTTGCTCATGCAGAGATATTGTTTGCTTCAGCTCAATATTGTCCTCAGTAAAAGTTGTTATTGATATAACAATACTAACTAGTCTGGTTTTGGACCTTGAATCACTGCTATTCAAATAGGCCAGGTGGTAATGACTGGAAGAATGAAATAGCTGATACGAGCAGCTGAGTTTAGTTTCCTCCACAAGGACCCGTTTCTTCGCGTTGAAAGGAGCCAGTTGAGGTTGTCGGGGCGGCTGAGGAGGACGCCTTCTGGCTCCCTTCTTTTGGAGGTTTTCTGGGTATGTGTATTTGGTAAGAGACTGTGGGGTAGACTCACAACGCAGAGGAGAGGTGATATCTCTCATCTAGCCTGCAAATGCCCCAGCATCCCCACAAAAGAAGCTGGAAGAAACATCTAGATGTAGATCTATCTTGCTTAGTCTGCTGCCACCATGTCCCTGCCCCAGATAAGCGGCAGAAAATAGATGGAGGTACTGAAGGATGCTTAGCAATCATATACAGTATGGATGTAATGTTTGGGTTTCCTCATACATTTGCTATATAGCGTAATTTAAAACATGTTCGTAAAGTTTCTGAGCATTCTGGGTTAATATTTTCATTTCTTATGCAGCCGCTTGTATTTCTTTTCTATTTCTTAATCTACAGAAAAGTAATCACCAGAAATGAATAACAGCTGTGACAGTGAAAGCTGATCTATGGTCATGTTAGCAACAGCAATGAGCTCTTACCCTGGATAGGATGAGATACATCTCCAGCTCAGCCACCCGTCTGCCCAGACACGCCCGGATTCCAAAACCGAATGGCACTGACCCGAACGGATGCTGCTGCTTAATCTTCTCCTCTGGTCCTCGGAGCCAGCGCTGTGGCTGGAAGGTGTGGGGGTTAGGGAAAATATTCTCATCGTAGGACACAGTGTAGTGGCACAGGTGGAACAGTGTCTGTGAGAGATGACATTTTTCTTTAGGTAAGGAAAATGTGCACAGGACCTTAATACATACATATCAGTCAATACATGTGAGCTACAGCTGTGAGGCTTAAAGCTTTGTGACCACTGGCTTGAGACATCAGCCCCATTCCTTCACTTAATTCTAATAAATGTAATAATATGGTACGTTTATCCAAAGCACTTTACAATTTCCTCTCATATAACCATTGAAACAAACACACACATTGATGGTGGCAAGCTGCCAACCAAAACACTGGCCTATTTATAGGGAATAATTTTGGGATTCAGTATCTTATCCAAGGACACTTCCACATGCGGCGGCAGGAGTCAGCCACAATATCTCAATACATATTGTTTTTGCAGTGAGCATACAATACAATGTACATCACCAAGAGTCCTGGAAACATGCAACTTTGCGAATTAAAATTCACATTGAAATGATACACTACTAAAAAATCTCTCTCACGCCTGCAACTTGTCCAGAACACAGCAGCTAGGCTGCTAACCGGTTTTAACAGATGACATCACATCTCACCAATTTTAGCTTCACTCCACTGGCTTCTTGTGCGTTTTAGGATTGATTTTAAGATTTTATTGATCACTTTTAAAGCCCGCAAGGGTCTGGCTCCTAAATATATTGCTGGCATGCTAACCCCCTATGAGCCAGCTCGCAGCCTTAGATTCTCGGGCGGGTCACTTGTGTTTGTTCCAGGGACGAGGTTAAAAACTAGAGGTGATCGCGCCTTTTCGATCAGGGCCCCTCGACTCTGGAACGACCTGCCCGAGGAGATGAGGCTCGCTGAATCAGTGAATTCTTTTAAATCACTTCTTAAAACTCATTTTTACAGACTGGCCTTTTTGTGATGTATGTGATATTTCTCTTTTTCATTTTTATCTATTTTTATTTATTTATTTATATTTTTTATCTCTTTATCTCTCTTTACTTTTTCTATGTTTATTAATTGTCCTGTTATCATTTCTTTTATTTTCTTTGATTCTGTCAATTTGTTGGGTCTACTGCTCTGTAAAGCACTTTGTAAAACTCGTTTTTTAAAGGTGCTATATAAATAAAGTTATTATTATTATTATTATTACTATTATGTAACACTGTACTCTGGATACAATCTTCCACCAGAAGAACATACCACTTTACGGCACAAAGTCACACACCACCAACTATTTTACTGATTTTGGTGAAACTGGATCATATTTTCTGTGGAAAATGTTTTCTGGTTTCCCCTCCGACTGCTCTGTGATTTACAGAATTTCCTGATGGACAGCAAATTGCTGCTGTTAGCTGAAGTGAGCTCAGTTTGCTAGCTGGGCTGCCTGGACTGTGAGCCCAGAGCACTGGAGAGTGTAAGTGGACTTCTGTTTGTATTGTTTGTCTTGCACTTGCTTGCTGTTTGGCTGTTAGCAATGTAGTAAGTAATATAATCAGAACAAATACAGCTGTCCGTACTCCACTCTGAAACTGATGCGCTAAATCGCAAAAATACTGTTAGCTCTATGTAAAGTTGCTTTACATTTTAATTACATTACATTTTAATATATATTTTAATATACATATTTTTAAAGAAATATTTCTCATAGGACTGAGATATGAGTTATCTCATTCCAGTTTTAATTCTTTTTATAAATATGTTTTTATACTTTTGAATTACCACATGCACAAACAAAAAACTTGAAATAAGTTGCTGTTATTTCCAGTTTTTTTTAAAGTGAATAGACACATAAATCACTACGACAGTTGTGACAATTCCTGTCCTGTGTCTGAACTATGTCTCACCTTTTTTGGAAATAGATAATCTCCCACCACAATCTCATCTTCAACAGTGATGCGGGCGTTTCCTGGTACAACTGGATACAACCTGATAACCACAGAACAAAGTGAGGGGTCAGCAACAATTTTTGCAAGTCTAGGATGTCTAGTACTGTCCAGCTTGCCAAACTAGTTTTTCACTAGTGTGCATTCCGACTACTGGTGGAAACTGTTGAGCTGTCAACAGGAAACTATTTTCTATTACTAATACTTTATCTAGTTGTAGACTGTTTTTGTGGTGTCAGTCGACAATAATCTAAATTAGACTCTTTTCAACCAGAGGCAGTAGGAAATTGTGTCATGTCAGGTAATTATCGTTAAGTCTATTCTTAAATTTTGGAGTATACAATATATTCTGTGATGGTGTGGAGTTTGTGCAGGCTAGAGTTACCTGCACCTGGGTTTGTGGCCAACAAATCTGAAACCAGAGTAGGGTTAAGTAGGGTTGTTCTTAAACAGGTTAGGATTGTTGGAAATGACACCTCTTCCTTAATCTGTATAACTGTTGGTTTGTTGAGCTGTCAGGTGAAACCAGTTTCTATTGCCAGCCCTTCACCTTAGGTTACGATGGCTCTGCTAGCTAGAGAAGTGCTCATCATACAAACATAAAGGAGTCTTTTGTGGAAAGACAAGTCAGCAGGGATGACTACCTTTTGCTTTGTTGACTTTTCCTTATCTGATATATGTATACTTTCCACTCCTGTATCACATCACTGTAACTTCCCTCATATTATCTACCCACACCTTGTCACAGAGGGTGTGTGAAACTGTCAGGTAGCGTCCCTCAATGCCTTCCTGTGATCTCTGGACTTCTTTGGTCTCACTGAGAACACAAGAACACCTCCACCCCTGCAACTCTCTCCTCATCTTACTCCTTCACCCACACACCCAGACAGAGGGGGTGGCACTGATTTGCTAATTTCTCCAACTGCTCCCACAACTTACTACTTCTTATTTCACCACCAGGTCTCCTCTAAAAATCCTTGGAGCAATTAAGAAATCCTCCTGTCAAACATGAAGATGGCCCCCGCGCTTGTACTTAACCCCACAACGTCATTATCCAGACAGAGAAGTTAACATCTGAAGATAAATGATGCTCCTCATTTGTCCTCCCACCTGCTGATACCACCTGTCCTATTATCCTCATTTTTATCTCCTATTCTAAATTCCTTTTCACCCCCTCTCTCCTAATGACACCGCCCAACCACCTGTCCTCTTCACCCTAACCCTGCTCACCTTCTTCAGTCTATTGCACCTTACCTGCTTCCTTTCCTTATCAACCTAATCAAAACTTCTTTGACAGCTAGTTGTTTTCCTAACCCTAGAAAAGCAGGTGGAGTGAAGCCTTTCTTAGAGAAAACTACATTACTACATCAGATCCAAAAACACTAGCACGTGCCTTTTTCACTTTGGCAGAACAACCTCCATGACCCCCATGAGTCCGGTTTCAAGCGGGCCACAGTGACTACCTATGGCATCACAGAGGAGCTCCACACTGCTAGAGCAACCGCCCTCTCTTTTATCATCATCTGGTGAACAAATTCATAATGTTGAAATTACTGAGCTTTAAATGTGCCGGTAGGTGGATTTTTTCTTTACTGTAGTACAGAGCCAGGTCAGCTATTTACCCCTGTTTTCAGTCTCTATGCCAGGGGTGGGGAACCTGTTCCACAAAGGGCCGGTGTGGCTGCAGGTTTTCTTTCCAACCAAGCAGCAGCACACCAGACTTGACTCATTTAATCAACTGATCTCAGTCTTCAGAGAGTTGATTGGTCAAACTGTGTGCTCTTGGTTGGTTGGAACAAAAACCTGCAGCCACACCGGCCCTTTGTGGAACAGGTTCCCCACCCCTGCTCTATGCTAACCGTCTCATAGCTCCAGCTTCATATAGCGTGGACAGATAGAAGTGGTATTGATCTCAATCTTCTACTATTACTTTAAAAGTAATATCTGTATTTGTCTAATGAGAAAGAAGTCCACATTTTGGACACAAGACCCAGCAGCTTTTGCAATCTGGTGTCCTATTAATAAAATATATTAATAAAAATGAAAGTATCCGTCTAACCGTAAAGTCTCTCTGATGACGGCCTTCAGATACGGCATCTTAGCAATGTCATCACTAATGGGGACCTTATCTCCAGGGCAAACACTTATCACTTCCTGGTATAATTGTTCTTGGATCTCTGGATCCTTCGCCAGGAGGTACAGACACCAGGAGATCGTGTTGGAGGTCTGCAACAGAGAGGAACACAGACTATTATCTTCTGTTTTTTTTAGTATTGTCACTGATTTGGTGATCTTTTACAGAACTGGGCTAAATTTGGTTGAAGTGAAAGTTCTGTAGATGTCAAGGTTACATAAAACTACCGCATAAATCTACCCTTCGAGCCAATAACACAACTAAATGTAGGAAAAACTGCTGTACAGTAAACTCCCCCTGTACACACACTGTTATCACTCACTGTGTCGACTCCTGCCAGCAGGAGCTCTGTGATGCTTCCCAGGATCTCTGTGACTGTCATCTGATCACTGAGCAGCAGGTGTGTGAGGTACGCTCCCTCCACATCCTTGTGCAGGTGCACCTTCTCCTGGATCTCCTCAATTTTTTTCTGCACCAACTCTTCAGCTATGAGACACAAAAGAAATGTAATCTTTTTTTTAATTGATCATAGGAGAGCAAGCAATTAGAGGAGACAAGCTCGACACTTTTGCTCACTAGACAGCAAAAAACAAAACAAAAAAAAAAACCCTGTGAGGAATCCTGTTCAGACACTGACCTGAAATAAAGGCAACAGCACTTGTGAAGTGAGTCACTCAGGTCTAGAAACCTTGAACTGATTTAATAATGCAAACTGAATGATGATTATGAAGCCTAGGCTCTAGTTACAGTTTATAACAACAGTCAGTCATAGGGAGTGGCCAAAAAGTCAGTGGGCTTTTTGTTACTCAGGCACCTTGTCTTAATCATAAAACAACTTTGCAAAAACAAATGAATGATGAATTAGAAAAAAAAATGTGCGTGTAAAAAACAGATTCTTAAGTGATAATACACTGATTCGCTGATTGAACTTAATGTTGCTCACCGACTTTGAAGAGATAATCCCAGGTCACCACAAACTGTTTCCAGAACGGCAGGTAGGGCCAGATGGACTTGGGGAAGAGGACAATGATTGGGGAGAGCCTGAACATTTCCCCCACGGAGTAGATGAACTTTTGGGTTTCCTCGGGCACCTCCTCATTCAAGCAGCCCATACGGTTCTCAAACAGCACTGAACAGATCCCTGCATTTAAGAATAAAATCCTTATACAGACACTGTTCAGCTTCTGTAACTATCCTAGGACAGACCAGGTAATTTTTAAATAACATGCTGATTGTTGAACAGACCCTTTTAAAAACGATGTCCATTATTCTGTGGCTATTACAGCCACTACTCTTCTGGTTTCAGGTTTACACCAGTCTTCACACCACAAGAGCATTATTGAGGTCGAATACTGATGTTGGATGATAAGCTTCTGTTGACCGTCAGAGTGCAGTATGGGTCAGAGCTTTGTGCAGTCCAGTTCTTTTTTACTTTATTATGTTTAAGGACCTGGCTTTGTCTTGAAACAGGAGATGGTGGTTCCCCAAACTGTTACATTGTATGCTATAGTTGTCACAAAGTCAGCCTCAGTCTTGCTTTTGCTCATTCTCCCTCATTGTCCCTTCCTTCAGTCACCTCCCTCTTCAGGTCATGTGACCGGGACTGTTCAAGAAAGGGGTTATTTTAGGGCAGAGGAAAGAAAGCTGTAAAACTGTCATCATCTAGTGGAAGGAAAGAGAATGGTAATGATGGAAAGAAAATGCAGTGGGTATGGGATACAAAAGAGGTGACTGTAGAGAGGGACAAAGAGGGAGAATGAACAAAAACAAGACTGAGGTCTCACTGTACAAAGGTGTATGTGTGTCATCTTTCATAATACCATAACGTAAAGTAAACAAATATTTGTTGCTTAAAGCAACATTGTGTAACTTTTCTACCATAAAATAACAGATTTGAAACCACACTGATGCTACACTGACTTGTAATCAAGTCATTCACACTGCGCCCTGTATGTCTGTTCTTGCACTATGTAACTTTGTGCTCAGGGTAGGTTGGGTAGGTAACATTAGCTAATGTTAGCTCAGTTTGTTAGGCGGGCTGCCTGGACTGTGAGCTCAGAGAAGAGTATGGCTGTTGGCAAAGTTGTCTACTCACTAGTTTTTGATCATAAGTAATATAATCATAACAAATACATGTGTACAGCTGCCTATACTTACCACATGGTATTACACTCTGAAACTGGGCAGGCTAAATCACAAAAATACTAATTTCAACTCACTGTTACTACAATGTGTCAGTTATTGAGCTTTAGAGGTGCCGGAAGGAGGATTTTGGCTTCGGACAGAGCCAGGCTAGGTATTTCCAGATTTCCAGACAGGTCTTTATCCTAAGATAACCTGATGAGCTGCTGGCTGTGGCTTCATATTTACTACACTGACATTACTGGTATCTATCTCCTCATATAACTCTCTCAAAAAAGGCAAATATTTTATTACCCACATGCCCCTGTAATATGAATCCTGTCAGGGAGGGGCTTTAAAAGTTCATTTAGAAGTATTCAAATGTTAAGTAAACTACTACTTTGAGCCTGACTAAAGGTCATATAATGCAACTAATTGTGATCATAAAAAGTAACCTGAAACATTATCTGACAGATCTAATCAGCTGTCAAGGCCAAAATTACACAGAGTGAAGCAGCTACATGAAGTAACACAGACAGCTGCTGATGTCTGTCTGAAGTAGTGTAAGAGTCAAGGACACTTACAACAAGGCTGACAGCACTTCCCTCAAACGTCTACCATGGTTGTTTTAGAGATAATATGTAATAAAAGATAAAGAAAAGTTGTGTGGTAGCATAGTGGTGTGCAGTTTTAACTTTAAAACATAATGTTTTAAAAAACGTTCCTAACTCTAATTTATCTTAAATTATAAATGTCATACATGTGTTATTGGTTGCTTCTGGTATTTTTTTTTTTTTTTTTTTTTGCCTTGTTATGTCCTGTGTGTTTCACAAATACTACAATTTCTTTCATTTTTGTAAGATTTCTTTAACCAGCTAATACTAAATGACCTGTATTTCATGCCTAGTTATATCTATATTACTAATCAAGACTGTTTTCACATTTCTAAAACAGATGATTAAATTATATCATTTGTTTGGTCTCTGCTGACCTTCAAAAGCAAATTTGTAGAGTTCTCCAGTCAGGTCATTGACCATAACTCCCTTGCCGCTGGTTTCCCTCAGCCAGGCCACTCTGTCCATGAAGTCTGTCACCACTTCGTTGATGGTGTTAGCGTATGAGGAGACATGTTTGGGCTTCAACATCCGAGGATTCAGGATGCTGCGAATGCGCTGCCACTTGGCCCCCATTCTACAAATGAAAAATAAGCCACTCATGAGTTTGTCTCTCAAGGTGCAAGCATCCCTGATATCACAACATTCACCCTCCATGACGAGGGTCAACAAGTCTGTCAAGTAAAACTGAATTCCAGCGAGGATAAGATGCAATTAGTCAGTCAAAGAAAATTATGTTTCTCGTGCCAGTGCATGTTTGCCTGGAGTGAATGTCCTCAAGCATGAAAAGTTCTTTTTGCATGACTTTAGACTTCGATCCCTGTTTTGATTATATGCTGCACTGTTGGAACACAAGTGTGGAGCACAGAATGGAAAAGACCTACGAAGAAAGAGAGAATGATGACGAAATATCAAGAAAATCACAACCTCAGGGTGCTACTGCTTCAGGAAGAGAATAAAGGAAGATAAGGAGAGGCAAAAAGAAAGGAGGAATGCCCAAGGATAAGAAACAAAAATTCAAACATACAACAAAAAGAGAAAAACTGAGAAAGGCATTGAATTGGCTACAGCAGATAAGGAGCAAATGACAGAACCTAACATGTTAAACTCTCAAAGAATCAAGAATGGATCATGTTACAGATTAACTCAACGAGGAACAAGTTTTGGAAACAACAATAGAAGAAGAAGCTGTGACAACTATCAAAGGCTTCTTTTACATGGAAACTCCCAAGGAAATACAGAGTTGGTGTTATGGATTAATAAAAGTTTGGAAACAGTAGAAGCAGCCGAGGCAGGCCGAGGCAACTTTTCTCATGTTGCAACTCTCGAGGAATCCGAAACAGATCCTAACAAGGATGAGCAAGAGGAGGAACAAAATTTGGAAACAAGGAATACAGATGAAGCACATCTAAACTGCTGTGAATCTAAATCATCTGAGGGGTCTCGCTTACTCTGTCAGAGGTCCTTGAGCCTGGTTCCTGAGCTCTCTATAGCTCCTCCAGTGGGGCATGTCTGTCCGGACCGGGTGTCTTCCCTCCTGCCTCAGCACCTGCTCTATCAGCTCAGCACTGGCCACGTTCACCACAACCAGAGGGCCATACGTTGACTTCCACAGAGGACCGTAGATCTTCCTGTGCTCGATCTTTGAGCAAATAGTGTGTTAATGACTTATGACATTATGTTAGAGGTGTAAATCTGAATTGTATTAACACAATAGACCTTTTTCACAGCAGCCATTTTGACATGAAATAGTAGGCTCAACACAGGTGTTACCAATGATACTAATTAAGGTTCTGTTCCATTTATTGCAGCAGAGACTTTCCAGTGTTTACCTACCTGTTTACCTTAATAAGTGGAGATGTAATAATAATATCAAAATAGAATTTACAGAACCATCTGAGAATATCAATGTGTTTCATCTCATTAAGCTTTGATTTGAGCATTTTAGACAAACAAAAAATACATGGAGGAGGAGCAAGATATAAACAGCTCTTGGCTTCCTGTTTACCATGAGGTCTGTTGATGATAAGATAGCATGGGGGTAGGGTTAGGAATGAAGTTCCCTGTTTCTGCAGAGAGGTGTAATAGTTGAATTCAATTGATCTCCACTGTATTGAGGTCAAGAAAAAACAATGCATATCAAGCCAAAAGTGTCTCCATGTGAATTGTGACTTGTGGAACTGATCCTTTGAATCTGCATTGACTTTAACTGCAGTGTGTGTGTGTGTGTGTGTGTATTTGTATGTATGTATATGCAGCAAAGTGAAGGAAAATCACCACAGAGTGAACGGGTGGGTGTACTGTAGGTCAGCAGGAAATCAACAACACGGGTGGGCTGCTGCACACACCACCGCTCACAGCTCGCACTTACCTGCAATTGTTGCGTCGTTTGGAAATAGCCCTTTACAAAGAGCCAGTTTAAGGTGGTCATAAAACTCGGTCCGCCTAAATCGTCCATGGTTTTCAGTTTGACGTTGTCACCCATCACCGTGGCGGTGCCGGTGGACGCGTCGCGGCGGCGGTTGTCCCCATATCTCGCCGTCACTCTCTGAATCCCTTCGTGTTGCGCACGGTTCACTCGCAGTCCGATGTTTACCAGTGATTTCCTCAACATTTTAACCGCATATAACCGCCTCTTTCCTGCACTGTCTTGAGACCTAAACAAGCGAGTCAGTCCCGGTCCGTGCCTCTGTGATAATGGCTCTTTGTTTGCTGTGTCACGGCGCAGCAGACGAACACGAAACTGAGTCAGCTGTGGACTTTGACTTCAGTTAAAAGAGAGCAGTAATAGTGTGATTTAATCAAGAGCAGCCAGTCACAAAAGCCAGACCGGCTACATATAGACACACATACATACATATTATAGACACAAAACGAGATCAATAAAAAGGTATTGTCTTTGTTGATCTTTTGCATTTGATTTGCATTTACAAAATTCTCTTTTCTGTGTAGACATTGTCTTGCAATGTTATCTTTTTCTGTTCTGTTGGTTCTGCCTGTTATTTTATATATTATGGATCAACTTGTGGGGCATCTTTTTGTTAAGTTTACAATTTGAATTTAAAAAGGGTAACTTAATCTCACTTGTGTACAATTTGTACATTTCTGACTAGAACACCAAAAAGGGTCAAATGAAACGACCTAAAACCTAAAAAAGAGACCTTAAAAAAAAAAAAAAAAAAAAAGCCAATATTTTCTTGCAGTATAAAAGTTACTTAAGGTCACTGACTGCAAATCCTGGTGCAGGGCTGTCACAGCCGAACCTTTATTTTTGGCTATCTAGATATTTTATTATGCTTTACTTCTATTTTATTTATAGGGTGTTATCTATAGGGGCGTAGGGTGTGCGTAAAGGGTGAGTGGACAAGCGTGTATGCATGTAAGTGAATGCGTGTGAATGGCGGAGCAGCAGGTTAGCAGAGTCGGTACACTGTAGGCTACAGTGCAATCACATAAAGGCCACAGCATCTCAACAGTCAACCCCGGAGCTCCCGTGTGTGTTATTCCACTGCTGCTACCTCCTGAGCCACAGTTGCCTGCACAGGTGTTACTGGAAAGTCTCTGCTGTAACAAAGTAAATGAAACCTTAATCAGTATCATTGGTAACACCTGTGTTGACCGTACTATCTCATGTCAAAATGGCTGCTGTGAAAAAGGTCTATTGGCTACTCAGATTGGCCAGGATAGCGTCCAAGACAGTGGGAAGAGAGACTGTATACAGCCATTGTATGTTACATGAAGCTGATTCTGATTCTAATGTTACTTTAAATAGTTATTATACAAATTAATTACCCTGAATTTCTACAGTTTCCATACCCATCGATGCACTAGCATCCAATACTACCAGTATATCTAGTAGTCTATCTAGATTAACAGACTACCAGTGATACAACAATTCAATTAGAAGAATCTAAGTTAGTAACGTATTAATGGGACATGAATGAGTACAGATGGAGAAAAAGAGAAATGAAGAGAACAGCTCAGTGCAGCATTTGCCCCCCAGCAGTCTAGTCCTATAGCAGCGTAACTAAGGGATGACCTGAACTAGCCCTAACTATAAACTCTATCAAAAAGGAAAGTCTTAAGCCTACTCTTAAAATTGTTGAGGGTGTCTGCCTCATGAACCCAAAATGGTAGTTTGTTCCACAGAAGAGGAGCTTGATAGCTGAAAGCTCTGGCTCCCAGTCTGCTTTTGGAGACTATAGGAACCACAAGGAACCCTGCATTTTGGGAGCGCAGTGTTCTAGTGGGAGTAATAAGGTACAGCTAGCCAGTGCAAAGAAGCTAAAATGGGAGAAATATGATCTCTGATCTTGGTTCCTTTTAGTACACATGCAGCAGCATTCTGAATCAAGGGACTTGTTGGAGCAGTCTGATAACAAGGAGTTACAATAGCCCAGTAGAAGTAACAAATGCGTGGACTAGTTTTTTTTTTTTCATCCGCTTGAGACAGGATGCACTTGATTTTTGCAATGTTACGTAGGTGAAAAAAGGCAGTCCTTGAAAATGTGTTTTATGTGGACATTAAGGACATATCCTGATCAAAGACAACTCAATTTCATTAGCTCATTGATTAGTCATAATCATCAAAATTAAAAGAAATAAACACTTGAAATATTTCACTCTGTGTGTAATGAATTTATATAATGTATGAGTTTCATTTTATGAATTGAATTATTGAAATAAATGAACTTTTCCACGATATTCTAATTTTTTGAGATGCACCTGTATATGTACTTGTCTGTGACAGGAATTTGACTATATATACCTGTAGTTCTATCTCTACGTGTATTCATTCTCACACTGTCACGTCAACTCAAAGCGCTGAAACCAGACTCACTCAAACAGTCACTCATTCACACAGTCACTTGCAGCTCAGCTCCAAACCTCCGAACCTGCAGGGGGCAGAGGAAGAATAAAACAGTCAGAGGAGTCCCCTGAACTTCCTGTAGCAGCCTGCAGGCCTGCATGGATGAGAAAAGGTGTGAACAAAGGAGAAAAGTTTGTTTAACACAGGAGCAAACAGCAAAACACAGATCACTCAGCTCATGGTCAAGACGCAACTGGTAGGGCAATGGACATTTGTATTGATTGTTGATTAACTGTATTGATTTGAATGTTAAAATTAAGTTGAAACGTGAAATTGAAGTACTTGTTTCAGTGTTTAATTATGTCAATTGAGACTGAAATTTTTAGTTTGAACTACAGTTCTTACAGTAATAGCTGTGATGTGTTTGTTTAAGTTTAAAGTAATGTAATGCTTTCTTTACTTATTTTGAAGGTTATCAAACTAAACTGGAACTAAACTGAAACCTCTATAAAGGAAAACTGAAGGAAGATTTGAGTTGTCCCTTTGCATTCTTCAGACCAGGCTCTTTTCAAGTTTGAGCAAGAACTGAGTGAAACCTGACATAACTTGACACACACCAAGGACAAACTCTTTAGGCTCAACCATTTCCCATTTTTCATAATATTTTTGCCTCTTCGTCTCTGTGTTCAATGTTGAAAAAGGATTACCTAATTGATTTAAACTGTGCTCTATTTTCTTATGACTTTCTGACTCCTTGGTTTCAGAAGAAAATGTTTGGAGAACTGCTTCTCGTGCTTGACCTTGAACATCACTTCCTCCATTGAACAAAATATTGTTTGGACAGTGCTTTGAGAAATACCTCTTTCAAGTGAGTTCTGTGATAACAGAGGGAACCTGTAACATGGATACAGCAGAGATTGTTGGCTGATCACTAGAAAATTCATCATAGGAGAGACTGAAGACGTAGTGAGCTTTGAATAGAACATCAAAAGCAGCAGACACCAGTGGTGATGAGAAGAAGATAGGAAGAGAATGAGGAAAGGAGGAGGAAATAAATAGCTCAAACCCATGTACATTCAATGCTTTTCCAAAACATTAATTCCAAACCATTGCCAGGCCTGGAAAACTATTTTTCTAATTTCATAACTCTTACGGAAATTTCTTGACTGTGGGAACCCTGGTGGTAGAACAAAAAGCTAATGGTAATCACCTTAAGAAATCTAAGAAGATGGTTGGCTGCCTGTGCTGAGCTCATCTTTTTTTGGCCTCTTGATGTAGGGGCCAGGAGATGCAACAGCAACAGGATAGCAGACATATCGCTATCCCAGCCTAGGAGACAAATATTTGTCAAAGAACAACAAAAGCATTAGAAAAACACATACTTCTTGCTACTACAGCTACCATTTAGCTAAAACAGCCCTGTGATTACTACTCCCTTTAACAAATCTGAAATTATGTTTTTGTTTAACAAAATTCAACTTAGTATTTTTTATTAAAATGACTATAGAGATTAATTCATTTATTTCATTTATTTAGTTTTGGTCTACTGTTGCATGCTGGACTTAGAAATAGACAATGGTTGTATTTTGGATACAGAAAAACTCTCAGCCTCAAGGTCAAAAGCTGCCTGCAGCTCCTCGACCTGAGGGAAGACTATGGCATTCTGCAATGATTTTCTGCTGGAAATATGGGGGCCATTTTGCCAGAAACTTTCCAGATACATGGTTCCAAAACATCATGGAAAAATCCTGTTCAGTCTTTAAAGAGAGGCACAATACCGTATAAAGGTTACTTAAGTGCACTTCGCATTTAGAAGAAATCAGTTTTCAAATATTTTCTAATACTTGTAATAATTTCTACATATCCTTACCAGTCCAGGTATGTCAAGGAAGCAAGGGAAGACATCCAACACTGAAGCTGTTGCATCCTGGCCATGAACCAGCTTCTGTCTGTATGCAAAGGTGGCTCTCATCTTCTCTTCAACCAGGACTGTATCTGTTGAGTGTCTCATTAAAGAGAGAGTCTCCCTGGATTCCTCACCAAAGAGCTGTTCACCAATTACCAGACATTCTCGTTGGATTGTTGTGCTGTCCTAGAAATTGGGCCTTGAATGCCCATGTAAGCCATAATAGGTGTGTTGGACTGTCTTGAGTCTCCAGGCAAGATAGCCAGAATTGGCCCCAGGATCATAGAACTGCCTGCTAACGCATGCACACCCATTACCAACATAAAGTAGGGATGCACAATACTTCAACTTAAGTTATGGACGTGTTATGCCCAGCTCGTTCAAGAGCACAACCAAGGAGGGAGAACCACACAGCGACCAATTAAATTAACCATAAATTTATTTAAAGAACAGAATTTAAGTGTAGGTCAGTAATCAGTGGTGTGGTGAAAGGTGTTGCATGTTGTTATGCCCCAGTCTAGGGGGTGACTAGGACATAACATGAGAAGGCCCCTGTAGTGGCAAACGTAGATTTTAATTCCAAAGCCACTTGATTTATTAGCAGTAGGCTGGTACAGCTGGCTCGACTCGTATGTTATTGTCTTGTGTTCCTTAAACTACTCACAAACCACCGGAGAGTCAGGTTGTAGTTTTGTTGTTTTATTTCTCGTTGCAGAATCCAGGTATTTCTATTAATACACATCCAAGCTGTTCTTGGTTTTCACAACGGTCCATAACATCTTAAAGTAACGGTAACATCTGAAAGTGATGGTCAAAAAAACTTTTTTCCCTATACCTATGAGCACTCTGCTAATCCACAACTTCACCTGTACAAAGTACTTCCAAAAAATGCAATGCGCATGTGCAGCGCCTAATGCAATGCGCATGAGCAACACCTACTTCAGGTACTATGGTAAATTTGACAACTACGCAATAAAAGGCAATAATGTCATGACACAACCAAAACCAATAGAAACACGCTGTAATCTGCAATAAAAATCTCAAGTTTCTTTAGCATAATATTGGCTCCTACAGCCCCATCTTCCCCAAATCCCAAGTAGCCAGAAACAAAGATTTGTTTGAATATAAGGAAAATTATTTATTTACAAAAATATATTTTTTTAAAGACTTACCTGCCTAACTAATTAAACAGGAGAAAACAAGATTAACAAAACTGGCAGTCCACCCTCACTACTCAAAAGAAACTGTATCCAATCTTAAACAAGGTTCGACAAAGCAGAAGTGTGGCCGGTTGGGAGAGGAGGAGGATGAGGAATACCTGCTGCCCACGGACGGCTTTGATCTTGGCTCCTTATGTACCAGGTAGTTTCCTGGCTGCAGCCAATCACGGGCCAGGGCATGGAACCTTTCCACCAATCATCTCATGGCTACGGCACACTTCTATTTGCATATGAAAGTGAAAACAAGAAGACACAGGGCAGGCACACAGCAGACTGAGAAATTACTGCAGTCATAACAGATGTGCAAGGTGTGTGTGTGTAATTATGAGAAAACAAAAGAGCCAACAGAACACACCCAAACCAAACAAAACTACATTGGGGTGCCTGGAGGCACCAGCCACCCAGGAGGGAGAGAGAGATACATCTCGGAAAGGCCATGCCTTTATAGATGAGGCCACAGGTGGGGTGGATCTCCCTGACGAGGTGGGAGGAAGACAGGCAGGGAGAATGTGGGAGGGGAGGAGCACAGAGAGGCCAGCAAAACACAAAATGGCCGAGGGCCATCACAACATGGCATCACCATTGCATCGAACACTTAGTTGAGCATTAGGACATAATTGTATTGTATAATCTCAACATTGGTACTACCCATTTTTATTCCCCTTCAATAAAATAAGTTAATAAGTACAAATAAGTATCAAAATCACATGATTCTCAGTCTCCAAATCATTTGGGCTTGCTTTTCTAAAACTGCTAGCATAGCATATATTACATCCGCTGACAGAGCATGTGCTCACCTCCGCCCTACCTTGTTCAACTTTATTTCAACTTTCGCCTTTCTTTCACTACCTCCTGCCCGATTTTTCCCACACAATTAAGTTTCAACCTCTATACTGCATTTTTGAAAGTTTCTAAGAATTTAAGAGTATGCAGAGCTGGATCTAGAGATGGTACAAACCATGAGTACCGTCTGTTATCATGGGGAACGTAAGATCTCTCCACAATAAGATGAAGGAGCTAATGGTGCTAACCAGGCTACAGAGAAAGTATGGAGAGTGTAGCATCACAGAGATGGGGCTGAATGAACTCACTGAGGACTCGCTTGTAACTCTGGACGGCTTTCAACTTGTGAGAGTGTACAGGAGAGCAAAGGAAAGAGAGGGGGATGACACACTGCAAAAGAAATGTCTGTGTACCACAGGCCGGAGTCAAAACTGGGTTGCTGCAGGAAGGACTCAGCCTTTTGTACATGGGGGGCCCACTCTATCAGCTGAGCCACCAGGACGCCAACATTTCTTTATTTATGAGTATTTCCCATCCACCTTGTATATTGTGAGCCCCTGTAACAAGTTAATTTGTCCAGTGTGGGATTAATAGTCTATCTTATTTTATCTTATCCTTTCTAGTGTTGGGAAGTTCGAGTCTTTTTACTGAATTGGATCACTTACTCTCAGACGATAAATTGAACTAATGTTTTTTTGAGTCATTTCGTTCATTCACTAGTGCAGTGCTGTAGCCCTCTTGTGGCTGACATGTGACAAATGAACGAAAGACTCATCTGTATGAACTAACCGCTGTGTGTACTGCTCGTCACACAGCCTGAGCAGCCTGTCAAGGTGACAAATGAACGAAAGACCAATCTGTATAAACAAACCGCTGTGTGTACTGCTCATCACACAGCCTGAGCTGCCTGTCATGTGACAAATGAACGAGAGACACAAACTTAAGGACGCATAGTTGAGTCGTGAACTAATATTTCTGTTTTCTGTTTCTGTTTCCTGTCCTCAATGAGATTATGCAGCTGCCATGTGGTGAGGGAACGTACAGCATAAAAACGAATGAATCACTCACTGAGACTACTCATTACTCCAGAGTCATATAAAAGATTAGTTCAAATTGAACAATACGTTCACGACCGACTATCAGACCATGGTTGAGCAGCACAGGGAAGATGCTGTTTGTACCAACTTCGCAGTTAACCCCCTTTCACTCCCCACAGCAGTGAAATGACACATGAAGACTCTGGAGTTGACTTTGACAAACAGTGGACTTTTAATTATTTAATCGTGTACTAAAAGACACAGTGTGCATTTCTTTTTAACCAAACTTCTTCCTTCTTCTACCGTAACCTGCTCTGTTACTCTGCCACACACACACATTCACTCTGCTTGTCCCTGCGACTCACTCACTCTTCCTTGACCACACACACCTGACACACTGCTGTATTCCCCAAGGTCACGACTTCACAGTCACAGTAAGAATTCAAAGTCACAACTTCAGAATCACGACCTTAAAGTCACGAAATCAAAGTCAGAAAATCACAATCACACTGTAAGACTTCAAAGTCACAACTTCAAAGTCAGGACTTCAAAGTCAGGAATTCACAATCACACAGTAAGACTTCAAAGTCACAACTTCACAGTCACACAATTAGACTTCAAAGTCACAAAATCAAAGTCACGCCATCAAAATCACTGCAGTAAGACTTCAAAGTCAAAACTTCAAAGTCACGACTTCACAGTCACAAAGTAAGACTTCAGAGTTACGACTTCAAAGTCACGACTTCAAAGTCACACAGTAACGCGGGATTTACACAGGGGACGTAAGCGCCGCGGAACGGCTGCGCCGCGGAACGGCTCCGTCCTCTGCCCGGCGTCAACTCACACCGGGCGCGTAACAGCAGCGTAGCGCTGCCTTGCGAGCCAGCCGTATTCACGCGAGATCACGAGATCACGCGATAATCCTGAACGTACGCTAAACCGCGAGATCCCGTGGTAAACTGTGGAAACAACAACAACAAACAGCTTACTTTGCTTCTCTGACGTGGAAGAGATTATAAAAAGGATCTGTTGTGTCATAAATTATTGTGTGTTGTTCCACTTCAACAATTACTCTGTCGTCGTCCATGTCGAGACCCTTTGATCGATTGACTGCTGACCTGGTGCCACCGGTCATGGCGTAATGTTGATGTGACGTTGTGATAGGCTACATGAACGGCGTATTGTGTTTTATTTTGAAAGGGGGCGGAAGTGTATTACTTTGATTCAGTGTCGGACTTCCTGTCTGGTGCAATCTGCTCTGTTGAGCTTGACGCGAATCAGCAACGGCTCCGTCAAAAATAGAAGTGCTACGGAATGCTCGCGCTGCAGAGCGGAGAGCCGCTGCTGGGACGCTGCTGAGACGTTACGCGGCGCGCCCGGTGTGAATGGTCTCATTGACTAGAGTGGCAGCGATCAGCTCCGGTGACCGCGGCGCAGCCGTTACGCGGCCGTTACGTCCCCTGTGTAAATGAGGCTTAAGAATTCAAAGTCACAACTTCAGAATCACGACATTAAAGTCACGACCTTAAAGTCACAACATCAAAGTCAGAAAATCACAATCACACTGTAAGACTTCAAAGTCACAACTTCAAAGTCACGACTTCCCAGTCACACAATTAGACTTCAAAGTCACAACATCAAAGTCACTGCAGTAAGACTTCAAAGTCACGACTTCACAGTCACAAAATCAAAGTCACGACTTCACAGTCACACAGTAAGACTTAAAAGTCACAGCTTCACAGTCACACAGTAAGACTTCAAAGTCACAAATTCACAGTCACACAGTAAGACTTCAAAGTCACGACTTCACAGTCACAAAGTAAGACTTCAGAGTTACGACTTCAAAGTCACACAGTAAGAATTCAAAGTCACAACTTCAGAATCACGACATTAAAGTCACGACCTTAAAGTCACAACATCAAAGTCAGAAAATCACAATCACACTGTAAGACTTAAAAGTCACGACTTCCCAGTCACAAAATCAAAGTCACGACTTCACAGTCACACAGTAAGACTTCAAAGTCACAGCTTCACAGTCACACTGTAAGACTTCAAAGTCACGACTTCCCAGTCACAAAATCAAAGTCACGACTTCACAGTCACACAGTAAGACTTCAAAGTCACAGCTTCACAGTCACACAGTAAGACTTCAAAGTCACAACTTCAAAGTCAAAACTTCAAAGTCAAGACTTCACAGTCACACAGTAAGACTTCAAAGTCACGACTTCACAGCCACAACTTCACAGTCACACAGTAAGACTTAAAAGTCACAACTTCAAAGTCACTCTTGAGATAACGACATAAATAACGAGATCTTGAGAAAACAGAGGAAAATAAAATAGTGTGACTGTGAAGTCGTGACTTTGCAGTCTTACTTCAAAGTCACGACTTCACAGTCACACAGTAAGAATTCAAAGTCACGACTTCAGAATCACAACATTAAAGTCACGACCTTAAAGTCACGAAATCAAAGTCAGAAAATCACAATCACACTATAACACTTCAAAGTCACAACTTCACAGTCCCACAGTGAGACATAAAAGTCATGACTTCAAAGTCACGACATCAAAGTCACCAATTCACAGTCACACAATAAGACTTCTTAGTCATGACTTAAAAGTCACAACATCAAAGTCACAAATTCACAGTCACACAGTAAGACTTCAAAGTCACGACTTCATAGTCACGACTTCAAAGTCAGGAATTCACAATCACACAGTAAGACTTCAAAGTCACAATTTCAAAGTCACGACTTCACAGTCAAACAGTAACACTTCAAAGTCATGACTTCAAAGTCACACAGTAAGACTTCAAAGTCACAACTTCAAAGAAACGACTTCACAGTCACACAGAAAGACTTCAAAGTCACAACTTCAAAGTCACAACATCAAAGTCACGAATTCACAGTCACACAATTAGACTTCAAAGTTACGACTTCACAGTCACACAATTAGACTTCACAGTCATGACATCAAAGTCACAACTTCACAGTCACACAGTAAGACTTCAAAGTCACGACTTCACAGTCAAACAGAAAGACTTCAAAGTCACAACATCAAAGTCACACAGTAAGACTCTTGAGATAACGACATAAATAACGAGACCTGGAGAAAACAGAGGAAAATAAAATAGTGTGACTGTGAAGTCGTGACTTTGCAGTCTTCAAAGTCACGACTTCACAGTCACACAGTAAGAATTCAAAGTCACGACTTCAGAATCACAACATTAAAGTCACGAACTTAAAGTCACAAAATCAAAGTCAGAAAATCACAATCACACTATAACACTTCAAAGTCACAACTTCACAGTCCCACCGTAAGACTTCAAAGTCACGACTTCACAGTCACACAGTAAGACTTCAAAGTCACGGCTTCAAAGTCACGACTTCAGTCAAACAGAAAGACTTCAAAGTCACGACTTCACAGTCACACAGTGAGACATAAAAGTCATGACTTCAAAATCACGACATCAAAGTCACCAATTCACAGTCACACAGTGAGACATAAAAGTCACGACATCAAAGTCACCAATTCACAGTCACACAATAAGACTTCTTAGTCATGACTTAAGTCACGACATCAAAGTCACAAATTCACAGTCACACAGTAAGACTTCAAAGTCACGGCTTCATAATCACGACTTCAAAGAAACAACTTCACAGTCACACAGAAAGACTTCAAAGTCAAGACTTCACAGTCACACAGTAAGACATCAAAGTCATGACTTCAAAGTCACAACTTCAAAGTCAAAGTCACAAATTCACAGTCACACAGTAAGACTTCAAAGTTACGACTTCACAGTCACGACATCAAAGTCACAACTTCACAGTCACACAGTAAGACTTCAAAGTCATGACTTCAAAGTCACAACATCAAAGTCAGGACATCAAAGTCACCAATTCACAGTCACACAATAAGACTTCTTAGTCACAACTTCAAAGTCACGACATCAAAGTCACAAATTCACAGTCACACAGTAAGACTTCAAAGTCACGGCTTCACAGTCACGACATCAAAGTCACAACTTCACAGTCACACAGTAAGACTTCAAAGTCACGACTTCAAAGTCACAACATCAAAGTCAGGACATCAAAGTCACCAATTCACAGTCACACAATAAGACTTCTTAGTCACGACTTCAAAGTCACGACATCAAAGTCACAAATTCACAGTCACACAGTAAGACTTCAAAGTCACGGCTTCATAATCACGACTTCAAAGAAACGACTTCACAGTCACACAGTAAGACTTCACAGTCACACAGAAAGACTTCAAAGTCAAGACTTCACAGTCACACAGTAAGACATCAAAGTCATGACTTCAAAGTCACAACTTCAAAGTCAAAGTCACAAATTCACAGTCACACAGTAAGACTTCAAAATTACGACTTCACAGTCACGACATCAAAGTCACAACTTCACAGTCACACAGTAAGACTTCAAAATTACGACTTCACAGTCACGACATCAAAGTCACAACTTCACAGTCACACAGTAAGACTTCAAAGTCACGACTTCAAAGTCACGACATCAAAGTCAGGACATCAAAGTCACCAATTCACAGTCACACAATAAGACTTCTTAGTCACGACTTCAAAGTCACGACATCAAAGTCACAAATTCACAGTCACACAGTAAGACTTCAAAGTCACGGCTTCATAGTCACGACTTCAAAGTCACGCCATCAAAGTCACGGCAGTAAGACTTCAAAGTCACAACTTCAAAGTCAAGACTTCAAAGTCAGGAATTCACAATCACACAGTAAGACTTCAAAGTCACGATTTCAAAGTCAAGACTTCACAGCCACACTGTAAGACTTCAAAGTCACGACTTCACAGTCACACAGTAAGACTTCAAAGTCACGACTTCAAAGTCACAAATTCACAATCACGCAGTAAGACTTCAAAGTCACAACATCAAAGTCACCAATTCAGTCACACAATAAGACTTCTTAGTCATGACTTCAAAGTCATGACATCAAAGTCACGAATTCACAGTCACACAGTGAGACTTCAAAGTCATGACTTCACAGTCAAACAGTAAGATGTCAAAGTCACGACTTCAAAGTCATGATTTCAGTTGCAGTAAGACTTCAAAGTCACAACATCAAAGTCACAACATCAAAGTCACTGTCACACCGTGGTGAGGTCTTGTCTTATTTTGTGTTTTTGGCTCGTCATTTCCTGTTTTATTTTGAAAAGTAACTCCTCTCATTTCACGTCACTCTCCATTTCGCGTGTGTCACCTGTCTGATTGTCTTCCCTAATCACTGATTGTTGCACCTGGTGCTCCCTTCCCTCCATGTGTTTAAATAGTCTGCGTTTTCCTTGTCTTGTGCCAGTGTGTTCGTCTTTGTCGTCATACCAGCCCGTGCCCTTGATCTTTGCCACAGCCACAGTTTTGCCCTGCTTCATCGCCTTGAGTTTTCTCCTTGTAAGAGTGATTTTTCTTTGTAACTTTATAGCTTAGCTTTAATATTTAGTTTGATAGTTTAGAGATTGCCGTTTTGCTTTCCTCCTATTGGAGTGATTTTGTGTTTATTCAGATTTATTCCTTCTTAGCATTTCCTCCAGTTATTTCGGATTGTGTCTTAGAGTTTTTATTTGTTATTCCCCCCTTGTTAGGATAGATAGATTGCCTCGATTCTTAGATTAGGACAGGTTAGGTTGTTTAGTTAGTGTAGTTAGAGTCATAGTGTTTTTCTTCCTTTTTGGAGCGCCTTTTGTCTGTGTAAGATTTCATAGCCGTGAATATATATATCAGGAGTTCTGGTAGCAAAGGGTGAGGGATGAAGGGATGAGGGGAGGGTGGGGATGCATTTTACATACATTAAACATACGTTAGAAGCAACAAGAGGGGAGGGGGGATAGGAAGCACGGGTGATGTGCTGTGGGGGGAGGAGGAGGGGGGAGGGTTGAGGGATGAGGGTCTGAAGGGATGAGGGGATGAAGGTAGAGGGGATGAGGGATGAGGGAGACATCTCCATGATTTGGGCCTCAAGGGAGAACTTGAGACTGGAGTCGGTTTCTGCTGCTGCGCTGTTGTCGGAGTAGGGTGCAATTTTGTTGTCAGTGCGGTGGAAGGAAATGTGTTGTTGGGCGAGGGACTGTTTGAGGCACTGGTTGGATATTTTGTGTTTCGCTGGAGTGCCTGGACCTCGAACGGGTCGGAGAGGAGCGTCTGGAATCGGCGGCGTCCCTCGGGCGCCGGGCACAGGATTTTCCCGTCGAGCTGCTTGGTGGTGAAGGCCTGACGATGTTGGAGCCGTCTGACAGAGACAGCAGCTAGCGTTGGGTGATACGACCGGCTGAAAGCAACTGTTTTGTCTGCCTGGCGGGGATCATGGGGAGTCGGGGGTATGCGGAGCCTTCGGGAGTCTGCGCTGTCGGAGTTCGTGTGGAAACGATGTGAAAACAGCATCGTAGAGGGAGTGAAGGGATGAGGCATATTTAAGTACACGTGAACCGGAAACAGGATGAGTTCTAGGCGTGGACCTCGTTCCTGAACCTAGTTAAAAAAACTTCATTGAGATGTCAAAGTCACAACATCAAAGTCACTAATTCACAATCACACAGTGAGACTCAAAAGTTACGACTCCAAAGTCACAACTTCACAGTCACACAGTAAGACTTCAAACTCACAACATCAAAGTCACCAATTCACAGTCACACAGTAAGACATCAAAGTCACGACATCAAAGACACAACTTCAAAGTCACGACATCACAATCACACAGTAAGACTTCAAAGTCACGACTTCAAAGTCACAACTTCACAGTCACGCAGTAAGACTTCAAAGTCACGACTTCAAAGTCATGAATTCACAATCACACAGTAAGACTTCAAAGTCACAACTTCAAAGTCACGACATCAAAGTCACAACATAAAAGTCATGACTTCAGTCACACATTGAGACTTCAAAGTCACGACATCAAAGTCACAACTTCACAGTCACCAGTAAGACTTCAAAGTCACAACATCAAAGTCACGCAGTAAGACGTCAAAGTCACAACTTCAAAGTCACAACTTCACAGTCATAACTTCAGTCACACAGTAAGACTTCAAAGTCACGACATCAAAATCACGATTTCAAAGTCACGACTTCAAAGTCTCAACTTCAAAGTCACACAGTAAGACTTCAAAGTCACGACATCAAAGTCACAACATCGCAGTCACACAGGTAGACGTCAAAGTGACAACATCAAAGACACAACATCAAAGTAACGCAGTAAGATGTCAATGTCACATCAAAGTCACGATTTCAAAGTCACAACCTCACAGTCACCAGTAAGACTTCAAAGTCACGCAGTAAGACGTCAAAGTCACAACATCAAAGTCACGACTTCAAAGTCAGAACTTCAGTCACACAGTATGACTTCAAAGTCACAACATCAAAATCACGATTTCAAAGTCTCAACTTCAAAGTCTCGACTTCAAAGTCACAACTTCATTCACACAATAAGACTTAAAAGTCACAACTTCACAGGCACACAGTAAGACTTCAAAGTCACAAAATCACAATCACACAGTAAGACTTCAAAGTCACGACTTCACAGTCACACAGTAAGACTTCAAAGTCACAACTTCACAGTCACACAGTAAGACGTCAATGTCACAACATCAAAGTCACGATTTCAAAGTGACGACTTTAGTCACACAGTAAGACTTCAAAGTCACGACTTCAGAGTCACGACTTCAAAGTCACGACATCAAAGTCACAACTTCAAAGTCACGACTTCACAGTCCCACAGTAAGACTTCAAAGGCATGACTTCACAATCACTACTTAAAAGTCACAGTCACACAGTAAGACTTCAAAGTCACGACTTCAGAGTCACGACATCAAAGTCACAACTTCATAGTCACGACTGTTACGACCCTCTAACCATAGCTTGTCTCAAAGATGACCCAACATAATTGAAGAGTCAGGGTTTTAACAACACAACCAATTTATTAACAAAATAATCATAATAGATAAACCAAAGCTGGTGAGCCGGCCAAAAAAGAACAAAAAGAAGAGGAGACACCCAGACCAGCCCACAAAGGGCCGTAGGATCCGGGCTCTCCTCTCTAACCTAAATACACATAACTAACCTAGCGAAATAAAGCCACGAAAAAAAAAACTACCGGACACACCAAACTAAGATGTAACAAAAGCAAAGCTTAACAGCAAAACAAGCACACAAAAACTGCTGCTGCACAAGGCTGGAGAACAGGGAAAAAAGAAGAAAAAAGGCCAAGCCACGTTGCTTCCTTTTATAGTCCTCCCCTCAGATTAGGGCCACCTGGGAGAGAAAACACAAGGACATGGTCACCAGCAAGTTATACATCCCATCCAGCAAGGGGGGGGGTATGTAACACCTCCACCCTAAGTTACTGGACAGTGCATCCTGCAGAGAAAAACAAAATTAAACAAAATATACCATCTTGTCAGGATTCACTGTTCAGGAACCTACTGGGTCCAGACGCGACAATGCATCAGCCAGAACATTATCCCTGCCACGGATGTGTCTGACTTCAACATTGAAGGCCTGTAACCGCAAACTCCAACTCATCAAACGTCTATTTTTATTGCGCATCCTATCCAAAAACACAAGCGGATTATGATCCGTATAGACAAGCACTGGAGCGCTAGACGAGCCAACGTAAACCTCGAAATGTTCTAGAGCCATAACAAGCGCCAATGTCTCTTTTTCAATGGTGGAATACCACTTCTGATGGGAATCAAGTTTTCTGGAAAAATAAGAAACTGGACGCTCTACCCCATCAGCACTATCCTGCAGAAGAACAGCGCCCACGCCAGTGTCACTCGCATCAACGGCTAACTTAAAGGGATGGTCAAATCTTGGTGCAGCGAGGACAGGTGCCTTTAACAGAAGATTTTTGGTCTGTTCAAAAGCAGACTGGCAGGCATCAGACCAATTACAGTCCATCTTCGGACTCAACAGATCAGTCAAGGGCGAGGCCACAGCGGAGAAATTTTTACAGAATCCTCTGTAATAGCCAACCATCGCCAAATAACGGCAAAGCTCAGTACAGGTTGTTGGAACAGGAAATGCCACAATACACTCCACCTTTGCCTGAACAGGACGAACCTGACCTCCCCCCACCACCTTCCCAAGGTAGGTCACTGTGGCCCAAACCCATTTAGACAGGTTAACAGTCAGACCCGCCTCCCTCAGACAGCAAAACACTGTACGCAGATGCTCCAGATGTTCAACCCACGACTCAGAACACACAACTAGATCATCGAGGTATGCCTTACAGAAGGATAACCCAGCAAGAACGACGTTCACCAAACGCTGAAAGGTGGCCGGCGCATTACGCATGCCAAAGGCCATGACAGTGTATTGAAGAAAGTCATCAGGCATAACAAACGCAGAGATCTCCTTCTCACGCTCGGTCAACGGGACTTGCCAATATCCTTTTAGTAGATCTAACTTGATAACGAACCTGGCTCCCCCAACATGATCTACACAATCTTCCATCCTCGGAAGAGGATAGCAGTCAGGCTTCGTTACACCATTCACCTTTCAAAAATCCGTGCAAAAGCGATCATCCCCATTAGCCTTATCAACCAGCAAGCACGGGGAGCTCCAAGCACTACAGCTGGGTTCAGCAATATCATGCTGCACCATATACTCCACCTGCTTCTTAAGACAACGGTGTTTGTCTGGGTTAACACGATATGGATGCTGTTTGATGGGGTGTGAATCACCCACATCAATATCATGAGTCAACAGGTGTGTCTGAGAAGGAACATCAGCGAACAGTGCCCTGTTAGAATCAATTACCTCAATCACATCTGAGCACTGCACCCCAGAGAGATGAGACAAATGAGTAGGCAGATTTTTCAAGACCTCAGAGTTTGACAGCTTCCCCTGGGTCAGAGCCACAGACAGCACCCCGTCAGCCATGGAGGTCACAGCCGCGCCCTCTGCCCCAGAACTGGACCCCATCCCCAGCTGTACATTCTCCCTATCACAATAAGCTTTCAACATATTGACATGACAGAGACAAGTTCTACGCCGCCAATCAGGAGTGGCTACAAGATAGTCTCTATCACCAACTTTCTCCTGGACCAGGTAAGGACCACTATAACGAGCCTGTAAGCTAGACCCAGAAAGCGGCAGCAACACTAAGACTTTGTCACCAGGCAGAAATTCTCTGCTCTTAGCGCTCTTATCATACCAGCCCTTCATCCTAGCCTGCGCTGCCCCAAGATTACCTCTAGCAATCTCACAAGCACGGCGTAGCCTAAACCTGAAGTTACTGACATAATCCAGCAGGTTTTGCTCTGTCCCTTCACCCAGCCACTTGTCCTTTAAGAGCTTCAAGGGACCATGTACAGCATGAGAGAAGACCAATTCTGCTGGACTTAACCCAAGAGACTCCTGAACCACCTCCCTGATAGAAAACATTTGCATGTGAACCCCCTCATCCCAGTCCTTCTCAAACTGCAGGCAATAAATGCGCAACATCGTCTTTAATGTTTGGTGAAAGCGCTCAAGTGCACCCTGACTTTCAGGATGGTATGCGCTAGAATAGCAGTGTTTAATCCTGAGCTGCTTCAACACCTGAGCAAACACCCGTGACATAAAATTTGATCCCTGGTCTGTCTGCACAACCTTTGGCAGACCAAACAAGGAAAAAAACTTAGCGAGAGCTTTTACAACCACAAGAGTCGTGATTTTACGCAAAGGAAACACTTCTGGAAATTGAGTGGACACACACATCACCATCAACAAAAACTTGTTACCAGATTTTGTACGTGGAAGTGGACCCACGCAGTCAACCAAGACACGCTCAAATAGTTCACACACTACAGGAATTGGATAGAGTGGAGCAGGAGAAATGGTCTGGTTTGGCTTACCAGCCATCTGACATACGTGACAGGACCTACAGTAACGTGTAACCCAGGTGGAGAAACACACTTGGAAGAAAAAAAAGAAAATATTTAGTAAAAGTAAGAAAAAGAAGAAGAAAGTATTTATTTGTTATTCTATTTGTTTACATCGGCAAAGTCCCAAAAGTCCGATTGTGTTTGAATGCACCATTCAGCTCTCTGGCCCTTAGCGGCCAATCAGGTGCTGCGCGGGTCACGTTCAGTGCAGGCGCGGTGTTTTCTGGGTTTTTTTTCTGACTTCAGCACGAGAGAGCGAGCCGCTAAATGCTAAATTGCAAGAGAAAGAAGAGGAAAAAACAGAATTAAACATAATAAGAGGAAGACAAAAGTCAGCACTGTTGTCCACGGGAGGACCGGAGCTGAGTGACTGCACAGAGAAGGAGAGTTACGTCGGCTAACCACCCCCTTTTCACCTGGAGAGCCGCTGCAAGCTTCGTCAACGGCGTGCTTGGTTTTTGTCTATACAGAGCAACGGTGAGAAACGTGTTTAGCTGCTCTGATGCTAATGTTTTGTTTCTCAGCGTGCTAACAAAATAGCAGTGGTGATATTAAAATCAAGTCAGAGAAATAATGGTGTAATGTTTTGTATAGGTGTATATTGAATATATTTTATACGAATTTATACATTTTAAGGGAAATCTGTTTGTTTCTATTGCAAAGTTAAAGAGTAATTTTGTATGTTATGTGAGCGCACAATTATAATTTATTTTGTAAATGTGAAGTGTTGATGGAGTTTATTTAATTTCAGTCGTGAGGTTAAAGTAAAACTAGAGGGTAATTTTTGGTGCAGTTTCTCACGCTAGTAGGCCTGTAGTGTGAGAGTACTTAAGCATACTTCTTTAATCTCTCTAAAAAACCTTCACGTGTATTGTTTTACTATGTAATTGCAAATTGTTCTGGATTGACATGGTTATATAGATACATATTGAATGATAATGGTTACTTACCATAAATATTGAAATACTGATCTCATGAGCAGTATAACGTGAGTTCTTAAATGTTTAGTGCTCATATTTGATTTGATATATTTGAACTTTAGAGTTGTACAACTAAAGACTGAATTTTGAGATTTGATGAGATTTGAGATTTATGTGCAAGGTTGATAAAATGTTTAGCATACTTGTACATTTAACCCAGTAATGATGCATCTGATAATTGAATAGAGTATAATTTATGACCTTGTCTATAGGTCAGGTTTTGAGGAGACGGGGAAAACCCGGATCGTGACAGATGGCGAGCCAAAGGCGTGAGGAGGGATCAAACTTAAGGCGATACACACATACACACATACACACATACACTTTCATGAACTTTTAAGGAAAAAACAGGTACCTGCAACACCTTTTAGTCTTAAAGGGCCCCAACGTACAATTTTACTTCATTTAAGTGTGCACACTTTTTGGACACTTTTTGCACATTTTTTGCACATTTTTTGGACGCTTTTTGTTTACATGTTTTGTATTGGTAATTTTCGGTATTTTGTATATCTATCTACAAGGTAGCCACTTTCTTATGTTGCTGTGAAATACACGAGTGGCTACTCAATCTCTAATTCCTTGTCTGCATCATTATTGCTGCTCGACATGGGCTCCTATCGAGTTTAGTTTCTTCTGATTCTGGTCTCATTATTAGCCTAATCCATTTACATACTGTAATTCTCTTTTATATTCCTAAAACTGGTTACAAACGCGCAACATCCCTCTTTACCCAGGTCAAAAGAAATGCCGTAAAATACGGTCGTAAGTTTTCCGGACCCGCAAGTGACCGGCAAGAGGATTGTCATATGCCAGACTCAAGATTTCTGCTCGATATGGACCTGGAATAACAATCTGAGTCACAACACTCCAGCCATCTATAACAGAGGCATTCAAAGGTGTCCACTTACGCCTGAGCAGGCCGTCCATCACAAAATAACCTGTTGACAAAGACTCAACGTTATCTCCCGCTGCCGCAGCTTCAAACAAAGGAGACAAGGTAGCATCCTTTTTTTGTTCAGCAATTAACTGCTCACGAGACAGAGACAAGTTTTTAATTTTAGGAACAGTTTTACCACACATGTCGTCAGTCACAGCAGCGTCTGGAGGACAAGCGCGACTATCACCAGGATCACAGAGACAACTGTCACTCAAATCAACCTCCTCATCCTCCTTTTTACCCATAGATCGAGTCACAGCACAAGCTGTAAAAACCTTGGGAAACTTTTGAGCAAGCTCATCTGGAGACTGCCTAACAGGGACCGGCGTAACTGCAGGTGTAACAAGCACTTTTCCGCCAGCCAAATCATTCCCCATTAGAAATGCAACTCCCTGAATCGGGAAGCCAGGGCACACCCCCACAACTGCTTCACCGGACACCAAGTCTGACTCAACCAAGATTATGCAGCGGCACACCTATGTTCTTCATACCCAGACCCAACACCGGAACATCAGAGCCGACAGCAGACTCAGAACTAAGTGGCAACACCCCCTCCAGAATGAAAGACTGAGAGGCAGCCGTGTCCCGCAGCATTCTCACCGGAAACTTAAGACTGCTGCCAGGCAACGAGACAACACCATCCATCAAAAAAGGAGTCATCCAGCCCACCGGACATTTCATCAGACAGCACAGGTTTGTTTATGACTCCAAACTTGTTTACTAAAGCTACTGATTTAACATTTCGCTTTTTCAACACAGGGCAGCCTGCCACAATATGCGCCTTCTTCTTACAATAGAAGCACATCACATTATCTTTTAGATCCTCCCTGTCAGCCTTAATATCAGGCTCTGGGGGACCAGATCCTCTGCCACCCCGAGACACCTCAGCCAAACCTTCAGCTCCGTCCTTCCCGTTACCACGGAGGCTTTCAAAAGGATTATTAACATAACTGAAAGGGCAATCCACAAAAACGGCCTTGTGAGTGATGACATATTCATCGACCAAGACAGCAGCCTTAAAAACATCACAAACTTTATGCTCATTTAAATATGTTGCACCTTCTCCGGGAGACAGTTTTTGAAGTCCTCTACCAGCACTAACTGTTTAAGCCGGGCAAAATCATTAACGTTATTAGATGTACACCAGCGATCAAAGAGAGCTTCTTTCTCGCGAGCAAATTCCACATACGTTTGGTATCCTTGCTTTTTCAGCCTACGAAACTTCTGCCGGTAGGCTTCAGGCACCAGCTCGTAAGCTCGAAGCACCGCAGCTTTTACTTTGTCATACTCAAGACACTCTTCCGCCGGAAGCAAAGAGTAAACTTTCTGCACTTTACCACTCAGGACGCACTGCAAGAGCAAAGTCCACACATGCTTCGGCCACTTCAGCGTAGAAGCCACGCGCTCAAACATGATGAAATATTTATCGATATCCTTTTCATCAAAAGGAGGGACCAAACGAATGTTTCTACTCACGTCAAAATCTGCGGATTTAGCGGAAACTTGAGAAGCACCAAGCTCTAACTCACGCAGGCGGATTTTCGTTTGCTGCTCAAGCTTTTTTGTTTCAAGATCGTTCACATACTGCAGTTCTTTCTCCTTCAAAGCCAAACGCTGTAACTCAACTTCCAACTCTTTAAGTCTTACCGTTTCATCAAGGATTTGACTTGTAATCAAAGCAGCGTATAACTCCGCCTTAACCACCTGTTTCTTCATTTGCTTCGAAACAACAACTTTAAAATGATCGGCAATTAACAGTAGATTATCCT
Organism: Sciaenops ocellatus; assembly: GCA_033000465.1. Classification (NCBI taxonomy): domain Eukaryota; kingdom Metazoa; phylum Chordata; class Actinopteri; family Sciaenidae; genus Sciaenops; species Sciaenops ocellatus. The sequence goes on along the minus strand of CP136868.1, from coordinate 27,216,439 downwards.
TAGTGCACTGATGAAATCTTTCCAAGGTAGGAGACTCAACAAACTGCTCAAAATTAAACTCCATCTTCAAGATGCCAACAAAATCCAACTACAGCACAAAATGTTGCTGCTCACAGCCTCAAAACAACAAACTCCTGACTCAACGTAGCCTACTGCAATTCAAATTACAGTGATAACCACAAATCCAACAAACTGTGCCCACAAAGTCACCTCAACTTCAAAAAGATAACACACAGTAAATGACCATAAAAAAAAAACAACAAAACTGTGTCCAAAGTCACCCAAACAACAAAAGGGTAACACACAGTACACCTGGCCTCAGGCACACAAACCACCAGAAAACATCCAGACAACACAGGCCTACTGCCACTAAGCCACCAAATCTAGATGCCAAAAACACATTGAAAACTTCTACAAGCTTTCAATCAGCTTTGACGAGCCCCCCAAATTATGTTACAACCCTCTAACCATAGCTCGTCTCATGTAACAACGACATCAAAGTCACAACATCAAAGACACGCAATAAGACTTCAAAGTCACAACATCAAAGTCACGACATCAAAGTCACAACTTCAAAGTCATACAGGAAGACATCAAAGTCATGACTTCAAAGTCACGACTTCACAATCACACAGTAAGACTTCAAAGTCACGACTTTAAAGTCACTACTTTGAAGTCACGACATCAAAGTCACAACTTCAAAGTCACGCAGTAAGACTTCAAAGTCACAACTTCAAAGTCACAACTTCAAAGTCACGACTATAGTCACACAGTAAGACTTCAATGTCAAGACTTCAAGTCACGACTTCATATTCATAACTTCAAAATCACACAGTAAGACTTCAACAGTCATGCAGTAAAACTTCAAAGTCACGACTTTAAAGTCACTACTTCGAAGTCACGACATCAAAGTCATGACATCACAGTCACACAGACTTCAAAGTCACAACATCAAAGTCACACAGTAAGACTTCAAAGTCACGTCTTCAAAGTCACAACTTCAAAGTCATGACATCAAAGTCACAACTTCAAAGTCACGACTACAGTCACACAGTAAGACTTCAAAGTCATGACATCAAAGTCACGACTTCACAGTCACGCAGTAAAACTTCAAAGTCACAATTTCAAAGTCACGACTTCACAATCACACAGTAAGACTTCAAAGTCACGACTTTAAAGTCACTACTTCTAAGTCATGACATCAAAGTCACGCAGTTAGACTTCAAAGTCTCAACATCAAAGTCACAACATCACAGTCACACATTAATACTTAAAAGTCACGACTTTAAAGTCACGACTTCAAAGTCACGACTTCAGAGTCACAACATCACTTCAAAGTCACATTTCAAAGTCACGAATTCACAATCACACAGTAAGACTTCAAAGTCACAACTTCAAAGTCATAACTTCAAAGTCACACAGTAAGACTTCAAAGTCACAAATTCAAAGTCACGACTTTAAGGTCATGACTACAAAGTCACAACTTCAGTCACACAGTAAGACTTCAAATTCACGACATCAAAGTCACGACTTCAAATTAACAAATTCACAATCACAAAGTAAGATTTCAAAGTCACAACTTCAAAGTCACAAATACAGTCATACAGTAAGACTTCAAAGTCAAGACTTCAAAGTCACAATTTCACAGTCACGACTTCAAAGTCACAACTTCACAGTCACACAGTTAGACTTCAAAGTCACGACATCAAAGTCACAACATCAGTCACGCAGTGAGACTTCAAAGTCACGACATCAAAGTCACGACTTCAAAGTCACAACATCAAAGACACAAATTCACAATCACACAGTAAGACTTCAAAGTCACAACTTCAAAGTCACAACTTCAAAGTCACAACTTCAAAGTCACGACTACAGTCACACAGTAAGACTTCAAAGTCACGACTTCACAGTCACAAAGTAAGACTTCAAAGTCACCATCAAAATCACAATTTCAAAGTCACGACTTCAAAGTCATGACTTCAGTCACACAATAAGACTTCAAAGTCATGACTTCACAGTCACACAGTAAGACTTCAAAGTCATGACTTCAAAGTCACGACATCAAAGTCACCAATTCACAGTCACACATTAAGTGTCATGATCCGCTCCTGGTTTTCCATCCCTCCTGCCAGTACTTTTCCACTCACCTGCCGGCCATGCCCACCTGATCAGTGCAACCACCTTCACCTGTGTTCCTTCACCTGATCACCTGCCTGCCACTCCCACCTCATCAGTGCAACCACCTTCACCTGTGTTCCCTTACCTGATTTAAACCCACTCCTTCCACTCAGTCTCTGCCAGATTGTCTTCGGCAGCATGCTAAGCTCTTGCATGTTTATCTTCGGATTGCTTCCCCGGTTTTGACCCTGCCTGTCCCTGACCCGTCCTTGTCGTCCCTGGCCAGGTAACCTGACCAGTCTTCCGTCCCTGACTCCTCTGCCTGCTCGCCCCTTGTCTGTCTTCTGTTTGCTTGGATTCCCTCCCCGGGGTTTGGCTGACTCTGTTGTGGACTATTTCCTGTGTACCTGCTGTGGATTTTAGCAACCCTGTTTGGTCAATAAACTGTTCCAACGCTGGTCTCAGTCTGTGCTGTTCTTGGGTCCAACCTCACACCCATTACAGTACAATCTGGCCAGAAACGGAACCAGCTCAGATTGACGACCGGATATCCTGGATGGAGGACTTGTTAAACCAGCTGGTTGCAGCTTCTGCGGCCGCCTCAGCAGAGAATCAGCAGGGCCTGGCACAAGTGCAGCATGAAACGGCGAGCCTCTACGCCCGCACCCAGTTTCTGGGGCTATCACCTGTTTGCTGGGGGACGAATCTTCATCACCGGCTTCAGTAAGCGCTGCTGCTCCGCTGCCTGTCTCAGCAGGAGTCGGTGCTCCTCTCCCTTCACCCTGTGAGCCTAATGTGGGAGCACCTGAGCGTTATGATGGCGATCCTGTCACCTGTAACGCCTTTCTCTGCAACTGCTCCATCATCTTTTCCCTGCAGCTGCTCACATTTTCCTCCGAGGAAGCCAGGGTGGCTTATACTATTAACCATCACCAATCACTGGCAGAGGGGGACCCCTGCCTGCCACTCTTTCCAGTCCTTTGCCAATGAGCTCAGGAGGGTCTTTGGTACCGGACCTCTGGGGGCCGACGCTGGACGAGAGTTGTTGGATCTTGTCCAGGGGATGTCAAGGCTGAGAAATGTGAATTTCATGTACCATCTGTCTCCTTCTTGGGGTACATTATTGCCACGGACTGCTTGCAGATGGACCCAGCTAAGGTTTCAACTGTGACCTCCTGTCCACTCCTAGAGACACGCAAACAACTGCAGCGTTTCCTGGGGTTTGCCAATTTCTACCGTTGTTTCATCAAAGGTTTCAGCTGCATTTCCTCTCCCCTCTCGGCCCTCACCTCATCCAAGACCTCCTTCTGCTGGACTGACAAAGCACAAAGCGCCTTCGACACCCTCAAGACTCACTTCTCCACTGCTCCCATTCTCCAGATCCCCGACCCTGAGTGCCAGTTCATTGTGGAGGTGGATGCATCCAGCGTGGGGGTGGGGGCGATTCTTTCTCAGCGATCCGCCGTCGACCAGAAGGTCCACCCCTGCGCTTTTTTCTCTCGCTGTCTAACTCCCACTGAGAGGAATTATGATATTGGTAACAGGGAGCTTCTGGCGGTGAAACTGGCTTTGGAGGAGTGGCGCCACTGGCTAGAGGGAGCCAAGGTGCCATTCATCGTATGGACTGATAATCGTAACCTGGAATATATTCGATCTGCCAAGAGACTGAACTCCAGACAAGCCCGCTGGTCACTGTTCTTTGACAGGTTCAATTTTACACTGTCCTATCAGCCCGGGTCTCGTAACATCAAGCCAGACGCACTTTCCCTGCAGTTTCCTGAGTGTCCTGACAAAACTGTTGAGCCCTCCACCATTGTTCCAGCTTCCTGTCTCGTTGCTTCTGTCACTTGGGAGATAGAGGAGAGGGTGCGGGCTGCCACTGAGGACCAGCCTGGTCCTAGTTCCTGTCCCCCTGACCGTTTGTTTGTTTGTTTGTTTGGCTCACCTCCGCTCCGATGTACTTCAGTGGGGGCATTCTTCCCGACTCACCTGCCACCTTGGCATTCAGCGGACCCGAGACTTCCTGCAGCAGCGCTTCTGGTGGTCATCACTGGAGGAGGATGTCCGAGGCTATGTCAACGCCTGTCCTGTGTGCAACCAGAACAAGACCACTCGTCATACACCAGCCAGCTTCCTGCACCCATTGCCCGTTCCTCATCGCCCATGGTCACACATCTCCCTGGACTTTGTAACTGGTCTACCTACATCCAAGGGCCACACTGCCATCCTTACAGTTTTTGACCGTTTTAGCAAAATGGTCCACTTCATTCCCCTTCCCAAGCTTCTCCCTGCCAAAGAGACAGCTGAACTGGTTCTCCTGCACATTTTTCTCCATGGACTGCCCACTGACATTGTCTCTGACCAGGGGCCCCAGTTCACATCCATGTTCTGGAAGGTGTTTTGCAGTCTGGTTGGGGCCTCTGTCAGTCTGTCCTCCGGCTTCCATCCCCAGTCCAATGGGCAGACTGAGAGAATGAACCAGGACCTGGAAACCAGTCTTCGCTGCTTGACTAACCACAACCCTGCTTTCTGGTCTGAACAGCTTGTCTGGGTGGAATATGCCCACAACTCCCTCACCTGCTCCTCCACTGGACTTTCCCCCTTCCAGTGCGCCTATGGGTATCAGCCTCCACTGTTTGCCAACCAAGAGAGGGAGGCTGCCTGCCCATCAGCTCAAGCTTTTGTTCACCATTGCCAGCGCACCTGGGACCGGGCACGCACTGCTCTCTTCAAATCTGCTGACCGCTATGCTGCCGCTGCCAACAAGCACCGCACACCTGCTGCCATCTACCAGGTTGGCCAGAGGGTCTGGCTGTCCACCCGTGACCTGCCCCTCAAGGTGGAGAACCGCAAGCTGGCCCCCAAGTTTGTCGGACCCTTCCCCATCGCTCGCATCATCAACCCGGAGGTGGTACGACTTCGGCGTCCCCGATCCATGAAAATCCAACGTTCCATGTCTCCAGGATCAAACCAGTCCGAGAGAGTCCTCTGGTTCCTCCCATGCCGCCTCCTCAGCTAGTTGATGGCACTCCTGTATATGCTGTCAGGCATCTCTTGCGCTCTCACCGCAGTGGAAGTGGGATGCAATATCTTGTGGATTGGGAGGGGTACGGTCCGGAGGAACATTCCTGGGTGCCAGCTCGGTTCATTCCTCAGCTCATTTCGGACTTTCACCGTCTGTATCCTGACCAGCCTACCCCGTCCTCACTCCTGCCTTCTGTGGGCCCTTCTGCTGATGGACCTTCTGACCCTCTGGTGGGGGGGAGCACTGATGTGGCTGCCTCTTCCTGCTCGTCTTCCTCTTCTGCTGAGGAGGACATGGACTCTGCTGTCTCTGAGGAATTTTTCAATAAACTGTTGAACTGTTCCAACGCTGGTCTCAGTCTGTGCTGTTCTTGGGTCAAACCTCATACCCATTACAATAAGACTTCAAAGTCACAACATCAAAGTCATGATTTCAAAGTCATGACATCAAAGTCACAACATCAAAGTCACCAATTCACAGTCACACAGTAAGACTTCATAGTCACAACTTCAAAGTCACGACATCACAGTCACACAGTTAGACTTCAAAGTCACGACATCAAAGTCACAACTTCACAGTCACACAATTCACTAACAAGAACCACGCCTATAAAGGTTTAAGTTTATATGGGTTTATTGCAAGTGATGGAAAGGATGCGCCGAGATGATGACTTGTAGGAGAGAAGAAGGGATTAAGGGTTGAGGGATGAGGGGAGGGAGGGTTGGAGATATGGAGGGTTGAAGATATGGAGGTATGGAGGGTCGAAGGTATGGAGGGTATGGAGGGTCAAAGGTATGAAGGGTCTGGAGGTATGGAGGGTCGAAGGTATGGAGGTTTGGAGGTATGGAGGGTCAAAAGTATGGAGGTATGACGGGTCGAAGGCATGAAGGTATGGAGGTAGGAAGGTATGAAGGGTCGGAGGTAGGATAGCATGAAGGGTCGGAGGTATGAAGCGGTGAGGGCCGGAGGTATGAAGCGTTGAGGGCCAGAGGCCGGCGGTATGAAGTGGTGAGAAGGGTTGTCGGTGGATGGAGGTTGGCCGGTATCAGGAAGGCTGGAGGGAACCCGGGAGTTGAGACTCTGGGTGGGGGTATCGTCTCTCTGTAGCTCTAACTCCTAGAGCCCCAAAAGAGAACCTCAGACGGAGAGCATCGCGTGCACATTTCCGCTGTGCTTGGATTGTTTCTAATGCAGAGACGAGGGCTTCTGATTGTGGGGTCGGTTGAAGATTGTGAAGGATGGCTACTATGATGACTGGATACATTTCGTAAATGTGGAAAAGTTAGTTAGGTCGGTTAGTTAGGTCAGTTAGGACCGGGGATGCATGCAAACATAACACATGAAATAGAATCCACGAGAAGAGAGGGGGGATAGGAAGCATGGGTGATGTGCTGTGGGGGGAGAAGGAGGGGGGAGGATTGAGGGATGAGGGGGTGAGGGATGAGGGGATGAGGGTCGGAGAATGAGGGGATGAAGGGATGAGGAATGAGGGGATGAGGGATGAGGGAGACGTCTCCATGATTTGGGCCTCAAGGGAGAGCTTGAGACTGGAGTCGGTTTCTTTTGCTGCGCTGTTGTCGGAGTAGGGTGCGGTGGTTTTCTTGGACCATTTGACCCTAAAGTGGTGAACGTCGAATGGTGGCGGACGGCCTCCAGGCAGTAGGATGCAGCATGATGTCATCGGCGTTGCGGCGTTGTGGCGTGGCGTCTTCGGCGTTGCGATGTGTTCCGGAAGTGCTCGTGGAGCTCAACTGAGTTGTGTTGATGGTCTGTAAGAAGTTGGAAAAGTTTCGTTTTGTTGTCGTTGCGGTGGAAGGAAATGTGTTGTTGGGCGAGGGACTGTTTGAGGCGGGCGCCGGTTAGATATTTTGTGTTTCGCCGGAGCGCCCGGACCTCGAACGGGTGGAAGAGGAGCGTCTGGAATCGGCGGCGTCCCTCGGGCGCCGGGGATGGGATTTTCCTGTCCAGCTGCTTGGTGGTGAAGGCCTGGCGATGTTGGAGCCGTCAGACGGAGATGGCCGCGAGCGTCGGGTGATACGAACAGCTAAAAGCAACTGTGGTGTCTGCCTGGCAGGGATCATGGGGAGTCGGGAGTGTGCGGAGCCTTCGGGAGTCTGCGCTGTCGGAGTTCATGTGGAAACGTCATGAAAACGGTATCGAAGAGGGAGCGAGCGGATGAGGCATGTACAAGTACACGTGAACTGGAAATGGGATGAGTTCTAGGCGTGGACCTTGTTCCTGAACCCAGTTATGAAACTTCATTAAGACGTCAAAGTCACGACATCAAAGTCACCAATTCACAATCACACAGTGAGACTTCATAGTCACGACTTCATAGTCACGACTTCAAAGTCACGACATCACAGTCACACATTAAGACTTAAAAGCCACGACATCAAAGTCACAACATCACAGTCACACATTAAGACTTAAAAGTCACGACATCAAAGTCACAACATCAAAGTCACACAGTAAGACTTCAAAGTCACAACTTCAAAGTCACTACTTCAGTCACACAGTAAGACTTCAAAGTCACGACATCAAGGTCACAGTTTCAAAGTCACGACATCAAAGTCACCAATTCACAGTCACACGGTAGGACTTCATAGTCACAACTTCAAAGTCACAGCATCAAAGACACAACATCAACGTCACGACATCACAGTCACACAGTTAGACTTCAAAGTCACGACATCAAAGTCAGGACTTCAAAGTCACGACTTCAGTCACACAGTACAACTTCAAAGTCACGACTTCACAGTCACTACTTCAAAGTCACGACTTCACAGTCACACAATAAATCGTCAAAGTCACGACATCAAAGTCACGACTTCAAAGTCACGAATTCACAATCACACAGTGAGACTTCAGAGTCACAACTTCAAAGTCACAACTTCACAGTCAGAACTGCACAGTCACACAGTAAGACTTCACAGTCATAACATCAAAGTCACAATTTCAAAGTCAGGACATTAAAGTCACCAATTCTAATACTTTATAGTCAGGACTTCAAAGTCACGACATCAAAGACACAACATCAACGTCACGACATCACAGTCTCACAGTTAGACTTCAAAGTCACGACATCAAAGTCACGACTTCAGTCACACAGCAAGACTTTAAAGTCATAACTTCAAAGTCACAACTTCACAGTCAAAACTGCACAGTCACACAGTAAGACATCAAGGTCACAACATCAAAGTCACGATTTCAAAGTCAGGACTTCAAAGTCACAACTTCACAGTCACACAGTAAGACTTCAAAGTCACGACTTCACAATCACACAGTAAGACTTCAAAGTCACGACATCAAAGTCACAACATCACAGTCACACAGTTAGACGTCAAAGTCACAACATCAACGTCACGTCTTCAAAGTCACAAATTCACAATCACACAGTAAGACATCACAGTCACGACTTCAAAGTCAAAACTTCACAGTCACACAGTAAGACATCAAAGTCACGACATCAAAGTCACGATTTCAACGTCACAACTTCACAGTCACAAAGTAAGACTTCAGAGTCACAATTTCAAAGTCACGACTTCAAAGTCACGAATGCAAAGTCACAACTTAACAGTCACAGAGTAAGAGTTCAAAGTCACAACATCAAAGTCACAACATCAAAATCACGCAGTAAGACTTCAAAGTCACGACTTCAAAGTCACCAATTCTCTTCACACAGTAAGACCTCAAAGTCACGACTTCAAAATCAGGACTTCAACGTCACGACTTCAAAGTCAAGACTTCACAGTCACACAGTAAGATTTCAAAGTCACGACATCACAGTCACACATTAAGACTTAAAAGTCACGACATTAAAGTGACAACATCACAGTCACACAGTTAGACTTCAAAGTCACGACATCAAAGTCATGATTTCAAAGTCACAACCTCAAAGTCATGACATCAAAGTCACGACTTCAGTCACACAGTACGACTTCAAAGTCACAACTTCACAGTCACACAATGAGACGTCAAAGTCACAACATCAAAGTTACGACTTCAAAGTCACAAATTCACAATCACACAGTCAGACTTCAAAGTCACGACATCAAAGTCACTACTTCAAACTCATGGATTTACAATCACACAGTAAGACTTCAAAGTCACGACTTCAAAATCACAACTTCAAAGTCACAACTTCAAAATCACAACTTCAAAGTCATGACTTCAGTTACACAGTAAGACTTCAAGGTCACTACTTCAAAGTCACAACTTCACAGTCACACAGTAAGACTTCAAAGTCACGACTTCACAATCACACAGTAAGACTTCAAAGTCATGACTTCAAAGTCACGACATCAAAGTCATGACTTCAAAGTCACGACTTCAAAGTCACAACTTCACAGTCACACAGTAAGACTTCAAAGTCACGACTTCACAGTCACACAGTAAGATTTCAAAGTCACGACTTCACAGTCACGACTTCAAAGTCACGACTTCACAGTCACGACTTCAAAGTCACAACTTCACAGTCACACAGTAAGACTTCAAAGTCACAACATCAAAGTTACGATTTCAAAGTCACAACTTCAGTCACACATTAAGACTTAAAAGTCACGACATTAAAGTGACAACATCACAGTCACACAGTTAGACTTCAAAGTCACGACATCAAAGTCATGATTTCAAAGTCACGACCTCAAAGTCACGACATCAAAGTCATGACATCAAAGTCACGACTTCAGTCACACAGTACGACTTCAAAGTCACAACTTCACAGTCACACAATGAGACGTCAAAGTCACAACATCAAAGTTACGACTTCAAAGTCACGACTTCACAGTCACACAGTAAGACTTCAAAGTCATGACATCAAAGTCGCAACATCAAAGTCACGCAGTTAGACTTCAAAGTCATGACATCAAAATCACGCAGTTAGACTTCAAAGTCACAATATCAAAATCACAACTTCATAGTCACACAGTAAGACTTCAAAGTCACGACATCAAAGTCACAACATCAAAGTCACGACATCACAGTCACACATTAAGACTTAAAAGTCATGACATTAAAGTGACAACATTACAGTCACACAGTTAGACTTCAAAGTCACGACATCAAAGTCATGACATCAAAGTCACGACTACAGTCACACAGTAAGACTTCAAGGTCACGACTTCAAAATCAGGACTTCAACGTCACGACTTCAAAGTCAAGACTTCACAGTCACACAGTAAGATTTCAATGTCACGACATCACAGTCACACATTAAGACTTAAAAGTCACAACATTAAAGTGACAACATCACAGTCACACAGTTAGACTTCAAAGTCACAACATCAAAGTCACGACATCAAAGTCATGACATCAAAGTCATGACATCAAAGTCACACAATGAGACGTCAAAGTCACAACATCAAAGTTACGACTTCAAAGTCACGAATTCACAATCACACAGTCAGACTTCAAAGTCACGACATCAAAGTCACTACTTCAAACTCACGGATTTACAATCACACTGTAAGACTTCAAAGTCACGACTTCAAAATCACAACTTCAAAGTCACGACTTCAAAGTCACAACTTCACAGTCACACAGTAAGACTTCAAAGTCACTACTTCAAAGTCACAACTTCATAGTCACACAGTAAGACTTCAAAGCCACGACATCAAAGTCACAACTTCAAAGTCATGACTACAGTCACACAGTAATACCTCATAGTCACGAATTCAAAGTCACAACTTCACAGTCACATAGTAAGACTTCAAAGTCACGACTTAAAAGGGACGACTTCACAGTCAGAACTTCACAGTCACACAGTAAGACTTCAAAGTCACAACATCAAAGTCACGACATCACAGTCACACAGTTATATGTCAAAGTCACAACATCAAACTCACAACTTCAAAGTCATGACATCACAGACACAACTTCACAGTCACACAGTAAGCCTTCAAAGTCACGACTTCACAATCACACAGTAAGACTTCAAAGTCACGACTTGAAAGTCCCGACATCAAAGTCACGACATCAAACTCACAAATTCACAATCACATAGTAAGACTTCAGAGTCATGACTTCAAAGACACAACATCAAAGTCACGACTTCAAAGTCACTAGTTCAAAGTCATGACATCAAAGTCACAATATCACAGTCACACAGTTAGACTTCAAAGTCACAACATCAAAGTCAACTTCACAGTCACATAGTAAGACTTCAAAGTCACGATATCAAAGTCACAACATCAAAGTCATGCAATAAGACTTCAAAGTCACAACATCAAATTCACGACCTCAAAGTCACACAGTAAGACTGCAAAGTCACGACATCAAATTCACAACTTCACAGTCACACAATAAGGCTTCAAAGTCACGACATCAAAGTCACGATTTCAAAGACACGACATCACAGTCACACAGTTAGACTTCAAAGTCACGACATCAAAGTCACAACATCAAAGTCACAACATCAAAGTCACAACATCAAAGTCACAACCTCAAAGTCGTGACGTCACAGTCACAACTTCACAGTCACAACTTCACAGTCACACAATAAGACTTCAAAGTCTTGACTTCAAAGTCACGACATCAAAGTCACAATTTCAAAGTCACGACATCAAAATCACAACATCGAAGTCACGCAGTAAGACTTCAAAGTCACGACTTCAAAGTCACAACTTCAAAGACACAACATCAAAGTCACAACCTCAAAGTCACGCCTTCACAGTCCCACAGTAAGACTTCAAAGTCACAACTTCAAAGTCATGACATCAGTCACAACTTCATAGTCACACAGTAAGACTTCAAAGTCACGACATCAAAGTCACGATTTCAACGTCACAACTTCAAAGTCACTAGTTCAAAGTCACGACATCAAAGTCACGCAATCACAGTCACAACATCAAAGTCAACTTAACAGTCACACAGTAAGACTTCAAAGTCACGATATCCAAGTCACAACATCAAAGTCACGCAATAAGACTTCAAAGTCACAACATCAAGTTCACGACCTCAAAGTCACGCAGTAAGACTTCAAAGTCACAACATCAAATTCACGACTTCACAGTCACACAGTAAGACTTCAAAGTCTTGACTTCAAAGTCACGACATCAAAGTCCCGACTTCAAAGTCACAAATTCACAATCACACAGTAAGAAACAACACAACTTCAAAGAAACACAACTTCAAAGAAACAACATCAAAGTCACGACATCACAGTCACGCAGTTAGACTTCAAAGTCTTGACTTCAAAGTCACGACATCAAAGTCCCGACTTCGAAGTCACAAATTCACAATCACACAGTAAGACTTCAAAGTCATGACTTCAAAGTCACAACTTCAAAGAAACAACATCAAAGTCACAACATCAAAGTCACGACCTCAAAGTCACACCTTTACAGTCACACAGTAAGACTTCAAAGTCACATCAAAGTCACAACTTCAAAGTCATGACATCACAGTCACACAGTAAGACTTCAAAGTCATGATTTCAACGTCACAACTTCAAAGTCACGACTTCACAGTCACACAGTAAGACTTCAAAGTCTTGACTTCAAAGTCATGACATCAAAGTCACAAATTCACAATCACACAGTAAGACTTCAAAGTCACGACATCAAACTTACGCAGTAATACTTCAAAGTCACAACATCAAAGTCACGACTTCAAAGTCACAAATTCACAATCACACAGTAAGACCTCAAAGTCACAACTTCAAAGTGACGACTTCAAAGTCACTACTTCAAAGTCACAACTTCACAGTCACACAGTAAGACTTCAAAGTCACGACATCAAAGTCACGATTTCAACGTCACGACTTCACAGTCACACAGTAAGACTTCAAAGTCTTGACTTCAAAGCCACGACATCAAAGTCTCGACTTCAAAGTCATGACTTCAAAGTCACAACATCAAAGTCACGCAGTAAGACTTCAAAGTCACGACTTCAATGTCACAACTTCAGAATCACGACATCAAAGTCACGACTTCAAAGTCACTAGTTCAAAGTCACAACATCAATGTCACGATATCACAGTCACACACTGAGACTTCAGTCATGACGTCACAGTCACACAGTTAGACTTCAAAGTCACAACATCAAAGTCAACTTCACAGTCACACAGTAAGACTTCAAAGTCATGATATCGAAGTCACAACATCAAAGTCACACAGATGTCAAAGTCACAACATCAAAGTCACGACATCAAAGTCACGCAGTAAGAGTTCAAAGTCACAACTCTAAAGTCACGACATCAAAGTCACGACTTCAAAGTCACAACATCAAAGTCACGACCTCAAAGTCACACCTTCACAGTCACACAGTAAGACTTCAAAGTCACTTCAAAGTCATGACATCACAGTCACAACTTCACAGTCACACAGTAAGACTTCAAAGTCACGATTTCAAAGTCGCGACTTCACAGTCACACAGTAAGACTTCAAAGTCTTCACTTCAAAGTCATCACATCAAAGTCACAAATTCACAATCACACAGTAAGACTTCAAAGTCACGACATCAAACTTACGCAGTAATACTTCAAAGTCACAACATCAAAGTCACGACTTCAAAGTCACGACATCAAAGTCACACAGTTAGACTTCAAAGTCACGACTTCAAAGTTATGAATTCGCAATCACACAGTAAGACTTCATAGTCGCGACTTCAAAGCCACGACATCAAAGTCACAACATCAAAGTCACAACTACAGTCACACAGTAAGACTTCATAGTCACGACTTCACAGTCAGAACTTCACAGTCACACAGTAAGACTTCAAAGTCGTGACTTCAAAGCCACGACATCAAGTCACAACATCAAAGTCACGACTTCAGTCAGACAATAAGACTTCAAAGTCACAACTTCACAGTCACACTGTCACACCGCAGTGTGTTTTTGTCTTATTTTGTGTTTTTGGCTCATCATTTCCTGTTTTATTTTGAAAAGTAACTCTCCTCTCGTTTCAGGTCACTTGCCCTTCCGCGTGTCACCTATCTGATTGTCTTCCCTAATCACTGATTGTGTGCACCTGGTGCTCCCTTCCCTCCATTTTTTTAAATAGTCTGTGTTTTCCTTGTCTTGCGCCAGTTTGTTCGTCTTTGTCGTCATACCAGCCCGTGCCCTTGATCTTTGTCACAGCCACAGTTTTGCCCTGCTTCATCGCCTTGAGTTTTCTCCTCGTAAGACTGATTTTTCTTTGTAACTTCATAACTTAGCTTTAGTATTTAGTTTGATAGTTTAGAGATTGCCGTTTGGTTTTCCTCCTATTGGAGTGATTTTGTGTTTATTCAGATTTATTCCTTCCTAGCATTTCCTCCAGTTATTTCGGAGTGTTTCTTAGTTTTCTGTATTTTACCAACCAGGTTTTGTTTCCTCCCTTTTGGAGCGCCTTTTGTTTCTTAGAGTTTTTATTTCTTATTCCCCCCTTGTTAGGATAGATATATCAACCTCGATTCCTAGAACAGTTAGGTTGTTTAGTTAGTGTAGTTAGAGTCATAGTGTTTTTCCTCCCTTTTGGAGCGCCTTTTATTTGTGTAAGATTTCACAGCCGTGAATATTGTTACGACCGGCTCGTAGGCCGCAACAAAAAAGGAGATGTGCAAACTCAATTACCAACAAACCAAAGTTTATTCAAATAAATACTCAGATGGGATGTGGAAATCAGTATCAGGAGTGTAGGTGAGTGTGTGGGTGCGATGGTCAATGTGAGGTGCATGTTGTATAAATAGGACAACGCAAAAAGACAAAGACCAGCATGCCGGTCTCGTGCTAAATGAAAAAAGAGAAGAGGAGAGAAGAGAAGAGAGCTGGCATCCGGGAAGGCGGGCTAAATAGGGCTGACTGGGAACGCTGGCCAGGTGCTCCCTGTCAACCTAATGACTGCTTCAGACCTGCAAACAAACAAACACACCAACAGTACACTATACACAGAACACTACACAGAACCTAGGCCTGGGGCCGTCACAATATATATCAGGAGTTTTGGTACCACTTTTATTTTCACTCTGGTAAGAGGATTACTCACGCTGCTATTCCTGAATAAAGTTCACTTTAATTAAATCTGCTCTGCATCTGAGTCCTGCCTTGAGCCCGCCCTGACACACACAGTAAGACTTCAAACTCATGACTTCAAAGTCATGACACCAAAGTCACCAATTAACAGTCACAGAGTAAGACTTCAAAGTCATAACATCAAAGACACGACATCAAAGTCACAACTTCACAGTCACACAGTAAGACTTCAAAGTCACGACTTCAAAGTAACAACATCAAAGTCACAACTTCAAAGTCACAAATTCAAAGTCACGACTTCACAATCACACAGTAAGACTTCAAAGTCACAACGTCACAGTCACAACTTCACAGTCACAACTTCACAGTCACAGCTTCAGTTACACAGTAAGACTCCAACATCACTACTTCAAAGTCACGACTTCACAGTCACACAGTAAGACTTCAAAGTCACGACTTCAAAGTCACTACTTCAAAGTCACGAATTCACATTCACACAGTAAGACTTCAAAGTCACGACATCAAACTCACGACTTCAAAGTCATGACATCAAAGACAAGACATCACAGTCACACATTGAAACTTCAAAGTCACAACATCAAAGTCACGCAATAAGACTTCAAAGTTGCTACTTCAAAGTTCCAACATCAAAGTCACAACATCAAAGTCGACTTCACAGTCACACAGTAAGACTTCAAAGTCACAACTTCAAAGTAACAAATTCAAAGTCACGACTTCACAATCACACAGTAAGACTTCAAAGTCACAACGTCACAGTCACAACTTCACAGTCACACAGTAAGACTTCAAAGTCACGACATCAAAGTCACAACTTCAAAGTCACAACTTCAGTTACACAGTAAGACTCCAACATCACTACTTCAAAGTCACGACTTCGCAGTCACACAGTAAGACTTCAAAGTCACGACTTCAAAGTCACGAATTCACATTCACACAGTAAGACTTCAAAATCACGACATCAAACTCACAACTTCAAAGTCACGACATCAAAGACAAGACATCACAGTCACACATTGAAACTTCAAAGTCACAACATCAAAGTCAACTTCACAGTCACACAGTAAGACTTCAAAGTCACGACATCGAAGTCACAACATCAAGGTGTCACAGTCAGTCCCCTCTTCGCCTACTCTAGCCTCCCAGTTTTCCCGCCTTGTGTCTGCCATGCCCCTAATTACCTTCACCTGTGTATTTAAACCCTTTGTTTCCCCTTCCCCAGTGCCATTGTTAGTGTACCATGCGTCCTACTTTCCAGCGTTTTCCCAGTGTGCTTTTTGGTTTCGACCCTTGCCTGTTTTTGGACCCTGCTTTTGCCTTACCCCTTTGGATTGTTTGCCTGCCTTACCTGACTGAACTCCCGTGTACCGAACCTTTGCCTGTGATTAAAGACTGGTTATCTCCTATATCTGCCTCCCGAGTCCTGCAGTTGAGTCTGGTGTCCGTGCTGTGTAACGGAACAATCTGGCCAGCCATGGACTCAGCAGACTCACGGTCCGTGCACACCGCTGTCTGGGCTTAGGGCACCCGGATTTATCAACAGGAGGAACAACTCTCCACTGTCTGTGTGGTGGTCAACGAACTCAAGGACCACCAACAGAGTTTCCAGGCCTTGGTCGGGGAAGAGGTAGGCCACCTAAGGACCCAAATCCAGCGGCTGGTGAGTCAGCGGGAGGCACTTCCCGTATTTTCACCTCCGGCGACGACTCCCGTCGCCTCCACCCCTGCTCCGTGCTCTTCTGTGGTCTCTGCTGCTCCAGCTGCCCCCCTGGCTCGACTGGATCGATTCTCCGGTGAGGTGGGCAAGTGTCGACCATTCCTGACCCCATCCGACCTGGACTCGCTTATTGCCCTCACCATCCGCACCGACAACAGGCTTGTGGAGAGGGATAGAAGCCGGCCGGCAGCGATTCCTTCCGGGCAGAGGGGGCAGACGACGCCGTTCTTGGGTCAGTCACCGCAGCGCTCCAGTGCTGCAGCGCCACCGTCAGCTGCGGAGGAGCCCATGCAGCTGGGCTGAGCCCGGCTCTCTCAAGAGGAACGACAGCGACGCCTACGGGAGGGCAGGTGCATCTATTGCGGAGAGTCGGGACATTTCCTCGTGTCCTGTCCAGTAAAAGACAGGGCTCACCGGTGAGGAGAGCACTGGTGAGCCAAACCACTTCTCCAAATCATCTCTCCCGACGTCTCTTGTCCATTGAATTAGTCACCACGGAGCAGAGGGTTGTTCACCCAGCATTGGTGGATTCCGGGGCGGACGAATATTTCATGGATCGGGAGCTGGCGGAGTGGCTGAGAGTGGAAATTATTCCCCTGTCTAAACCTCTGGAAGCCACTGCACTTGATGGTCGCCTGCTGTGCCGGGTGTCTCACCGCACTCAACCTGTCCGGCTCGACATAAACGGTAATCATTCTGAACTCACCAGCTTCCATATCTTCCAATCAAAGTCACAACTTCAAAGTAACAACATCAAAGTCACACAGACGTCAAAGTCACGAAGTAAGACTTCAAAGTCACGACTTCAAAATCACGAAATAAGACTTCAAAGTCACGACTCCAAAGTCACGACTTCACAGTCACAAATTAAGACTTCCAGGTCACGACATCAAAGTCACGACACCACAGTCACAACTTCACAATCACACAGTAAGACATCAAAGTCACGACTTCAAAGTAACAACATCAAAGTCACAATTTCAAAGTCACGACTTCACAATCACACAGTAAGACTTCAAAGTCACGACATTAAAGTCACGACATCACAGTCACACAGTTAGACGTCAAAGTCACGTCTTCAAAGACACAAATTCACAATCACACAGTAAGACTTCAAAGTCACGACATTAAAGTCACGACATCACAGTCACACAGACGTCAAAGTCACGTCTTCAAAGACACAAATTCACAGTCACACAGTAAGACTTCAAGGTCACGACATCAAAGTCACGACACCACAGTCACGACTTCAAAGTCACGCAGTAAGACTTCAAAGTCACAACATCAAAGTCACGACTTCATAGTCACAAATTCACAATCACACAGTAAGACTTCAAAGTCACGACTTCAAAGTAACAACATCAAAGTCACGACTTCAAAGTCACAATTTCAAAGTCACGACTTCACAATCACAGTAAGACTTCAAAGTCACGACATTAAAGTCACGACATCGCAGTCACACAGTTAGACGTCAAAGTCACAACATCAAAGTCACGTCTTCAAAGACACAAATTCACAATCACACAGTAAGACTTCAAAGTCATAACATCAAAGTCACAACTTCACAGTCACACAGTAAGACTTCAAAGTCACGACTTTAAAGTCACAACTTCACAATCACACAGTAAGACTTCAAAGTCACGACTTCAAAGTAACAACATCAAAGTCACGACTTCAAAGTCACGACTTCACAATCAGCTTCCATATCTTCCAATCGTCTCTGCACCCGCTAATTTTGGGGTTACCCTGCCTTATTAGGCACAATCCCCATATTGATTGGTCCATGGGCCGTGTGTTAAATTGGGGAAAATATTGTTTTCTCAGTTGTCCTCTGTCTGTCTATACTGTCAAGTCTGTGGTTGGTTCCAACGCTTCTGCGCCAGACGTCTCCTCCTCGCCCTGTCATTCCCCCAGTGAGCCCCCGGACCTGACCGGCATTCCCCCCTGTTACCACGACCAGCATGAACTCTTCAATAAAACTCGGGCCACATCTCTACCACCTCACCGTCCATATGATTCTTGCATCGATCTCCTCCCAGGGACCTCTTCACCCAAGGGTCGGCTGTATTCCCTGTCCCCGCCAGAGAGGAAGGCCATGCGGCAGTACATTGAGTCCTCGTTGAAGGCCGGAATCATTCACCTTCTTCCTCCCCTGCTGGCGCCGGCTTCTTTTTCGTGGAAAAGAAGGATAACTCTCTCCAACCCTGCATCGATTATCGTGGCCTAAACGACATCACCATAAAGAACAGGTACCCCCTCCCTTTAATCTCCTCAGCATTTGACACTTCAAAGTGACAACTTCAGTCACACAATAAGACTTCAAAGTCACAACTTCACAGTCAGAACTTCACAGTCACACAGTAC
Source organism: Sciaenops ocellatus (assembly GCA_033000465.1). Taxonomy (NCBI): domain Eukaryota; kingdom Metazoa; phylum Chordata; class Actinopteri; family Sciaenidae; genus Sciaenops; species Sciaenops ocellatus. Next base: position 27,197,244 of record CP136868.1, on the reverse strand, counting down.
GACTTCAAAGTCACAACATCAAAGTCACAATTTCAAAGTCACGACTTCAAAGTGACGACTTCAGTCACACAGTAAGACTTCAAAGGAATTACTTCACAGTCACAGTAAGACTTCAAAGTCACAACATCAAAGTCACAACTTCACAGTCAGAAGTTCATAGTCACACAGTAAGACTTCAAAGTCACAACATCAACGTCACAACATCAAAGTCACACAATAAAACTTCAAAGTCACAACTTCAAAGTCACTTCAAAGTCACACAGCAAGACTTCAAAGTCACAACTTTAAAGTCACAACATCAAAGTCAGAATTTCAAAGTCACAACTTCAAAGTCACGACTTCAGTCACACAGTAAGACTTCAAAGGAACGACTTCACAGTCACAGTAAGACTTCAAAGTCACGACTTCAGTTACACAGTAAGACTTCAAAGTCACGACTTCAAAGTCACAACATCAAAGTCACAACTTCAAAGTCACGACTTCAGTTACACAGTAAGACTTCAAAGTCACAACTTCACAGTCACACAGTAAGACTTCAAAGTCACGACATCAAAGTCACAACTTCACAGTCACAAGTTCATAGTCACACAGTAAGACTTCATAGTCACAACATTGTAGGAGAATGATAGGGCCCAGAATTGGGACAATATCATAATATGTCTTAGTGTGTCAGGACAGATAGGGAAGAGTAGCAAAACATGTTCTGGGAGGGATGCCAGGTCGGGGTAACCAATGGTGACCAGAACATTAGCAGGAAAACAACTGGAGTTCCTGGAAACTGTGAACTACACCACGCACACATACATAGAGAGTGTTGAATAACTAAGATAAGTGGGTAAAGTTCAAGTTAAGCAATAGACTGTGGTGATTTGAGTTAGTCAGGACCCAAAAAGCTCAGACTAGGTAGAGAGGGAAAAAGGGATTTAATGAGCAAAAAAGGGTTTGGGTTTGGGGAGAGTGAACGTGGCTGAGGTGGAGCTGCTGATAACTCTGGTGGAGGTTGAGGTTATGAGTCTGGTGGGGAGCAAGGTGGGTTTGAGGCTGGGCGTGTGGTTGTTGAGGCAATGGAGCTGGAGGCTGGAGACTCTGGAGGAAAAAGAGCACAGGGGATAGTTAGCTTGCATGATCCGGAGAGATTTACAATGAAAAGAACTCTAGCACTGAACGATTGTAGTCACTGAAGACGAGCCGAATACCGCATGAAATTGCAGACAATCTGGCAAGGAGTGGTGGAGAGGCTGGAGGCTTTATACTGGTGTAGATGAGTAATGAGAAGCAGGTGAGGGAACCGGGGCTCCAGTGCCAGCAGACCATGCCCAGCCTGAAACACAAAAAAAAGGCACGCCTCCACAGACCAAGAGAACAAAAGTGTCCCCAATCACCACAGTACCCCCCCCTCAACGGACGCCTCCTGGCGTCCTACCTTGCTTGTTGGGGTACTCACGGTAGAAGTCCTGTAGAAGGGAAGGATCCAAAGTGAGCCTCCTGGATAGCCAGGAGCGCTCCTCCGGGCCATACCCCTCCCAGTCCACAAGATACTGGAATCCCCGGCCTCTGCGCCGCACATCCAAAATCTTCCTTACAGTGAAGGCCGGGTGGTCATCAATGAGCCTGGCGGGCGGAGGGGGCTCGGCAGGAGGGCTCAGATCACTGGAGACAACAGGCTTAAGTAATGACAAATGAAACGTGGGGTGTATCTTCATCGACGCAGGGAGTTTCAGTCTGACAGACACAGGATTGACAATTTTGTCAATAACAAAGGGACCCAAAAAACGTGGGGACAGTTTACGTGAATCTGTCAGGAGAGGAAGATCACGGGAGGAGAGCCACACACGCTGACCGGGTTGGTAAACAGGTGCTGGAGAACGATGTTGATCTGCCAGACGCCGGTTCCGTTGAGCAGAGCGATGGAGTGCGGCAGCCACACACCTCCACACCTCTCGTATGCGTCTCATGTGTTCTTGTACAGAGGGGACAGCCACTTCCTCCTCCTGACTGGGAAATAAAGGAGGTTGATACCCATTAGCTGCCATGAAAGGTGTCATACCTGTGGCAGTACTGGTGAGAGAGTTGTGAAAATATTCGATCCAGGGAAGATATCAACTCCAAGAAGCAGGGTGATGAGCAGTGACGCAGCGGAGTGCGGATTCCGGATCTTGATTGGCTCGCTCGGTTTGGCCATTAGACTGGGGGTGGTAACCTGAAGAGAGACTGGAAGTTGCGCCAACGGCCTTGAAAAAAGCCTGCCACACTTGAGAGATAAACTGAGGACCACGATCAGATACAATGTCAACTGGAATGCCATGTAGACGGAATACATGCTGCACTAGTGTCTCTGCAGTCTCAATAGCTGAAGGCAGCTTGGTTAGGGGGACAAAATGCACAGACTTAGAAAAACGGTCAATGATGGTAAGTATGACAGTATTACCGTCGGAGGGTGGCAGTCCAGTGACGAAGTCTACACCAATGTGAGACCATGGGCGGCTGGGGACCGGCAGAGGGTGCAGCAATCCAGCAGGAGGTCGATGAGAGGATTTACCTCGAGCACAAGTCACGCAGGCAGCAACAAACTCTTTGGTGTCTTTGACTAGGCTTGGCCACCAATAGTGTCGCTGGAGGAACTCAATGGTGCGGGCTATACCTGGATGGCAGGTGAGACGGGAAGAATGACCCCACTGAAGAACTTGTGAACGGACGGAGTTCGGGACAAACAGGTGGTTGACTGGCCCGTTACCAGGATCGGGTTGGGTCTTCTGTGCTTCCTTGATGACAGCCTCAATCTCCCACCTGGCAGCTCCGATGATACAAGGGGCAGGTATGATAGGTTCTGGTTCAGTATTGTCAGAGTCAGGGGAGTGGAGGTGTGAGAGAGCATCAGGCTTACAGTTGCGGGAACCAGGTCAATAAGAGAGGGTAAAATTGAATCGGCTGAGGAAAAGGGACCAGCGGGCCTGTCGGGAGTTAACATGCTTGGCAGATTGCAGATAGGAGAGATTTTTGTGGTCAGTCCAGATGATGAAAGGGATCTCAACTCCCTCCAGCCAGTGTCTCCACTCCTGGAGTGCCATAACCACAGCCAACAACTCACGATTTCCAACATCATAGTTCCGCTCAGCACCAGACAGACGCCGGGAGAAGAAGGCGCAGGGGTGCAATCTCTGAGTCTCCAGGTTCCTTTGGGAGAGAATGGCCCCAACTCCCACATCAGAGGCATCCACCTCCACCACGAACTGTCGTGAGGAGTCGGGGTGCATGAGCACTGGCGCACTAGTGAACATCTTCTTCAACTTACAAAAGGCAGCATTGGCTTCAGGGGACCACAGGAAGGGAACCTTGGAAGTGAGATGAGTGAGGGGGGCAGCAATCTTGCTGTAGTCTGATAAAACGGCAATAAAAGTTGGCAAACCCCAGAAATCGTTGTAGCTGCTTACGAGAGGAGGGGACTAGCCACTCTGTCACTGCTTGGATCTTGGCTGGGTCCGGTTTGAGCTGTCCCTGGCAAATGATGTAACCCAAGAAACTGACTGAGGTGGTATGAAACTCACACTTCTGCGGCTTGACATATAACTTGTTCTCCAGCAGCCTCTGAAGAACAAGGCGGACATGTTGGGTGTGCTCCTCCTTGGACCCTGAGAAGATCAAGATGTCATCCAGGTAGACAAAAACAAAGCGGTTTAACATATCGGGAAGGACATCGTTAATGAGTGCCTGGAAGACTGCGGGGGCATTGGTAAGGCCAAAAGGCATAACAAGATATTCAAAGTGGCCCAAAGGGGCGTTAAAGGCAGTCTTCCATTCATCTCCCTCACGGATGTGGACGAGATGGTAGGCATTGCGTAGATCCAACTTGGTGAATACCCGGGCTTGACTCAGGGGCTCAAAAGAGGGATCAATGAGAGGCAAGGGGTATTTATTTTTTACTGTAATGTCATTCAGTCCCCGATAATCTATACAGGGACGCAGAGTCTTATCTTTCTTGGTAACAAAGAAGAAACCAGCTGCTAAGGGAGAAGAGGAATCACTGATGTATGCTTCCATGGCCTCCCCCTCAGGACGGGACAGGTTGTAAAGGCGACTGGCCGGCAGGGTGGCACCAGGCAAAAGATCAATGGGACAGTCATAGGGGCGATGGGGTGGAAGAGACAGAGCCAGGTCTTTACTAAACACTGGGGCTAAGTCATGATACTCACGGAGCACAAGAGACAAGTCGGGCGGAGGAGGCAACGCGGGAGGTGATGAGGTAGAGGGAATGGCGGAATGCAGACAGTGTGAGTGTGGGTTATGGAGCTCTAGCCAGGGGAGACTAAGGACCACTGGGGAGACAGGAGATGGTATAACGTACAACTGAATGTTTTCACGATGGTTTCCCGAAATGACTAGAGTGACAGGAAGTGTCCGGTGAGTGACACGAGCTAGGAGTCGGCCATCTAGGGCGTCCACTGTCTTATGTGACTCCAAAGGCTCAATAGGAATATTAGCTTGTTCAACTAGCTCTGTATCAATGAAATTGTCGTCAGCTCCTGAATCAACAAGCGCAGACACAGGAAGAGACTGCAGCGACCACTGGAGTACGGCAGGAAGAGTCACACGTTTAGGAGAGCTTGGAGCAGATGAAAGTTGACTCACCAGGGCGCCTTACCTCTTAACAAATTCATCAAATAAGCAATCTTAGCTCTGTCGGTAGGATAGCTAGAGGGCTGTTGCTCAAACACTAAAGCACACTGTAACAGAAAGCGACCACAGTTACCTAACTCGCCTGCATAAGGTTCCGGTGTAGGGACGAAGGGTTCCTTGTGAGATGGGGGGGGGGAGAAGCAGAAGCAGGAGGTAAGGAAGAGGCAATTGCTGAGACCACTTCAGGGGAACGCTTGTAATAGTCCCATGACTTCTTGTAGCAGCTGTTCATGTTTTCCCAGTAAGGCACCTTGGGTTGCTACTGCTTGGCGGAGGGGGTCTGAGTCTGCTGGGTCCATACTGGCCAGATTGTACTGTGGTGATTTCAGTTAGTCAGGACCCAAAAAGCAGAACCCTCAGACTAGGTAGAGAGGGAAAAAAAAGGATTTAATGAGCAAAAAAGGGTTTGGGGTTGGTGAGAGTGAACGTGGCTGAGGTGGAGCTGCTGATAACTCTGGTGGAGGTTGAGGTTATGAGTCCGGTGGGGAGCAAGGTGGGTTTGAGGCTGGGCGTGTGGTTGTTGAGGCACTGGAGCTGGAGGCTGGAGACTCTGGAGGAAAAAGAGCACAGGGGATAGTTAGCTTGCTTGATCCGGAGAGATTTACAACGAAAAGAACTCTAGCACTGAACGATTGTAGTCACTGAAGACGAGCCGAATACCGCATGAAATTGCAGACAATCTGGCAAGGAGTGGTGGAGAGGCTGGAGGCTTTATACTGGTGTAGATGAGTAAGAAGAAGCAGGTGAGGGAACCGGGACTCCAGTGCCAGCAGACCACGCCCAGCCTGAAACACAAAAAAAAGGCACGCCTCCACAGACCAAGAGAACAAAAGTGTCCCCAATCACCACATAGACTCCCTTCTTGTGGGAATCAGGTTCTGGCAAGAGGTCTGGTAAACAGGATGGAGCCCATCCACCCAATACACACACACAGCCTGTCTCTGATATAAAAAGGTATATTACGATTTGTGATGTTGGATTTCATCTCTGACTACGTTGTTAGTAGGGCCGTTGTGAATAAAGAGATTCCCCATCTGATACTCGACTGTCTCGACCTGCTGATTCCTCATTTTGCACCACTTTTCTGCCACAACAACATAATTGGTGACCCCGACGTGATCGAGCTTGGGTCCTGTGCCGAGAGGGAGGCCGGCGCGTCCCGCACCGAGGTCACCGACCAAAGCTGCAGCACAAGGTAGGCTTAAAATTTGACCTACATCGGTGCACTCGCTGCGGGGGTGAAGGCTGAGATCTTGGTACTTACGGATGCACTCGAAATGAAATTTTGATCTAAGAATATTGAAATTAAAATTGTTGAACACTGTTGTGGAGAGAGAGAGGTGGAGGATCAGGGGGGCACGCGGGTCCCAGGTGAAACCTACACGTGCAGGTTCTGCCAGCAAATTTTTCTAAAACGGTTGTTTATCGTGGCTGTTGTCTTATGTATTTATGTTATGTATCAGAAGCACGGAAGGTGCTGTGAGTCGGCTTGATCAACGTAGGGGTAAATTCTATTTCGGCTGATTGGGCATATCTGGTGGTCTGACTGCTCAGTCACAGTAATTGGACAGGCTGTAGAGGAAAAGAAAAATGGGATGAGTTGGGTCCCAGTCGCATGTTAGAAAAGTTAAGCTGTTCAAACACAGAACGGAGCCAGCGAAGCTCGAGCTGTGTGCTGAGGAAAAAGAAGAAAAAGTTGAAGTTTTGAGTTTTTGTGAAGCGCTGTATTTATTGAAGAACCGGTGCCAGGGCCCCCTGGATGTGTGCGTACGATAACCGCAGGCTGAGGAACTATCATACGGGAGAGCACACCGTATGCCATGCTGTAAATCGGTGATGCCATGGTGAAGTCTTTTGGGCGGCAATACTCTTAGCTGGGGAACCCTAACACGATAAATATTACGTGGAGGAGGGTCACAACTCATCCACTAGTAAAGAAGTGCACCAAACTTAATAAAGGCATCTCAGTGAAAGTGTAAAAAAAACACCTAAACTGTGACCTATACGTTCAGGTTCATCCAAACCAGTCAGATCCTCAGCCATAGTTGGGGCGACCTTTACGGAGACATAAGTTAGAACAATTATAATAGCTACATATAACTCCTTAGCTAAAGAGTGAATTATAGACCTCTCGTATTACCAACTTACAAAAGTTCAAACAGGAGAAAAATTCGAGGTCAAAACTGGGGGAGCTGGTCTGATCAGCCAGTGCCTCCACCCAAACAAAGCAATTCCCAATAAATTATCTGGTTAAAGACAATAAAACCATAAAATAATAAATCCATAAATCTCCTGAACAACTAACTGGGTTAGAAAAAACCCAGATGATAAGGACCTAAAAAAAAATAATAATAAAATAATAAATAAAAAGGAAATAATCTCCTGTGTGAATGTGTGTGAATGTGATATAAATCCCCTGACTTTCTTCTCCCTGACTGAGAACGACAAACCAGACTTGACTTGGAGACGTTGTATAAAAACATTAAACTGCATGCGGCTAAGGTTGTTGGGTCCTGTTGATTCTGTACCAATTGAAGTAAAGTTGTCAGAGCTGAGACATAGGCTAAATTCATCATTTGTGTGATTTTTTGAAATTCTTTGATTTTCTATTTCCTATCTATGTGTATGAGCAAAATAACTGTTCTGTCATAGTTCATCAAGCTGTGGTGTTTCTGTGCTGGGCTACGCACCAAATTGCCCATTTTGTGAACGAGAGTCTGCAAACTGTTATTTTTACTTTTTATAAAATTGTCTATATGTTCTGTTCGAAAAGCTGTATTGTGTGTGTGATTGCATGAAAATTCTGAGAAGGTGCAGTGTATGTTGATGAGAAAAGTGTATTCTAAGTGTGTGAATGTGAGAGAAGTGTTGCACAGCTGAGGAGAGATTGTTAGAAGCTAAATAAGTAGGGTGTGGCAGTAGACTGGTTGTGGCGCAGTGACAAAAATTGGTGTTGCGTAGGTACAATTGTGAAGTTAAGGTTGAAAAGCGTTAAAGGAAAGGCAACGAGTTAGAGGAGTTGTGTGAGTTGTTATAAGGGGGGCCACCGTTAGGCTCCACCTAGTCAAGTGTGATTGGTGTGAGTGACCGGTGGGCATGAGTGAGGCGTGTTAGGACAGTGTAGTACAACTGACGTATAATTTGGCGGTACGCCCGGAAGAGCGAACAGTCACAGAAAGTTAAAAATAGCACCCCCTCCCCTGTGCTCACTCTGACTTCTGCACAGAGAAACTCAGATTTTTATTTTACAAACGCTCGACCTTGCTGGGCTGGTTAGCCAACTGCCAGACATCCATGAGGGCGCAAACAAATGGATCAGAGCTTTTGAAGAAGAGACTGTGGGCAAAATGTTGGCCCTGGGGGACATTAAAGCCATATGGGCACAGTGTTGTGGGGCCCCCATTATGGAGAAAATACTGAGAGCTAACAACAATGAGTGGATGTTGAGCCCCCGAGCAGACGGAACTGAGTTCAATGCATATCGGCCCACACTCTGGAGGGCACTGCGTGATGAATACCCAACAAAAGTCGATCCAAAAGTGTTAAAGGGCGAGTCGATAACAGAGACTGAGAATGCCGCAGCCTACATAACACTTGGAGACAGGAGACAGAGGAAGACATAGACAAGAGCCCGGTGTTGACCACACTGTTTCGCAATAACATAGTGGAAGCACTGCCAAGCCCTGTCCGAAGTGGGTTGGATGACGTGGTAGGGCTGACATCAATGCCCCATGAACAATTTCGTGATCATGTAGTACACGCGGTTGAGAAACACAGGAGAGATGAGAAAAGAATGCAGGAGCAAGACGTGAATGTGCAGAGAAAAATAGCACAACTTCAATTGGGTGAGCTGCAAGGGAGAAGCAAAGCGAAGTCGCAGGCTGCAGTCGTAGCAACAAAAGACGTTCAGGTGGAAGTGAAGCAGCCTAGTGAAGCAGCCTAGTGGAGCAGCGGTCATGACTATGGGGGTGCAAAGCGTTGCGCCAACCGAGCAACCAAGACAGGCATCACAGACGGCCTTTGCAGCTCCCCTGGCTCAACAACCACCCATGGTCAATGTATATCAGCAACCTCTCGGGATGCAGTATCCTGGCAATTGTTATCCAGGGCCGTACAGACCACAGCGGCCGTATAAATCTCGGGGAATGTATAGGCCGCAGGGAATGTACGGAAGGGGTGGACCTACAACTGACCTAGCGGAGTGTTGGAACTGTGGTGAACATGGACACTTTGCTAATCGGTGTGAACGCCCTCGAGGTGGGGTGGATGGTCCGTACCCTGGCCGGCCCCAGCGGGGTAGAGCTAGAGGCCCAGTAAACCCGTGGGCAGGGCCCAAATTTGGTTACTAGGGCTGCCCAGAGAATCCTAATGGGGAGGGTCAGTTCCCAACGATCGTTATGGGAACTGATGAAGAACCGATGCTGCAGGTTCAAATAGATGGCAAACAGACGCCTATGTTGGTAGACACTGGAGCAACTTACACGTGTGTAAGTCCAAAGTATGCCACTCACCTCCCCATGTCTGGAAAATTTGTTGAGACAATAGGATTCTCGGGAATAAAGCAGCTAATTCCAATGACCGCTCCAGTGAAAATAGTCACCAACAAGGCCGAAACTAAAATCCCAATTTTAGTGTCTGATCAAACTCCAATCAATTTGTTAGGGAGAGATGCGTTATGTAAATTAGAACTTAAAATCTGGTGTTCGCCATTGGGAGTCTATGTTGATAAAGATGGCCTGGATTATCAAATGATGATGAGAAACCAAACAGGAAAAGCTAATGTTTACTGGCTGGGGGAAATTGCCACACCGGTAACAAAAGTGTTAAACAAATGGGGAAAATACATCCAGGCCCATATTCCAAAAGCCTCTAAGTCGTCATTTGACTGCCATTGTGCAGTGTTCTGTGATGAGACAAAAAATGAGAAATTTGAAGAGGAATGGAACAAATTGACCGCTGGCATCAGTGTTGAGCTGATCTCCCAATACATTATAATTAGACAAGAAGGAGCAGCATTACAGGTGGAAATTAACCCATTCCTCGAAAAATGGTATAATGTGCCAGAATCAGTACCACACATTACACTGTTAAAAAATGAAAATTTCAAAGAAAGAGATTTGGGACCAATGATGAAAACAGCCTGTACAATCAAGTGGGACAAAACTGATAACCCTTTAATTTTTCAGTCCCCAGAGGCGCACATGATAAAGATTTTGTGTGGCACGACAATGTTGGCAAAGCCCCAAGAGGTGATACTTATGCCAACTCAAGCTGTTCAAATCACTAAAGAAAAAAAACAGGTAAATGTGGATCTGTTGGAGGACATGCAAAGAAACGTTCCAGAAGTGTTGTGGTCAAAACAGGACACTGACGTCGGTCTTGTGAAATCGGCCAATCCAGTACAAGTAGAGTTAAAACCAGGTGTACGACTACCCCGCCGTGCTCAATACCCCTTGAAACCAGAAGCAGAACAAGGAGTAAGCAAAACAATCAAGGGATTAATTGAAGCAGGAGTACTGATTGAAACACGTAGTGTGTGTAATACTCCAATTTTCCCGGTGCTGAAAGCATACAAATTAAGATATAGGTTGGTTCATGATTTAAGAATGGTAAATGAGGTAGTGAAAGATTTGCCAGCGGAAGTGCCTAGCCCTCATACACTGCTCACGAATGTGCCACCAGAAGCGAAATTTTTCACAGTTATTGATTTGTGCTTGGCATTCTTTAGCATACCTTTGTCAGAAGAGTCCCAATACCTGTTTGTGTTTACATACAAAGGTAAACAGTACACTTATACCCGCCTCCCACAAGGGTTTGCGTGGTCGCCACATATGTTTAACCTATTGTTAAAAAACGATCTTGAAGGTCTGACATTAAACAGCACATTGATACAGTATGTAGATGATCTGATGATCTGTTCAGACACCTTGGAAGAGTGCCACCGTGACTCTGTGAAGGTGCTACAGAAATTGGCTGAGGGAGGACACAAGGTGTCCAAAGCAAAGCTTCAATATTGTCAAACGCAGGTAGAATACCTGGGGAGAGTTGTCTCCCAAGGCACAGTTGCAATTTCACCGTCTCAATTGGAAGGCGTGAGCAAAGCTCCGTGCCCTACGACGGTTGGACAAATGATGACGTTTTTAGGGATGACAGGATATAACTCTGAGTGGATAGAGGACTATGCACAGAAAGTGGCTCCTCTTAGAGACTTAATCAAACAAGCTGATAACGCCGCGATGACAACAGCGTTAAATTGGACGACAGATGCTATGACAGCGTTTGAAACACTCAAGCAAAACATGCAGTCCGCACCAACGTTAGCTACACCAGACTACACCAAGCCATTCTATCTGTACATAGCTAACAGATGTGATCAATATGTGTCTGCAGTATTGATGCAAGAGACGTGTGAGGGTCGGAAGAAACAACCATTGGCCTATTACAGTACAAAACTGGATAATGTAGCACAAGAATGGCCTCCATGCTATCAAGGGCTGGCGGCCGCCCATTATGCGTATGAAAAAGCATCAGTCATAACCATGGGATATCCAGTAACTATTATGACACCACATAAAATAGCTGAACTAATCAATCAAGCATGATTTGTGGTAACTCAGGCACGATGCCTACAGTTTGCACCATTGCTAACATATCCAGATGTAACCATTAAACGGTGTTCAGCTCTAAATCCAGCAATGACCATCCCGTTTGAGTTCAAAGGTGAAGCCCACGAATGTGTAGCAGAAACCATGAAATACACCAAACTCTAGAGTCGTCTCACATTTGTAATGCAGACGTCAGCTATTTTGTAGATGGTTCATGCTATCATGTGATTATGTTGGAAATCACACAGGCTACGCAGTGGTGAGACAAGATAGGGATGGTTGGGTGACAGAAAAAGCAGAGAAATGTGAGCAGCCATGTTCGGCTCAGCTAGCAGAGTTAAAAGCGTTAACTGAGGCATGTAAATTGGCAAAAAGGAAAAGCAGCAAATATTTATACAGACTCCGCTTATGCTCATGGTGTGTGTTTCTTGTTTGGGGCGCTCTGGAAACAGAGAGGCTACAAGAGAGCTGATGGGACCCCAGTTCAACATGGTGACCAGATTAAACAATTACTGTCGGCTATGATGTTACCCACAAGGCTGGCAATCATAAAGTGTCAAGCCCATAGGAAAGGTAATGAGGATGTCATAAGGGGAAACAATGCTGCAGATGAGGCAGCAAAATTGGCTTCTGGATGTAAGACAGCAGTGATGGCACCACTGGTGTCATTTGAACCATTGGCCACGGCCGATGACATCATTTTGATGCAAAAAGATGCAGACCAGAGTGAGCGGAACCTCTGGAGACAAAGAGGTGCCACGGTGAGTGAAAGTGGGTTGTGGAGGTCACATGACGGCCTCTTGGTGGCGCCAGTGACGCTGTTAACTATTTTGATCTCCGAAGTGCACAGTGTGGATCACTGTGCCAGGGGGGGAAGTGTTGAAGAAAATAAAACAACAATATTAGGATATTGGTCACCATATATGCAAGCTATGGTGGATGAAGTACTGAACCAGTGTGAAGTGTGTGTTCAAAATAATGTAAGAAAAACAATATCAACACCTGTAGGACATATTCGGGTCCCGGAAGGTCCGTTTAAACACCTAGTGATTGACTATGTTGACATGATAAAATCAGTTCATGGGAAAAGATACATGTTGGTGGTGATTGATAGGTTCAGCAGATGGGTGGAGGCAACCCCATCTAAAGATTTAGGAGCAGAAACTGTCATCAAAGTCCTAATTAGGGAAGTTATTCCACATTTTGGCATTCCATCAGAAATCAGCTCTGACAACGGTAAAGCATTTGTGGAAAAAGTTGCTTGAGGCATTTTGCAGCAGCTAAAAGTTAAGCAGAGACTGGGAGCTGTTTATCATCCACAAAGTCAAGGAATGGTTGAAAGAATCAACGGCACTCTGAAAGCAAAACTTAATAAGATATGTGCATCTACAAAACTGAACTGGGTAGACGCTTTGCCAATAGCACTAATGAGCTATCGTATGCAAACACACAGAAGTACGCATCTAACACCGCATGAAATGCTTACTGGTCGACCTATGCCTGCACCACAACTAAGAGGTCCTCATAAAGGGCCGCCGCTTGAGCAGCTGCAGGATGAGCTAAAAGCATACATGAGGCAACTAACTGCTATCCATAAGTCCATATATTTGCAGGAAAAAGCCAGAGAAGCCAAACAGGACCAGGATTCGGTCCAGCCGGTAGTGCCAGGGGATCAGGTGTACGTGAAAGTCTTCCGGCGAAAGTGGCATGAGCCCAGGCGTCAAGGACCTTACACAGTTGTAAGAGCAACACCAACGGCCGTCCAGGTGGAAGGCAGCAAAACGTGGTATCACCTGAACCACTGCATCAAAGTGCTGAAAGACAAAAAGGGCAGTATAAAACTGACAGAGAAAGTTGAGAAAAATGACTGTGTGGTGCAAACTAGTGATGAGCACTCTCCTGTTGATGTTACTAGGCAACCTGAGACTGTTGAAGCTGGTGCCAGCCAGCCCCTGTCAGGCCCGAGAAGATCCAAGCGACTGCAGGATGCTGGAAAGGGAGCAGCAGGCCATAAAAGGAGCCACTCCAAATGATTCAGATGAGTACGATGCAAAAACAGACACATCCACGCAGACAGTGCTACGGCCCATACCAGATTTCCTACATAGAATTTATGGTATGCTAATCAAACCCACAGATAATCAGGTTAAAACACGAGTTAGATGAGATATGCACACTGCATGGGTATGGGAGACAACCTTGCCCTTACCAGATGGCGTCAAAGTAGATGAGGTAGCCGTGGATGCTGTAGTTACAGCTAAGGAGTATGTCAGACAACTCTGTGGGATCACCAGTGGTAATCATTGGGGACAAACAACGTTTCAGTTAGGTATAAGGTTAGAGAACCCGATTAAAATATAGATGAGATTAGGCAGGTTCTTGAATCCAGAGTATGAGTACGGTGTTAATGCACAAAGGAGTGAATGAGATAATCAAACAGGAAATGGAGTCAGATCAGTTTAGAAGGGTAAAGAGGCAGTCAGCAGTTAGTGAAGGAGTCCAATTAGATGCCATAGGACTGCCAACAGGGATTCCCCATGAGTTCAAAGCACAGAATGAGGTAATATCAGGTTTGGAGTCTATATTACCCTGGATTACAGTTAATAAGAATGTGGCCTGGATAAATTACATTTACTATAACCAACAGAGGTACATTAATCACAGCAGCGAACTGTTTAGAGCGTTGGGAGAACAATTGCATGCAACTACGTCAGTAGCATGGCAGAATCACCAAGTGCTAGAATGGATGACAGCAGAGCGAGGTGTTCGTCAAATGTTTGGAAAGCACTGCTGTACATATATCCCAAACAATACAAATGCTGATGGATCATTTACAATAGCTATGAGTAAACTACGAAACTTAAAAATAGAAATAAAGGGGAATGCTGGTAGGGGAGGAAGCCTGTCTCTGGATTGGCTGGACCAAAAGTTAGGGAAATGGGGAGCCGTTTTGGCTAAGGCAGGCGTGAGCTAAGTTCTAATTCTGATTTCTGTTTTGGCATGTTGCATCATTCCCATGCTGAGGAGACAATGCCTCCGGGCAATGGACAAACAGACGGACATGATGATGGGCCTGCAGGGAGCTCGGCTGGTAAACATACTGGCAAATGGACAGGTGCCTCACATGCAGCCAGTGGTCCAAGGACTACTGGGTGATGCGGACTTGTTCCCTGTACCTTATTATCTGGATGATTCTGAGAACTTTGAGAACGAGTCGGATCTGGAGGAGAACGTGGTATGAATATGGACGGTAATGCAGGTAGTAAGGAAAAGGTGTCGGAGAGGAGAGGAGCCCCATCAGGGGGGATGTGGACTCTGATACAGGTGTTGGACTCGAGGGACTGCAGTGCACCACAATATATAGAAACATGTACTTGATTGTGTTATCCAATGTGAATCTGATTGTTGTTAACACATACATACACGCACGCATATACGTACATGCATACCTACATCCATACATGCATACATATATACATATATATATATACATGCATATACACACGTACTTATAAACACTGATACCCATATATACACTCATACATACAGACATACCTACATATATACATATATACAGTATATCCAGGTAACCAGAATTAGTGTGTAAGTTGTCATGTCTATATCTACTTGATGTTATTATTCCATTGATTAAGTTTTGTGAAAATGTGTGTGTAGACGGTTCACAGTTCAGGAGTGTGACTCGAGAAGTTGGTCGCCTGTGGGGAAAGGGGCCATGAGAGAATTTTCCTATTGAAGGTTTTTCACTCTCATACATCTCTGAAGGTGTGAACCGTCTCATGTATTCCAATTACACTATAACGAATGTAATCACTATTACAGTAATGTTATACACACGGAATGCAATTATAATCATTTCACGATTTGCACCTGGCAATGCCATGTTATCTATCATTTATATTCAGCACTAGTTTAAATCACTAAAGTGATTTCAGGGGGGATATGTAGGAGAATGATAGGGCCCAGAATTGGGACAATATCATAATATGTCTTAGTGTGTCAGGACAGATAGGGAAGAGTAGCAAAACATGTTCTGGGAGGGATGCCAGGTCGGGGTAACCAGTGGTGACCAGAACATAGCAGGAAAACATCTGGAGTTCCTGGAAACTGTGAACTACACCACGCACACATACATAGAGAGTATTGAATAACTAAGATAAGTGGGTAAAGTTCAAGTTAAGCAATAGACTCCCTTCCTGTGGGAATCAGGTTCTGGCAAGAGGTCTGGTAAACAGGATGGAGCCCATCCACCCAATACACACACACAGCCTGTCTCTGATATAAAAAGATATGTTACGATTTGTGATGTTGGATTTCATCTCTGACTATGTTGTTAGTAGGGCCGTTGTGAATAAAGAGATTCCCCATCTGATACTCGTGTCTCGACCTGCTGATTCCTCATTTTGCACCACTTTTCTGCCACAACAACATCAAAGTCACGACATCACAGTCATACATTAAAACTTAAAAGTCACGACATCAACGTCACAACATCAAAGTCACACAGTAAGACTTCAAAGTCACGACTTCAAAGTCACGACTTCAAAGTCACACAATAAGATGTCAAAGTCACAACATCAAAGTCACGTCAAAGTCACCAATTCACAGTCACGCAGTAAGACTTCAAAGTCACGACATCAAATTCACACAGTTAGACTTCAAAGTCATGACATCAAAGTCACAACTTCACTGTCAGTGAGACTTCAAAGCCACGAATTCAAAGTCACGACATCAAAGTCAGTAATTCACAATCACACAGAAAGACTTCAAAGTCACAACATCAAAGTCACAGCTTCACAGTCACTGCTTCAACGTCCCGACTTCACAGTCACGTCTTCAAAGTCACGATATCATAGTCACAACTTCAAATTCAGAAATTCAAAATCACACAGTAAGACTTCAAAGTCACGACTTCAAAGTCACACAGAAAGACTTCAAAGTCACGACTTCACAGTCACACAGTAAGACATCAAAGTCACGACATCAAAGTCACACAGTAAGACATCAAAGTCACGACATCAAAGTCACACAGTAAGACTTGAAAGTCAACTTCACAGTCACACAGTACGATTTCAAAGTCACGACTTCACAGTCACAGTAAGACTTCAAAGTCACGACTTCAAAGTCACGACATCACAGTCACACATTAAAACTTCAAAGTCACGACATCACGACTTCAAAGTCACAACTTCAAAGTCATGCAGCAAGACTTCAAAGTCACGACTTCAAAGTCACGACTTCAAAGTCACAACTTCACAGTCACACAGTAAGACTTCAAAGTCACAGCATCAAAGTCACAAAATCAAAGTCACACAGTAAGACTTCAAAGTCACATCAAAGTCACACAGTTAGACTTCAAAGTCACAACATCAGTCACGCAGTAAGACTTCAAAGTCACAACATCAAAGTCACGACTTCAAAGTCACTACTTCAAAGTCACACAATAAGACGTCAAAGTCACATCAAAGTCACGTCAAAGTCACCAATTCACAGTCACACAGTAAGACTTCATAGTCATGACTTCAAAGTCACAACATCAAAGTCACAACATCAAAGTCACACAGTTAGACTTCAAAGTCACGACTTCAAAGTCACACAATAAGATGTCAAAGTCACAACATCAAAATCATGTCAAAGTCACCAATTCACAGTCACGCAGTAAGACTTCAAAGTCACGACATCAAAGTCACACAGTTAGACTTCAAAGTCATGACATCAAAGTCACAACTTCACAGTCAGTGAGACTTCAAAGCCACGAATTCAAAGTCACGACATCAAAGTCAGTAATTCACAATCACACAGAAAGACTTCAAAGTCACAACATCAAAGTCACAGCTTCACAGTCACTGCTTCAACGTCCCGACTTCACAGTCACGTCTTCAAAGTCACGATATCAAAGTCACAACTTCAAATTCAGAAATTCAAAATCACACAGTAAGACTTCAAAGTCACGACTTCAAAGTCACACAGAAAGACTTCAAAGTCACGACTTCAAAGTCACACAGAAAGACTTCACAGTCACGACTTCACAGTCACACAGAAAGACTTCAAAGTCACGACTTCACAGTCACACAGTAAGACATCAAAGTCACGACATCAAAGTCACACAGTTATCAAGAACTCTAAGGCGGCCAGACACAAGTGCAGGCAGGCAGAATCAGTTCTCAAAAAGTTCTTTTATTTCAGTCCAAGGTCACAATCCGGGGAAGCAGTCAACCCACGAGCGTTCCTCCGGCCCGTAGCCCTCCCAGTCCACCAGGTATTGTAGGCCTCGGCCCCGCCGCCGAACATCCAGCAGTTTCCTGACGGTGTAGACAGTTTCACCAGCAATGAGACGGGGGGGCGGTGGGGGCTTGGCAGCGGGGACGAGTGGACTCTCCTTGACTGGTTTGATCCGGCTGACGTGGAAGGTGGAGTGTATGCGGGTGGACCTGGGAAGCTTTAACTTGACAGCAGAGTCATTAATGATTTTTGAAATCGGATATGGGCCCACATACCTGGGTGCCAACTTGGGGAAGGATGGTGGATGGGCAGATCCTTGGTGGAGAGCCACACTCTTTGTCCAAGGCGGTATGTCGGGGCTGGGCGGCAACGGCGGTCAGCCGCTTTCTTGTAGGCAGCAGAGGTCTGGAGAAGGGCCCGGCGGGCGCGAGACCACATGCCTCGACACCGACGGATCATGACAGCAGCAGCGGGGACTTTGACCTCCTTTTCTAGGGCAGCAAAGAGGGGAGGTTGGTAGCCAAGAACCACCTGGAAAGGGATGAGGCCAGTCGAGGCAGAGGGAAGAGTGTTGTGGGCGTATTCGACCCACAGGAGCATCTTGGACCATGATGAGGGGTTATCTGAAGAGAGACAGCGAAGACCGGTCTCCAGATCTTGATTCACCCTCTCCGTCTGGCCATTGGTCTGGGGGTGGTACCCAGAGGAAAGGCTCCTAGAGGCTCCCAACAGCTGACAGAAGGCCTCCCAAAACTGGGCCACAAACTGCGGCCCCCGGTCAGATAGAATGTTCTTGGGGAATCCAAAAGTTCTGAAAATGTTCTGGAGCAAGAGTTCAGCGGTTTGTTTGGCAGATGGTAGTTTGGGTGCAGGAATAAATTTAACCATCTTAGAGAACCGGTCAACAACAGTGAGGACGACTGTGTTACCTTCGGATGGCGGGAGGCCAGTGACGAAGTCCACGGAGAGGTCTGACCAGGGGCGCAGCGGCACGGGCAGAGGGTGAAGGAGTCCAGCTGGTGGGGCATTGGAATTTTTTTGCTGGGAACAGACAGGACAGGCAGCAACATACTCTGACACATCATTCCGAGCGTTAGTCCACCAGAACCGCTCCAACACTCTGAAGAGGGTTCGGCGGGTGCCCGGATGGCAAGAGATCTTACTTTCGTGAGCCCACTTGATAACCTCCCCCCGAAGGGAAGGAGGAACAAACAACCTGTTCCTGGGGGTCTCGGGGGGTGCCGAAACTGCCCTGAGAGCCTCTAATACCTTGCCCTCTACACTCCAGGTGAAGGCTCCCACGATGCAGGTTTCAGGGAGGATGTGTTCGGGATCTGAGGAGTCTGACTCTGGTGCATGAATACGTGACAGGGCGTCGGGCTTTGTGTTCTTGCTCCCTGGACGATATGACAAAGTGAAATTGAATCGTGAAAAGAAAAGTCCCCACCTGGCTTGACGGGCATTGAGTCTCTTGGCACTCTTAAGGTATTCCAGGTTCCGGTGGTCTGTCCACACGAGGAACGGTTGGGCCACCCCCTCTAACCAGTGCCTCCACTCTTCCAGCGCCACTTTTACCGCCAACAGCTCCCGGTCCCCCACGGTGTAGTTTCTCTCCGCCTGAGATAATTTCCGGGAAAGAAAAGCACAGTGAGTTACAGTGGCAATAAGCCGGCCGTCAAGAGCTGTGGCAAGGAGGGGTGTAGACAGTGGCTCAGATGAAACGCCTAGATTCTGGGCTAGACTGGAATCCATTAAGTTAGAATCTGCCCCGGAATCAATTAAGGCTAGTCTGTGCAGAGAAGAAGAGGCAGAGGTCAATTTCACTCTTGTTAATTGTCTCTGAGCTCCATTTTCCAAGGTGGAAACACTCACCCGGGGTCTCAAAGGTGTAGCAGGCAGGGAACCACGTAGAGGACATGAAGCAATGAAATGACCCAGCTGTGCACAGTATAGGCACCGACCCTCCATCATCCGCTTAAATGTATCAAGGAAGAGAGAGAGAGAGTTACATACTGCAGACCGCCTGCTCCATTCTGCGGTGGCCCACGCCCGGGCTCTCCCTGATAGATATGAGATGATGAAGGCTATTTTAGCTCGGTCCGAGGGAAAGGCGGTGGGCTGGAACTCAAAATGGAGCTCACACTGAGAGAGAAAAGGGCGGCAGTCATCAGAATCCCCGGAGAATCTTTCCGGGCTGGAGAGCCGGACAGGTCTGACCTCTGGGGAAGAAGCAGAAACCAAGGATGGTTCAGGTGCCGGAGCGGACGAGGAGGACGGCGCAGGAGGTTCAGCGGCCTGGGAGGGGTGAGCGGCGGAGCCCATGGCTTGAAGCTGCCTGATGATGTAGTTGAGCTGAGCGGTAGCTGTTCCACATGCCGCTTCACTGCGCTGGGAAGCCTCTGCTACAGCCTGGTGCAGCCGTCCAATCTCCTCCTCCTGTCGCTGGAGCCGCCGCTCCTGTCCTTCGAGGGTAGCGAGCCAGGAGCCCTGCTCTGCTGCGTCCATCTTGGCCAGATTGTTCTATCAAGAACTCTAAGGCGGCCAGACACAAGTGCAGGCAGGCAGAATCAGTTCTCAAAAAGTTCTTTTATTTCAGTCCAAGGTCACAATCCGGGGAAGCAGTCAAACAGGCAAAGGTATCCAAATCAGCAGGCGAAGACTCAGAAACCAGTAACACACACACGGTCAGACACGGGGAATAAACTTTAGACAAAACGCTGGAAAGCTGCTCAGGGAGACAAGACAATCTGGCACTGACACACAGGGGAGCACTGGTTATATACACAGGAGGGAAGGGATAATGAGACACAGTTGAAACACATAAGGGCGGGGACAGGTAATCACACTTGGAACAGGAAGTCACAGAGACTATCAACATAAAACAGGAAGCTGACAAAACTCACAGAGACAAGACTATCAAAATAAAACAGAAACTAACACACCACAGACCCTGACAACAGTAAGACATCAAAGTCACGACTTCACAGTCACACAGTAAGACATCAAAGTCACGACATCAAAGTCACACAGTAAGACTTGAAAGTCACAACTTCACAGTCACACAGTACGATTTCAAAGTCACGACTTCACAGTCACAGTAAGACTTCAAAGTCACGACTTCAAAGTCACGACATCACAGTCACACATTAAAACTTCAAAGTCACGACATCACGACTTCAAAGTCATGCAGCAAGACTTCAAAGTCACGACTTCAAAGTCACAACATCAAAGTCACAACTTCACAGTCACACAGTAAGACTTCAAAGTCACAGCATCAAAGTCACAAAATCAAAGTCACACAGTAAGACTTCAAAGTCACATCAAAGTCACACAGTTAGACTTCAAAGTCACAACATCAGTCACGCAGTAAGACTTCAAAGTCACAACATCAAAGTCACGACTTCAAAGTCACTACTTCAAAGTCACACAATAAGACGTCAAAGTCACAACATCAAAGTCACGTCAAAGTCACCAATTCACAGTCACACAGTAAGACTTCATAGTCACGACTTCAAAGTCACAACATCAAAGTCACGACATCAAAGTCACACAGTTAGACTTCAAAGTCACGACATCAACGTCACCACTTCACAGTCAGTGAGACTTCGAAGTCACAAATTCAAAGTCACAACATCAAAGTCACGACATCAAAGTCAGTAATTCACAATCACACAGTAAGACTTCAAAGTCACAGCTTCACAGTCACTGCTTCAAAGTCCCGACTTCACAGTCACACAGTAAGTCTTGAGAGTGTCGACTTCAAAGTCACGACTTCACAGTCACGACTTCAAAGTCACAACTTCAGTCACGCAGTAAGACTTCAAAGTCATGAGTTCAAATTCAGGAATTCACAATCACACAGTAAGACTTCAAAGTCACGACTTCAAAGTCACGTAGTAAGAATTCAAAGTCACGACTTCAAAGTCACACAGTAAGACTTCAAAGTCACAACTTCAAAGTCACAACATCAAAGTCACGCCTTCAGTTACACAGTAAGACTTCAAAGTCACAACATCAAAGTCACAAGTTCATAGTCACACAGTAAGACTTCAAAGTCACGACATCAAAGTCATGCAGCAAGACTTCAAAGTCACGACTTCAAAGTCACAACATCAAAGTCACAACTTCACAGTCACACAGTAAGACTTCAAAGTCACAGCATCAAAGTCTCAACATCAAAATCACGCCTTCAGTTACACAGTAAGACTTCAAAGTCACAACATCAAAGTCACAAGTTCATAGTCACACAGTAAGACTTCAAAGTCACAACATCAAAGTCTCAACATCAAAGTCACACATTATGACTTAAAAGTCACGACATCACAGTCACATACTTCAAAGTCACGACTTCACAGTCACACAGTAAGACATCAAAGTCACGACTTCAAAGTCACGACAGCACAGTCACACAGTAAGACTTCAAAGTCACAATTTCAAAGTCATGCAGCAAGACTTCAAAGTCACGACTTCAAAGTCACAACATCAAAGTCACAACTTCACAGTCACACAGTAAGACTTCAAAGTCACAGCATCAAAGTCACAAAATCAAAGTCACACAGTAAGACTTCAAAGTCACATCAAAGTCACACAGTTAGACTTCAAAGTCACAACATCAGTCACGCAGTAAGACTTCAAAGTCACAACATCAAAGTCACGACTTCAAAGTCACTACTTCAAAGTCACACAATAAGACGTCAAAGTCACAACATCAAAGTCACGTCAAAGTCACCAATTCACAGTCACACAGTAAGACTTCATAGTCACGACTTCAAAGTCACAACATCAAAGTCACGACATCAAAGTCACACAGTTAGACTTCAAAGTCACGACATCAACGTCACCACTTCACAGTCAGTGAGACTTCGAAGTCACAAATTCAAAGTCACAACATCAAAGTCACGACATCAAAGTCAGTAATTCACAATCACACAGTAAGACTTCAAAGTCACAGCTTCACAGTCACGACTTCAAAGTCACGACTTCACAGTCACACAGTAAGTCTTGAGAGTGTCGACTTCAAAGTCACGACTTCACAGTCACGACTTCAAAGTCACAACTTCAGTCACGCAGTAAGACTTCAAAGTCATGAGTTCAAATTCAGGAATTCACAATCACACAGTAAGACTTCAAAGTCACGACTTCAAAGTCACGTAGTAAGAATTCAAAGTCACGACTTCAAAGTCACACAGTAAGACTTCAAAGTCACAACTTCAAAGTCACAACATCAAAGTCACGCCTTCAGTTACACAGTAAGACTTCAAAGTCACAACATCAAAGTCACAAGTTCATAGTCACACAGTAAGACTTCAAAGTCACGACATCAAAGTCATGCAGCAAGACTTCAAAGTCACGACTTCAAAGTCACAACATCAAAGTCACAACTTCACAGTCACACAGTAAGACTTCAAAGTCACAGCATCAAAGTCTCAACATCAAAGTCACGCCTTCAGTTACACAGTAAGACTTCAAAGTCACAACATCAAAGTCACAAGTTCATAGTCACACAGTAAGACTTCAAAGTCACAACATCAAAGTCTCAACATCAAAGTCACACAGTAAGACTTCAAAGTCACATCAAAGTCACACAGTTAGACTTCAAAGTCACAACATCAGTCACGCAGTAAGACTTCAAAGTCACAACATCAAAGTCACGACTTCAAAGTCACTACTTCAAAGTCAAAAAATAAGACGTCAAAGTCACAACATCAAAGTCACGTCAAAGTCACCAATTCACAGTCACATAGTAAGACTTCATAGTCACGACTTCAAAGTCACAACATCAAAGTCACGACATCAAAGTCACACAGTTAGACTTCAAAGTCACGACATCAACGTCACCACGTCACAGTCAGTGAGACTTCGAAGTCACAAATTCAAAGTCACAACATCAAAGTCACGACATCAAAGTCAGTAATTCACAATCACACAGTAAGACTTCAAAGTCACAGCTTCACAGTCACTGCTTCAAAGTCCCGACTTCACAGTCACACAGTAAGTCTTGAGAGTGTCGACTTCAAAGTCACGACTTCACAGTCACGACTTCAAAGTCACAACTTCAGTCACGCAGTAAGACTTCAAAGTCATGAGTTCAAATTCAGGAATTCACAATCACACAGTAAGACTTCAAAGTCAGGACTTCAAAGTCACGCAGTAAGAATTCAAAGTCACGACTTCAAAGTCACACAGTAAGACTTCAAAGTCACAACTTCAAAGTCACAACATCAAAGTCACGCCTTCAGTTACACAGTAAGACTTCAAAGTCACAAGTTCATAGTCACACAGTAAGACTTCAAAGTCACGACATCAAAGTCATGCAGCAAGACTTCAAAGTCACGACTTCAAAGTCACAACATCAAAGTCACAACTTCACAGTCACACAGTAAGACTTCAAAGTCACAGCATCAAAGTCTCAACATCAAAGTCACGCCTTCAGTTACACAGTAAGACTTCAAAGTCACAACATCAAAGTCACAAGTTCATAGTCACACAGTAAGACTTCAAAGTCACAACATCAAAGTCTCAACATCAAAGTCACACATTATGACTTAAAAGTCACGACATCACAGTCACATACTTCAAAGTCACGACTTCACAGTCACACAGTAAGACATCAAAGTCACAACTTCAAAGTCACGACAGCACAGTCACACAGTAAGACTTCAAAGTCACAATTTCAAAGTCAGGAATTCATAATGACACTGTAAGACTTCAAAGTCACAACTTCAAAATCATGACTTCACAGTCAGTCAGTAAGACTTCAAAGTCATGAATTCACAGTCACACAGTCAGACTTCAAAGTCACGATTTCAGTCACACTTTATAATCACAACTTCAAAGTAACACATTAAATGGTCTAGGTTTCCGACCACTCAAAGCGCTTTTCACTACATATCTAATTCACCCATTCATACACTGATGGCATTGGCTGCCATGCAAGGTGCCAACTGCTCATCAGTTTTAGGAGCCGCCAATCATCTGATTAGTGGACGATCCACTCTACCTCCGAGCTACAACCGCCACATTACTGTAGCACATTACAGTAACACAGAAACACTTCACATTAACACTTCACAGGAATGTATGACAATAACTCACAAATGCTAGGGGAAAATGCAACAATTAACCGAGACCTAGCCATCATCAACAGGGAGCAGTTGGCTGCACTCCACGCACAGACGGAAAGGCAGACCCAACTGCTGGAGGTGATGCTGTCCCGGCCCCCCCGCTTTCCGGAGTGACTCTTCATAAAATGGCAGCATGTGATGATCCTCAAACTTTCTTAGAGATGTTCGAGATGACGGCGGCGGCGTGCAACCGGCCAGTGGCTGAGTGGGCCGTGCGCCTGCTTTCCCTCTTGTCTGTGGATGCGCAAACTGCGGCGCTCTGTCTGCTGGCCCCCTCTCGAGGACAGTACCAGGATGTCAAACGGGCTGTCCTCGATTGCCTGGGCTGCTCCACTGAGGACCATCGACCCTTTGTCTACACCCAACAGCTGAAAGACGCGGCGACCAGGTGACTGCAGCCCGGGGATTACGCAGGCGAGGAGGAGATGCTGGGCAAGGTGATATTGGAGCAATTTGTAGAGGGGCTCCTGGCGGCTGCCATCACCCTGGCGGAGGATCACCTGGCTGTCCTCTCCCAGGGCCAGGCACCTGAGGGGCGGCCAGCGGCTCCCGCCCATCCCACACCGGCACCCTGCAGGAGTGCCTACACAGATGCCCGGTCCCCCGCACCACACATCCGCTTGACCCTCCCCTCTCCCCTGCATTAATTCTCTTTCTTTCCCTTCCACCCCAAGATCCAGCTGCAACGGGCGCTGCCCTCGACCCACAGAGGGTTCCTCAGGCAGCAGGGCAGGAGTGCTGGAGGTGCGGGCAGGCCGGACACTTCCGCTGTGAGTGCCCACTCATGGAGGTCGGGCAAGTGATTCGGGTTGTTGGCCCTCCAGCACCCTCCTCCGGTCCAGGAGGGATGTACAGCGTTCCGGTAAGGATTCAGGGGAGTACACATCAAGTGATGGTGGACTCAGTTCCCTCAGTTCACCAGAATCTGATTCGACCCGCAGCTTTGATGGAGGCAGGTTGGGTGGATATTAGATGTGTTCATGGGGATATTCACAGACACCCTGTAGTACTGGTGGAAATTCGGTACAAGGGAAAAAAACTGCAGTTAGTTCCCGCCTGGCGCACCCCCTTATTTTGGGTACTGATTGGCCTGGGTTCAACAGACTAGTACATACAAAGCTCTTCATGGTCAGGCACCATCATATCTAAAAGAGCTCATAGTACCTTACTACCCCTCTAGAACACTGCGCTCTCAGAATGCTGGGTTCCTTGTGGTTCCTATAGTTTCCAAAAGTAGACTGGGAGCCAGAGCTTTCATCTACCAAGCTCCTCTTCTGTGGAACAAACTACCATTTTGGGTTCGGGAGGCAGACACGGTCAACACTTTTAAGAGTAGACTTAAGACTTTCCTTTTTGATAGAGCTTATAGTTAGGGCTGGCTCAGGTCATCCCTTAGTTATGCTGCTATAGGACTAGACTGCCGGGGGACTCCCTCTCCCTCCTTCTCTCTCTGTCTCTCTCTCTCAGGGTTATGCCTAGTCCGGCACGGTACTGGTTGAAGATGTAGTCACATCTCCCTTTACTGAAAACTCTACTCAAATCTCTCTCTCTCTCTCTCTCTCTCTCTCTCTCCCCATCACCATCTGTAAACATGCATGTCTCATTAATGCATGTTAACGCATGTTACTAACTAAACTTCTTCCCCGGAGTTTCTGTGCTCTCTCGTCCAGCAGGTTCTCATGGATCGTGGCTGCTGCTGTGGTCCTGCACGACATCCACTACTTATATTATTATTGTCATTATTGTTACCATATCTCTGTGTACTGTATACTGTAATCATTTTATCATTCATTGTAATCGTACAATATGTCTCTGTTGATTTGTTCTGTACACGTGACATCTATTGCACGTCTGTCCGTCCTGGGAGAGGGATCCCTCCTCTGTGGCTCTTCCTGAGGTTTCTTCCACCTTTTTTTTCCCTGTTAAAAGGGTTTTTTGTGGGCAAGTTTTTCCTCACTCGAACCGAGGGTCTAAGGACAGAGGGTGTCACAGATTGTACAGATTGTAAAGCCCTCTGAGGCAAACGTGTTTTGTGAATTTGGGCTATACAAATAAAATTTGATTTGATTTGATTTAGTGGGGCAGTGTGTGGGGGTGTGCTCACGGCCGTTAGGGGCATGGGATATGTGCGCTGTGCTCAGAGGTGACGCAAGGTTGTCCAACACTGCAGACAGGGCGGGGGAGCCGGTGGTGCCTCCACACCAAGATTTTCCACTTGAGCAGTCTCGTGACGATACTCTACGCTTTGCCTTCGACCTAGTGATGAAAACTGATGGTCACATGGTGCGCCCTGACACAGCATTAACATATCCACACTTTTCATTGTGCAGGGACAGGTTATACAGAGTTAGTCGTGACACTCAGACAGATGAGATAATTACCGAGTTGTTGGTGCCAAAAAGCAGCCGGGAAATAGTTTTCCAGGTGGCTCACTATAACCTGATGGCTGGACATATGGGGTATGACAAAACACTGAACCGTGTAACGGCCCAGTTCTATTGGCCAGGCATTCGGGCAGATGTGCGCTGCTGATGTGCATCCTGCCCTGAATGCCAGTTGGTTAACCAACCGGCCATCCCGAGAGCGCCTTTGTGCCCATGAGCGTATTGGTATGGACCTCATCGGGCCATTTCACCGGAGTACACGTGGATATCGCTTTGTGTTAGTTCTTGTGGATTACGCAACCAGATATCCAGAGGCAGTCCCGCTGCGCACCATCTCTGCAAAGAGTGTTGCACAGGCACTGTTTCAAGTTATCTCCCGAGTCAGGATCCCGAAAGAGATCCTGACTGATCAAGGTACTTCATTTATGTCACTGTTCACTGAGGGAACTATACAGATTATTGGGCATCAAATCGATTCGGACCAGTGTATTTTTAGTTTATGAAAGTTATCATAGCCTATATAAAAGACGTGGAAGGACGGAAGGAAGACCAAAAATCAAGGTGAGTACTAATGTAACCACAATACAAAAACAGTAGATATAAATAAATTAATTAAATAAATGGTTTTGGTATGCATTATAAGTAGGCCTATACATAATTCAGGATCTTTTTTTTTTGTGATCAAATTTTTATTTTCATTTTCATTAAGTCCAACAAAATTCTCAGAGAAAGACAATTCGCCCAGGGCATAAGAACGTGTAATGGGAAGGAACATGGTGAAAGTATTATTTATAATAATAATAATAAAATAAAAATACATAAATAAATAAAATAAAATAGAATAGAATAGTAATCATAAAAATACAGAAATAAAATAATAACAATGAAAAAATATAAAAGTAAAAATAAAAATAAAATTACAATTTGTTATCTGTTGCAGCGTCAATGATGTGAAGTGAACGTCTAACATTATCTGCTGCAAGCCGCGACTTTATGAAGCCTGTCTGATCAGGATTGACTAATGATGGCATGTGGTGCTCAAGGCGGCAAGCAAGGAGCTTTGCAAAAATCTTTAAGTCAGAATTCAGAAGGCTGAGAGGGCGGTAGCTAGAGCAGTCAGTAGGCTCCTTATCTTTTTTCAACAGCAAAGAGATGAGGGCTGTGTTAACGTCCCTTGAGAATCTGCCTTTTTCAATTCAAAAAACAATCATATCCAGAAGAAATGGGCCCAACTGCTCCCAGAAAATAACGTAGAATTCAGGAGGGATCCAATCTATGCCTGGTGATTTACTTGTCTGCATAGCCTTAGCTGCATCCCACACCTCCTCTAATAAGATCGGCTTATCTAAGTCAGTAGAATCTGTATTTGATAGTTGGGGCAAATGTAATTGATTTAAAAAATTATCACAATGACTTTTGTCTAAGGACACCTCTGATTTGTATAATTCGGAGTAAAATGTTTGAAATATTACATTTATCTGTTTAGGGTCAGTGCTAATATTGCCATCTGCCGACTTAATAGCTGGGATGTCTGCAAAATGGTCACTGGTCCTAATTCTCATGGCCAGGAGATGGCTAGGTCTGGCACCATGAAAGTAATATTTTTGTCTGGTCCTGTGAATTTGAAATTCTGACTGTTGCTTCAAAATGTTGTTTATTTCCTTCTTCACTAGTGTACGCTGTAGAGCAACTTGCTCTGTAAAAGTAGATTGCAAAGAAGAATCCAACCTAGAAAATTCTGCCTCAAGATTCTGCAATTGAAGAGATCTGGATTTGCGTGCATTAGAGCTAAATAATATTGTGTTATTCCTAATGTAAACGTTTAAATAGATGGCCCAAAGTTGCAGAGCAGAAGACTCCTTTGTGGTCTGACAGAGCTATCGGGAATAAAACAGCAGTATTAATACAGTGAAAGAGCTGGGGGGAAGCAAAAAGGAAGTCTATTCTAGAAAAAGATTTATGTCGGCCAGAGAAAAAGGTGTAGTCTTTGATGGAGGGGTTGATTAAACGCCATATGTCCACAAGCCCCAAATTACTGGCCCAAGATTTTAGAGCGTTCGTGGCCATGACCTGCCCCCCTGAGGAGGTTGCACTCGACTTATCAACAACTGGGTCCCAAACTGCATTGAAGTCTGCACCTACAATGAAGGAATAGTCTGTTAATTCTAACATTTTTGTTGTTATTAAATCATAGAAATTGCTGTCAAAATCATTAGGAGTGTATGCTGATATGAGAGCTAGTTTCCTTGAATTAAATTCTATACTAGTAATCACAATTCTACCCATGTTATCTGCCCAGGACGTTATAATTCTCCTTGGAAGACTGCGTCTAGCAACAATGGCCACACCTTTAGTTTTTGTGTCGGCAGCAGAGAATGCTACAGTATGGAAATATCTATTAGCAAGACGACCAGCGTCAGCTTTCAGTAAATGCGTCTCCTGCAACAATGCTATGTCAATATTTTTTCTTTTCAACAAACCAAGAGTGCTAGCACATTTGGGAGGAGCATTCAATCCCCCACAGTTCCATACTAAAATGTTAAGTTCACCCTTAATCTAAAGGAAATGTTCTGAGTGTTGTCAAAGAGAAAATGTTACCATAGCCCTCCTTCTGGAACAACCCCGGCACAATTGCACCCAAAGTAAGGTCCCTCGTTACACAACATAAACGAGACGTAGACACAACATACAGAACATGTAAAAAAGGAGAAAAAAAGAGAGAGAACACAAACATGTAAACAGATTGTAAACTGTGAAGTAGGTCTGTGATCATATTGGATGTGGGGCAGCCAGGGGGAAAAGGCCAGCCCAGCACTATAACATAACATAACATTGATTGTAGCTTAGGTAAAATAACTTGGTGAAGCTGAGGCATCATACGTAACATGTTAACGTATTAAATTCTTGTATTTTAACTTTCCAACCTTCCATATAGCTTAAAGAATAACATTAACTACCACCGTGCACACAAAATAAAAGTTTGACTGAGCATAGTGCAAAAAGCGGGTTATTTATAAACTCAAATAGGCCTACTGCCATACTAAAACAAAATAATAACCCATATTAAACATATTAAACAGTCATATCAGGCTCATTGGCAGCTTACCAGCTGAAGAGCATCAAGTGATTAGTAAACCAGTGACTTAATATCAGTCCTCAGTGTCCGGTGACAGCAGGATAAACAGCTGTCCTATGAAGAAGTAGTGTGGGAATAACAAAGCAACAGCCCACACGTACAAAGTCTACAGTTCGACAGGGGGTCGAGTGGTCCAGTAGGTGTCAACTAGGACTGAGTCCTGCAGCAGTAATAGCCAAGGTGAAACTGTGGTCAAGGCGAGGAAGCGCCGTCGTCCCGCGCCGAAGTCTCTGGGCATAGATCTAGGACTGACAACAGAAAATCCTCCGCTTCTTTGGGTGAGGTGAAAGGCCTTGTATTGAGCACCATCTTTCACTTTCAACGTGGCCGGATAAAGTAAAAAAAAGTCCAGACCTTTAGCTCGAGCTGCATCCATAGCCTGGTGAAAACCTTGGCGACGCTTGACGGTGAAGTTGCTGTAGTCTGGGGAGAAGCGAATCCTCCGGCCGTTGATGGTGAGAGACTCTTTCCTGGCAGCGCTGAGAATGGCCTGGCGGGTCGGGTAGCGAAGCGCGTTGAAAATCAGGGTGTGGTTAGCTCCTCGATTGCGGGCGTTGTCGTTGTAGATTCAATGCGCTCTCATAATTTCAATCTGGATGTCACCGAGAGTGGGGAACCATTTGGGTAGGGAGCATGAAAGAAACTGAGTGGCATTGGAGCCCTCGACCCCCTCTTCAAGGCCAGTGATGCGGATATTGCACCTTCTGTTCCTGTCCTCCATGTCGGCTAGCTTGAGCTCCATAGCCTGAAGAGCCTGACCGTGCTTGTTCAATGTAGTGGAGTTACTTCGGACAGTGATTTTAAGTGCGTCTACATCGGATTTAATAGCGCCGAGGCCGGTCGCCAGCGTGGCTAGCTCAGCATGGATAGCACTTAGCTTCTCGTCGGTGTCTTTCCCCACCTGTTGAATCTCGGAGAGGCACGGTTCAAGATAGTCACGCTGCTTCTGCAGTATGGACTCGGCAAGAGCCTTGAAATCTTGACGGCTGCTTTGGGCTCTTGTAGCCATCGTTGTTATCTATCTTTAAACAACACAGAAGGCCAATGTGGAAACCTGTAGCTACAAAAAAATCAACAGTTTGGCAATGCTGGGCCGGGAGCTGAAAGCCTAGGCTGCCATCTTGTCCAGCCGATCACCGACACTCAATTCAGGATCTTTTTGTACTAGGACAAGTGACCTTCATTCATTTGTTGTCATATCTTGTTGATCATTCACTTTAATGTATCCACAGACTCCTGACTTCTGGTTGGTTCTGTTGTTCTGTTAAGAAAATGGAAGGTGAGAAGGGCTACAATTTGCTACATGTAATCCATATGGAGCATAAATCAATATTTGACAAGTAAATTAAAGAAATAGTAACAACTTGTACACAATGTGAAAATAACCTGGCTGACTTATTTCCAAAACCTAGTTTTTATAGTAATTCTAAAGGGCAAGGGGTGTTGATTTTGTAACCTTTGTAGCAGAAAAAGCACTTGCAAATAAGGACCACATTCAGAAAAAGCATCTCAGAGATGCAGTTCAATTTTTGGAAAACAATCAAGCTAATAAGTACTGCTGAACTAGAGGTGTATGATGTGATTTAATTGTTTTAATTTGGAGATTTCAATGTATTTTACCAATGTTGAACTTGTTTTTCAGAGAAATTTTTGCAAAGACAGCACCCAAGCATCAAGAAGCCATTACCACTGCCTGTTTTGTAAATTCAGAACTCTGACACAGTCAAGCAACTTCATGAAGCATCTAAAAGGTGTAGATGGTAGGTCCACTCCACTCCACTCTGCTCCACTGCAGTCAGAACTGTCACACACACCTGCTACTCACCTGCACACACACCTGATTCCCATCTACTCAGTCACTATTTTGCAGAGAAGCTGACAATCTCAGGATACCACAGACGACTTGGCCTGGCCGTTTTGCATGTCTGCACTGCACTGCTGTGCTTAATGCACAAAAAAACTTTAAAAGACATATCAGAGATGTACATAACTGAACTAACTGAAACTACACCAATGATATGTGTTGACATTAGAAATAGAATTTATGTCACTCCAAAATATGACCACAGTCCTGTTTTCCCCATCCATGTCATAAAAACAACAAACACCAAAAATTGACTTAGGTAGAGAAGTTCTGCGAATTCATGCAGATTGCTTGGTCTTATGAAAATCCTGGTAAAGACTGTGCACATCTAGAAAAAACAAAAAATGCAAAACCATATGCCAAGCCACCAATCTATAAATGCAGGTTAAGACTACCATGCAAAGAGACAGGCAAATATCAACAACGCTGCAGACTTCTCTAGACCAGAGCTCATCTTAGATGGACTGATGGAAAGTGGAAAAGTGTGCTGTTGGCTGACAAGTTTTTTTGTTTTGTTTTGTTTTTTCACCACAACTTCCAGTTTGACTTCTGTTACCTGTAACAGGTAACAAGTGTGGTATATTTTCTTACAAGCATTTCAGAGTATTTCATTGGTCTCTCCTAGAGGTCGACCGATACCGTTTTTTCTGACACAGCCTTAGCCGATGACCGATATGTGCTACCGATTTTTTTGAGCCGATATTGCTTTTTCTCCCTCCATTTACATGATAAAAATGACACAATGATAACAAATGTTACACGTCTGAATTTAACCAAAATAAGAAACATTTATTTACAAAATTAACAAATGTACTTTAAGCAACAAATTGTTGAAGTTTCTGCTCTAAAAACAAGCAACATGTTGCACCTATGTTTGGTGCATTATCACCGTTAGCGCAAATAAATATTCAACCACGCATAAACCATTTCTCCCATCATACTTCTAAAAGCTCTTCTTGAGGTGGAGCAGCGCACACACACACCGCTGTGATGGCTGCTCCGCCCCGCTCTCAGTCGGAGTGAGACAGAGAGACAGGTTTCCAAAACTTACAGCTGCACGCTGCCAGCAAGGGAGGGGCAATGTATGCGCTGCACTTGCTCTCAAGCGTCTCCAACAACACAGGGCTGCCTGTGGATGCGCCTGTCTGTAAATCAGGCCGGAAAAAAATAAATAAATCGGCGAACGCACCCGCGCATCGGCCGATGCCGTTACTAGTAAAAAAGGCAAATATCGGCCCGATATAGCCGATATTTGCGACCCTTAGTCTCTCCTAATGGTACACTTGAATGTGAAGTGTATGTCTGAAAGAACTTGCAATGGCCTCTCTCTGAGTGAAGAATAAGCATTCTATAGTTACATAGCTAGAGAGGTTGCTCGCCACACCAACAGCCGTACTAAACAACTTTAGGGTGGTATGCAGTGGGTGACGAACCTGAGGTCCCCATTCCCACTAAAGGGAAAGCCAGATGCTGACAGATTACCTGCTGGTAAGTTTGGTCAGTATGTGATACAACATAAGAACTGATAAGAATTTCAAAGTGGTAAAACAAATGTGCTATAATCCACAATTTCATCTATTCCTGTTGGTGTGGGCTGCACTGGTGAAAACACAAATTTGTGTCAACATGTTTTTCATGAAATCATAATTTGTTCGTCTTTGTGGCTTTTTAGAGGGGAAAGCAAATCCACTACCTAACCCAGTTGGCAATGCTAACATCCAAGCTGACATCACTGTGAAATCGTCACTCATAGTACAATCATATGCTATCAGTGATGATGACAAGGTAATTAATCGAGAGCTGTGCCATCTTCCTTTGCTTTAAACTTAAGTTGTAATTACATGTTAACAATTACTACTTTGTCATACTGTGTGTATTAAGGAAAAACTGAAGGAGTTATTCTCAGGATCATGTAATGGAAAAGAAGCCCTGAGTCATGCTTCAAGGCTATTTGGCAGTATTTGCCCACCAGAGTTGTTGGGGCAGTCTTTACTGGTTATGCCATGGCTGACAGATGATGGAAGCATAGATAAATAATCTTGGTTTGGAGGTAACATATGAAATGAACTATGTCATAAAGTTACAGCAGTGTTTATAAAGCAGAAATGTTTATCTTAGACTTGATCTGGTATTCTTCTCCCAGGACAGAGGAGGCAGAACAAGAGTGGAAAAC
The DNA here is from genome assembly GCA_033000465.1 of Sciaenops ocellatus. NCBI lineage: Eukaryota > Metazoa > Chordata > Actinopteri > Sciaenidae > Sciaenops > Sciaenops ocellatus. Next base: position 27,163,044 of record CP136868.1, on the reverse strand, counting down.
ATTCTAAAGATGAAGCCAGGGCCAACACGGTATGCAATATCTCATGTGAATGACTTCAAGTCCAGTTTCCAACTCTTTTTACCAGTCACTGGACAAAATTTTACTGGACATGAAAAACCTGGAGGGGAAGCATGTGTTTGGGGACACGTGGAGAGCACTGGATCAAGTAGACCTCCAAGCCTACATGAGTCTGTTGATTCTAGCAGGTCAAACAATGAGGCTACACATTCTCTGTGGGATACAGAGCCAGGGAGGCCTATATTCTGGTCAACTATGTCCTTACAACAGTTTCATGTCCTCTCAAGAGCATGCACGCATGCATGCACGCTGGTCTCTGTTTTGATTATTATAATGTTCAGTGTCTATTCTTTGTATATACACTACAGATATTCATGTTCACCACTAGTTGGAAACATTGTTTATAGCATTAAAAGGTGTTAAATACAATTTGATGATTATGTTTGAATGATGTGTTTTGTGCTCATGTAAGAGCAGTTAAACCAGACCGGTCCAATTTGACCGGGAACACGAAAGTTCTAACATTAGGATTTGCTAGTCTTGTCTATTTCCCTGTGTTTTCCCTGCCTGTCTTGTTCTGTGTTTGTTTGTCTCATCTCCCCTTGTCTGAGCAACTAGCAACAAATCTAGCGACTTTTTCTGGTGTGATTGGAAACGTTTGGAAACTGACGTGAAAGCATGTATCGTCTTCTCAACGAGCACCGGGTGTTGCCTAGTGCCCCTCCTCTGTCCCAAAGCACTCACAGCTTAGCCTAGTCCTCACGCAGCAACCCCTCCCAGCTGCAGTCAGAGCAGGAGATGTTCACCCCTCTACATCCAGACTGCAAATGAATCGCGCATGCGTGAAGCCGCCGCTGGCTGATCCCAGAAGAAAATTAATTTTGTAAACATAGTTAGGGTGCCTTTTACTCACTTTTGTCTCTTCCATGACGTTATTCCTCTCTCCTACAGTGTCCGTTACAAATACATGCACATGGCCAATTCTGCAAATTGGGTGATGATGTCATTTAGCGACTTCTACGATTTTTTAGGTCAGTCAATAGCTAATTTCCTTACTAAGGAGTTGGCAACACTGGCACTGAGGGAAGCACAGAGGCAGGGCACAGGGCCCTGAAGTACACAGTGCGGGAAAGCCCACATGGGCCAGCCACTGCCGTAACGAGACCTTCCTGAAGCGCAGCAGTGTCCGTGGCCGACCAGGTGTCCGAGGGGTATTATAATGTAGTAAATCAACTTGGGGAAAATGAAGGCCCTTAAAAAGTATTAAATGCCTGATTATGAGGTTTTGTTTTTTTAAAAAAATAATAGCATCTGATTTCTTGTAAGTTGTAAATTTCTGGATTGTTCTATGTACTTAATCCATGACTGTCGTCATTATGTAAACATTTTAGCACGCTCAAGTTTTGCGAAAAATGGACCCACGAACTGGAGTTTAAACCATGGCTGAGGCCCGTCACTGGGAATGACCGGCATGCTTATTGTTAATTTTGTAACACATTAACTTGAACTTACTCACTTTGTACAGTGTTACGTTGACAGGCTCATGCAACTAACCCTTTTCACATGCTCTCACATGACACATAACCTAACCATCCACTAACCTACAGATTCATGTTATTGACATTTTGAGACTCGGTTTGCAAAGTTTTTCCCAATATGTGAGAACACATGTGACATGGAGAATCTCCTGTTGTCCTACATGTGTGGCGGCAAAAAACACTCTGGTGTGCACTTTGTCTGGAGTATATAAGTGTAAACTGCTTCATTCCGTGGCTCTCCTCGTCTGGCACCGTGAGTTAGAGATGTCAAACTCGGCTCCTTTTATGGACTCGAGTCTTTCTGAGTTAGTCACTGAACAGAGACAGATCTTACAAGTCATTTGAGTCAGTATGTCCGTAAGGATATAAATTCTACTGGTGAAACACAGGCCCCACTGTCTTGGACTGCACATGTGCTAAATAAATTCAAATTTGAGAGCTATTCCACGAGAAGGGCAATCTCAGAACTCACAGTCAGTATCACTCCTTCAACTCTATGGTAAATGCCACATAATAGAATGTGATGAATATAACTCCATAATTATTGATGACAGATCATGCTAACGCATAATGCTGCAATTAAAATGCCCCTCTCACATTGTTTAGGCCATGTTAGCCTAGGCTCTAAAATTTATTAACACTTTATTGTATTAAATAAAGTGCAGAGAATCTGAACATTATTTTTTATGATATAATGCTGTAGTTTAGGTTAATTACGTTATGCTACTCTTACGTTGTTTATAGCCTATTAACTATATTAGCCTCAGCTACACAAAAACGAGTGTTTGTGTTTTAAATAAAGTATCTTTCATCTTGGTTATTGCTGTATTTGGCTTCTTACATTTGCCTTGGGGAAGTCTCCTTGACGACACAATTCCCTGAAATGCATCTGAGTCTGACCACCAAATTCCACAGGGCGCGGCTGTGCCGCGTTGCGTGTGTGCCTTGTTCCCCGTAGTGATACAACCTTCGTAGACACATGAGAACTGTGCATCCAACAGTTCAGTTGGAAGAAAAAAGGCTAACATGCCTGTTTCTGCCAGTCTGTCTACTCCACCTGTTGCTGCTGCTGCTGCTACTACCCGCCGTGCATCAGGTACACGACAACCAACAGCAACACAGAGCTCTAAAAGCCAATTTATGTCAAAGGCAATGATCCCAGCAAGACAGAACATAGTTGAAGAATTGGCTAAAATGATTGCAAGTGATTTCCAACCATTCTCAATTGAGGAGGATAAGGGGTTCAGAAGTTTCACACAGGCTCTCAATCCAATGTATGTTCCTCCAAGCAGGAAAACACTCAAGAAATCATTCCAAGACTGCATGATAGAGAACGTGCTTCACTGCAAGAAAGGGTTAAGGAAGCGACTGCGAGTTTGCCTTTCAACTGATTTCTGGAGATCAAGAACCACCACCTCTTTCATGTCTGTTAAATGTCACTTAATAGAAAATTATAAACCGGTGTCCTGTCTTCTGGACTGTTTTAAGTTTAGCGACAGACACATTTAAGAGAACTTGGCAGAAGAACTGCTAAGAGTGACAAATTGAAAACAAAGTGGTTTGTTGTGTTAGAGACAATGCAGCTAACATAACCAAAGCCATGAATCATGAAATGGACCCACCACCCATGTCTCGCGCACACAATCAACCTGATGTAAGAGATACCTTGAGATCATGAAGCCCACTCTAGACAAAATGAAGGTGATAGTAGAATTCTTCCATAAGAGCACAATAGCCACAGAGAAGCTAAAGTCTACTCAGCGCCAAATGGGTATGCCTGAGCTGAGGCTCAAGCAAGGCTGTGTTATAAAGTGGAATTCAACATTTTATATGCTGAAACGGATTCTGGAGTCCAAGGATGCAATCATCGCTACCCTGGCCATTATCAGTGCACCTGTTGATGCTCTGAGCCAAGAAGAATGGGAGGTAATACAAGAGACGTGCACTGTTTTGGAACTCTTTGAGCAGGTCACTGTGGAAATCAGCACAGAGAGGTACAGTGAACAGTTGTTAAATTCCATATACCACAAATTAAACAAAACATAATTTTTGAAATTACTGTTTTCTCTTTTTTCAGCTATGTGACAGCCTCCAAAATGCTACTCCTGTGCAGGGGTCTGCAGAAAATAACCTACCACCAGACACAAGTAACCAAGGGGAAAGTGACAGAGTTGGTGACTGCTCTCTGTACATCTATGGACAGAAAGTTCCACAGAATGGAATACAACACTGTTCTCTCAGAAACTACTGTACTCGACCCAAGGCTCAAAAGGCTGGCCTTTAATGACAACAGAGCTGTTAATGATACACTGCAGAGAGTAACAGCAGCAGCAGCAGCAAGATGCACCCCCAGCAGCCATCCAGCTCAACCACCAGGAGGCCAAGTATGGGGTGCTGTTTGTAAAGCGGCTCACACTGAAAACAGCAACATTTTGTCACATTTAGCTTCAAACAATGTTTAAAAAACTGGTGTGAATTTTTGAGAGTCACTTTTTTGCACATTTACAACAACATTTGTCAACTTAGAGATATTTTAAATAGTTAAATCTAAATATTAAATGTTACACCTAAATGTTAAATGTTAAATCTAAATGCTAAATCTAAATGTTAAATTGAAATCTAAATGTTAAATCTAAATCTAAATCTCAATGTTTCATGTGAAACTAAATATTTAACTAATATGCAGATTCAAAATGCTGGCAACCGGAAGTACCAAAATAAAAGCTTGAGGAGGACTTTGAGCTTTTAGTGTGTTTTAGTGTTTTATGAAGGTTGCGGAACTTATGACCTGTAGCCACTATAACCAGCCACGAGGGGGCTCTGTCAGAGATCGGTCATGTTCGCTTTTTTTTTTTTTTTTTCGATTTTTCCGGTTGCTGTCGATGTTGCCGTCTCTGTGGAAAAATTTTGTATTGCCTCCAGAACGGCTCTGCTCTGCCGATATTCTCCGCTAATGCCGATTTGCCGGACATGTTTGCAGAGCGACCATGGCCGACAGTAGAGTGTACCGGGTGGAGGCGGGTGGGGGTAGGATCTTGCTGGCCTTTATGCAAGCGAACATGACAGATCAGTCAAAGTGAACCCCCTCGTGGCTGGCTATAGTGGCTACAGGTCATAAGTCCCGCACCCTTCATAAAAGTGACACTAAAAACTCAAAGTACTCTTCAAATAGTAGTACTCTTGAAATAAAAATATTAGAATGGATGAAAATATATTATCAACCGATGGCAAGAAAATGAAAAGAGAAACAAATTAAGTTAAGACTTTTAAAAAGTTTGCAAGTGCTTCTGGGTAGCAGTAACAGTTATTCATGGTAGCTCTTACAGACAAGAGGTAATGGCAAGAGGTGGAGGTTTTTAATAATGAAGACGTCTAAACTACTGTCGTGGCTTCAGTCTGCGAAGGGAAGTGTGGACCAGGAGAGAGCGAGAACTGAAGAGGACGAGTGTGGGCAGGGTGCAGGTGCACACAGTGGCTACTTTGGTGGCGCCAGTGAAGCCCCCAGAGCAACCCCCAGTGAAGCCCCCAGAGCAGCTGCTAGCAACAACCACCGGCACAAACCAGTGAGGAGATATGACAAAAACTATATCAAATTTGGATTTATTTGGAGCGGGAGAGAGGAAGAGCCCAGGCCGCAGTGTGTGGTATGTGGCGACGTTTTGAGCAACGAATGCATGAAACCATCGCATCTCAAATGGCATCTTACAACCAAACACAGGGCAGTTAATGACAAACCAGTGGAATTTTTTTTATGAAAATGTGATGAACTGAAGCAGTCAAAGTCCACCATTCAGTCCTATGGTACACCCATAGCCAAAGCACAGGAAGCTTCATATCGTGCCAGCCTCCAGATCGCCAGAGCCGGTAAGCCGCACACAATCGGGGAACAGTTGTATTTACCTTCAGCCAAAGAGATGACACGGATCATATGTGGAGAGAAAGCTGCCAGAGAGTTAAACTTTCAAATGACACCGTGTCAAGGAGAATAAAAGACATGGCTGGCAATGTTAAAAACACACTGATTGAGCGCATTAAGAACAGTCGATATTTTGCCATACAGCTTGATGAGACTACAGATGTTGCAGATTTGGCCAATTTATTGGTTTATGTGAGATATGAATATGATGGTGCAGCTCAGGAGGATTTTATGTTCTGTCAGTCACTTGAGACCAGAACTACAGCAGAGCACATATTCCAGGTACTGAACGCATTTATCCAAGAGAACGGACTGGACTGGAAAAAGTGTGTGGGTGTGTGTACAGACGGCGCGAGGGCTATGACAGGTCATAACAGCGGGGTAGCAGCTCGCATCCGAGAGGTGGCACCTGAGATGCGCTGGACTCACTGCAGTATCCATCGTGAGGCGCTGGCAGTGAAGAAGATGCCTGATGACCTGAAGTCTGTGCTGAACTCTGCTGTAAAAACTGTGAACTTCATCAAGGCCAGACCGATAAATGCTCGCTTATTTCATGTGCTCTGCGAGGAGATGGGTAGTGAGCATGTCCAACTCTTGCTTCATACTGAAGTAAGGTGGCTTTCAAGAGGAAAGGTGCTTTCGAGGCTTTTCGAATTGCACAGAGAGGTCCATATGTTCTTGCAGGACACAAATTTCCCCTTGTCAGACATTTTTGAGGATGCTGTGTGGCTCAGTCAGCTGGCATACGTGTCATTTTTTCACGTTTAAACAAACTGAATTTGGGACTGCAGGGACTCTCCATCAATGTTTTTGATGTGCAGGACAAAATCAATGCACTGCTGAAAAAGTTATTGAAAGTTATTTGAAATCAAAATCAAGACAGGTGATGTTTCAGCTTTCTCTGTTTTGGAGAGTTTTCTGTCTGATAATGACCTGATGCTTGATGATGGAGTCAGGGAGAACATCGCTGCACACCTCGCATCACTCTGGCAACAGTTCCGCAATTATTTCCCAGTGATGCCTGGAGCTGAAGCTAGCAGCTGGATGAGAAACCCTTTCAACATCGACACCTCTCATGTGGCCTCAATGGATTTAACTGTTGTTGAGCAGGAGAGTTTAATAGAGCTGTCTTGTGACGAAACACTGAAGGCATCTTTCAGAAAGCACACTTTGTTGGACTTTTGGATGAAGCAGTACAGTGCTTTCTGACAAGGCCGTGCGCTTTTTTCTTCCTTTTGCAACCACCTATCTGTGCGAGAAAGGCTTCTCTTCACTTGTTGTCATGAAGACAAAGTACAGAAGAAGGGTGGATGCTGAGCCAAACCTGAGACTGAAGCTGACCTCCATTGACACAGACATTGCAGAACTGTGTTCACAGAGGCATGCACACCCATCACATTAAGCTCATGTAAGTTGTCATCAATAGTCTGTGTATGTTTAATTACAGCTGTTATTCTTAATTCTCTTCCTCACTTTTGTTTTATTCGTAATCTTATTGTTCTTCCTTTGTGTTTGTGTGTTTCTGTTTCAGAAAGCAGCCATACAGCAGTGTGTGAAGTTGAGACAGCAAGAACTGTTACTTGCAGCTATGCATACAGCCTGTTTTGATTTTGATTTTTTAATCAAGTACAGTACATTTTTTTACTTAACATTTAAGTACAGTGCAGTTTTATTTAATCTTTAAGAACAGTTTTTTGTTTTTTTTGGTTTTTTTTACATTTATTTAAGTACAATGTTTATTTAACTTTTATGTGCAATACATTTTAATTGAATTATTATTTAAGTACAGTTTTTTTAATTTTCCTATATTTAAGCGCAGTCTTACTGTTCAAACTGTGTAAAATGTTACAGTGGCTGAAAATATTAAATATACTTCTTTAGGAATAAAACATCTGCCTTGTTTTTGATGAATACTTAGGCCTACTACGCTACTGTATAGTGTTGGTCATTATGGTGGTACTTGGAGAGCCAAGTATTTTCTGAGGTGGTACTTGGTGTAAAAAAGTTTGAGAACCACTGTCCTAGAGTATACGCATGCGCAGCTTTGCTGACTATAAAAACGGTGGCTGTAATATCTCAAACCAAACCAATCTTAACATAGTGAATGATCTACATCTCCTATTTGGGTGGAGGCCATCACGTTTCAGTAGGATGGGCCTCGGCCAGAACAGGTCAAAGTTGTTGATGAAGGGGATCCCAGAGACGACACAGTAGTCTTTCAGCCATGTATAAAGAGCGAAGAGTCTGGACCACCTCTCAATTCCTCTGTTGTGGGTGGGGATGGGGCCTAAGACAGCCGCGGCACCAGAAAATTATTATTGGGGGGGCAATGGAGGGGTCTGATTGTTTATAGGAGGTGCTAGTGAATTCTGACACAACAAACACCAACAAATAGTACTATAATAGATATAGATTTACTGTTCCCGGGCTAATACACTACATATTGTGAAATGCATGTTACTAAATGTTTATCATATGACAAACACGAGCATATTTAACTACTTGTATTTAATGAATCAACAATGCCATACAACAAGCACAAAATACAAATCATAGCCATCACAGAGAACATCTGTGGATTTACAAGAGTGTAACTGTGAGAATTGTAGCACAGTGTATAGTTGTGTAATACAGTATACTCTTACCACTGTCTCTTAACTCACTAAATCTTTTTTCTCTCTCCCTCTGTTCTCCTCTCCTTCACTCCACTCCTGTCTTCCTCTCCTCTTCCCGTCTCTTCTTCTCTAAACTCCTCTTCCCTCACTCTCCACTCCTGTCTTCCTCCCTTCTTCTCCTCTCAACTCCTCTCCACTCCTCCTCCTCTGTTCTCTGTTCTCCTCTGGGCTCCACTGAAACTGCTGAAACAACCACACACACACACAGGCTAAATACTACAGGTACAATTGACATAATATTAGGCAAACAATAAGTAGCATAATTCAAACCTGTCAAAAAAGAATTGTGTACTCACTGGTCACAAAAGAACGATCCGCCTTGTAGCAGCAATTTTCATTCTGTCCTCCTCCACCCTACTGCTAGGTCTGTGCGTCCGTAAATCACTGCCGCCACCACCATCATCCACTCTCATTTGTTTTCTGGATATTACAAAAACGGTCCATTTTGCTCTGGTGACACTCGCTAACTAGCCGCTATGCATCAACCACCGCTAACGTAAATGTCAAATTCAGCGTGCCGTCTGCGTGCAAACCAGCCAATCAAATCGCACGACACAGGAGAAACAAAAAAATCAAGGGTCATCACCATAGGAACGTTATAAACAATAGTTCTTGTCAGATGATTGTTACCTATGATTGTTAATGTCTCAGTATCTTCATTTTTTCTATATTCATGTTACAGTTTTTAAATCCATAAATATTTCGAGGGGAGGTGGGGCAAAAGGGGGGGCGCAGCCTTTGACAGGAGGGTCGCTTTGCTCGTTAACACCTTTGTCTTGCTGTGGTTGGAGATATCGAGGTAGACTGATTTGGGCTCAGTGAGGTAAATTCAGGATTAACCCTGTGTTTTCTGTATTTCACTTCTTGCCAAGATACCGAGTTAAACACCTTACCTGCTCTGGAGTAAGAGGCATTTGATTTAAAAGATCAACTCTATAAAGACCCCACACACTGACCAGTCAATTCTTTGGAAAATTTTTTTTATGTCAAAAGAGGGTGAAGAAGCAATCCATAAAGCGAAGAATTAATACAACCAAAATTTTATTTTTAACATTAGAACAATCAATACAAATAACATCAATATGAAACTAGCAAATTTTGTGGCAAAAACATATACATATGTTTATATACATTAAACAAAGTTAAAAAATAGATAATTGATAAATGAAAAACAATAGTATAATATACTGATATAATAACTGATCTTTGTGCAAACTTTCAGATAATTTACTGTAGTACAGTAGGTATGTTTTCATCTGCTGTGGACCTTCCTTCATTTGAAGGTCATTTTTGTACTGTGGCAGTTCCATCTTTGTTAATGTCCATTTGCCCTTCCTCTGTATCAGGTGTGCAGAGCAGTGGATTGTTGACACTGCAATCATCTGAAAGCTGATCGGGTTGAATGTTGCTCTGTCTGTCACATATCTAAGAAACAAATTATTTGATATTGGATTTCATTCAATTTTATGACTGGATATTTCACACAAAGCAAGTGAAGTGGGGAATCAAGTAAAATAGAAAATCTAAATAAAAGAACATAAATAGTACCCGGGTGGTTGCTATATTAATGGCTGAAACAACTCCTCTAATACTGTCTCACACATACATAGAGGTTGAATTAACAATTTGAATTTGTTTGTGTCCGATTACCTAAACATTACTTGTTAAGTGAGAGACTTTTCTAAATGGTTTGTCTCTCAGTCCACTTTTTATATATACCAATACTTAAGATAAGCACCCAGATATGCCAGCATTTGTCCAGGTTAAATTTAGGCCTATGTTACTTTCTTGGGCAGCAGTGCTAGGACTGCCCTCGTACAGCTCAGTGGTAAAATCTCAGAGTTTAAACAGTCTTTAAAAACTTTATACAGGTCTTTTCCCAGTAGAGTCTGAAATCTTTTATAAAACTCTGAGGGAAGTCCATTAATCCCAAAGGACCGACCACAGCTGAGCTGCTGCATCGCTTCAGACATCTCGTAAAAATAGGTCATGCGCTCTAGTGAAGCAGACTTTGCTTCACCCAGCTGAAGCAGTCCATCCAGTATCTCAGCCACACAGTTAGAATTACAGCTGTCAGCACTAAACAGGCCAGTGCTATCTATTTATCCATAGCTAGCTTGATGGGCCTGATGGGTCAGCTGTTATATCCCCATTAGGAAGCTTGAGATGCATTATCTGGTTGTGCTTTCTAACTCTTCTCTCAAACATAAAGAAGAAGCGAGTTGGAGCATCTATATCTCTGATGGTCGAGATTTGAGTTCTAATTAAAGTACCCTTTGCGTTTTCATGTAAAAACCTACCTAATGCTTCCCTCCTGTTATTGCTGTCTGATTAATCATTCTATTTTCAAGTGTTGTAATCCCCTTCTCAAATTTTTCAAAGCAGTGTCTTTCTATTGCTATTGTGTGTGTTATGTAGTGTTGACAAAAGATTTAGATAAGATAATTTGTGTTTTTCCTACCTCCCTTACTTAGTTAAGTTTTCAAAATCTTTCTTTCTTCATCTCCATTCACTCCAGAAGTCAGAGGACTGCCAGAAAGCCCTGTCATGGATCAGTCATACATTAAAGTGCTAATACAATGTTGACAGTGTGCTAATAAAGAGATGTCTGATGTCTGAAAGCCCTACAGGTGAAATCGTTGCTCTAGTTAGCCTGTTGTTGTAGGTTTTATTAACATAAATCCTGTCCAGTCTGGCCACTCTCACTCTACCCTCAATGACTTTCACCCATATGTACTGTCTGACTGCTGGATGAAGTTTCCTCCAAACATCTGTGAGGTTATTTCCTGAAACCACACTGGACAGAAGAGAGGCTGATGGTGGATGAGGTTCCCCTGCATTTCTCTCAGCTAATGGATGTGTAGTACAGTTCCAATCTCTTCCCACCACTATGACTGAACTACTGCTCAACTGTTGGAGTTTTTCAGTTTGTGAAACAGTGCTTGAGCAGCACCAGAGTTATGAGCATATATATTTAAAAACACAAAAGGTATATTCCTGATTGTTGCTTAAATTCAGAGAAACAGCTGCAGCCACCCTGGTTTCAAGGAAAATCCAGTGGATTACCATGACAAGCAGGATATCATACTATTTATTTTGCCAGATTTGTCTTTGATACTAGGCAGAGGAATTACAGATGAAATCAGGTAAAATGCCATGAACTAAAAACCCAGTAAAACAAATGGCAAATTTAAAATGTTTGCCATGCCTTTTATCTTTTAGAATCATTACTGAATTATAGACTTCTTGTGTGGAGACAGTCACATCTTCATTTATTGTCAGTGTTGCTCACTGCAAAGGAGTTACTTTTGACATAGTTGAACAGCTCATATTATTGTTTCTGCCACAACTGAGCAATTTCCTCTGAACTGCTTACACCATTAATATTCATTGGCAATGATGTTTTACAGTTATTTATGCTTTTTATTTCTTTCCAGAAGCCATCAGGAATTTTATTTTGCAGTTTCCTTGCAAGTGAGTCAGACCTTATTGTTTTTTCATTACTCTTAATGAAACATAGGGCATATTTAAAAGTCTGCCTGACTCAGCCCAAGCTTTAAAAAGCTTTAAAAGCCCTTCTAGCCTCAGCATGAACCTCTTCAACATATACATTCCAGCCTGGTTTGGCTTTGTACATCTTGGTCTTAGCTGATCATACTTTTTATGCCATAGCGCGGCAATGTCACCAGGTATTCTGCCATGAACTAATATTTTAGTGCTTAAGTCAGTAGTAGATCTTAGTCTTTATGCAGGGAGTTCAGTCTTTCCAAGTCCTGCTTAGCTCAAAAAAGTCTCTTGAACACACAGTGCATTGCAGGTCTCCAACAGTATGTCCACCACAAGTGGTTTTCATCTGCTTCACCGGCCCAACGCACAGTCCTCGCACATTATATGACACGAAATTCATTATTTTGTTTTGACCCAAGCAACAGCCTGGCTGCTGCTCTTCTGTAGAGATACAGATGTAATGTCAAACACAGAGTGCTGCTGTTGCAGATCAGCACCTCCTCCTGATCTGTGGGCCGTGCTGTCACTGTTAACTCTGCGAGCCTCAAAATAAGGCTGGACATAGATCGCCACTGGCCAAAGTTGTGTGTCATACATGTCTGCTACTTCGTTACATTTAGCAGTGACACGAAATAAGCTGAATCACTCTTCCTACATGTCACCAGTTTGCCCAATCTCTCAGTCAGATAGCATCAAGCGTCAGCGTCAAGATAAGGGGAAAATCTAGTAGCAAACACACTTACCAGCTTGGCTTTGACCACTGGAATGTCGCTCGCGGTGCTGGTACCAATTATTCGGAATCAGAATCAGATTTATGGAATTTGTCATGGTGTTATTGGTACATAACAAACATTAATTAAAAATATAAGGAAGATAACAGAAATCAAGTATTAAAAATATAAACAATATAAATATATATACAGTATGTTCTAAAATGAAAAGAGCTGTTGTGCAGGAATGTGCAAGTATTTGGCAGGTAATAAGAGTAAGAGTTCACAGTGTGCAGAATATTTTAAATGTGCAGATATACATCAAAAAGAGGTCGTTCAAAATATGTTAAATAAGGCTGTCCCATTTTCCTCCTCTGCTCCCGTTTAAACAAGCCTGCACAGTGCCGGTATTGGCCTGCACAGCTGCGTTTGGATGCTTCAAGGGCTTACGAACCCCTTTCTTCATAACAGTGCTTCAAGCTGGGGACTGTGACAGAGGGCACTGTTGTCTCACAGTCTTCAGCTCGTCCTTAGTTCAGCCGACTGCGTCCAACTTGTCTAATTCCCAGGTCCAGATTTGGTCAAATAGTGTTACTCTACTAATGCAGAAAATAACACTCAGGATTCCTCAGGATTGGCAGCAGAAAGAGCTCTTTATTATCTTTACAGACAACAAGAGCCCGAGTCACCCATGGATGAACTGAATTCACTGACTCGGGGCTTCATGCTTTTTTCATGCTTTTGGACTCTCAGGGGCGGTCCCAAGTTTGGGGAGTTTCTATTCTAATGGTGTATTGTTCCTCCTAATTTTGCTCTGTTTGCTCTTATCACCTTTGGGGTTTTTCCACTCCTACCAGGCCAAGATCTTTTCTTTTTGTTTTATTCTTTCCTGGATGACACCATTAGATTCTATTTTGCTGTAATTCTATCTTTTAAAAACCTTTTATTGCTTTTCCTTACACCATTATGTCACAGATCTCTTCGACTATATGTTTTAAAAGTTTTATAAATTTTACACAGTTCTAATAAATTTCACACATAAGTTTTCACACGGTTATAGATTTTCACACAGTTGCATAGTTCACACATCACGTCAAACTCTTACTAAAAAATCAAGTGCTCACTACTTCACTAATCTTGTGTGCTCACGAGCCAATTCTACTTCAAACATTGTGCTTTGCTATCTACCTGTTTTACAGCATTCTGTGTGATTATATGTGCATTCTAGTTCTTCAAAAGGGTTACATTTCACATTTAAACAGGTTATACGTCCAGTTATCAGTAACTACTTTTCACAGTGCTTCAATGTTTATACTTCACCATCTTAAGTGTTTCAGATCATGTGCATAGTGCTCTTCTCTCTGGTTATACTTGTTGGTTATACTTGTCAAAAACAACAGAGAAACTGTAGTACATTCATTAAGAAAATAAGAAAAATTATCAAACACTCAGTTAATAAGAAACTCAGAAAAATTGTCAAACACTTAGTCGATAAGCAGCACTCATAAATTTTTATACTACAGCACTAAGCCTCTCCCTGTGGCTGGCAAGCAGGCGCCGCCGGATCCTGCACCTCTCTCACCTGAGACGCTGATGCAGCACCAGCCCCGTGTGCCCTTCCAGCTGATCTGCAGAACTTTTCAGTAGCCGTCACCCAGCGATCCATGGCCACTGTAGCTGCCCCCAAGTTCTCATTCACGCTTGCCTGGTGGAAGTTCATCCAGGTAGGTACAAACCTGGGAATGTTTTCCCTCCACTCATTAAGTACTTTCAGACATTCCTTAATGTTGATAATATCCTTCTGAGGCCCTTTATGCAGCGTATGGTAGTTGTGCAGCCACTTGGACTCCTCGATCCACTCAGATGAGAAATTGTTTGAGTCTAACAAAACAATTTCATCATGGGATAGTGTTCTCATTTTGACGGCAATAAAGTTCAAAAGCTTGTCCTCCACTATCACTTCCCGATCAGATTTTGTTCGAGGGCACACAGAACCTTGAGCATGTCCCACCGCCATCATGGTTGTCCATAAAATATATATACTTTATATATTTGTATACGTTTTTTAACAGGAACCAAGTAATTATCATCAAATTGTACTCTGATAAATGTAGATAAAGAGTAACCACTTACTGTGTACTGGCTTAGGAACTAAATAGAATAATGAAAAACTAATATTTTAGATATAATAGTGCAATAAACTGAGCTTTATTGTGGAAGAGCATCTTTATCATGGTGTAGCACCTCTACCACTCTATGCACAGGATGCTGTGATTAGCTTTAGCTTTTTTTATTATTAAGAGCAAAGTGGTCACCATGAAAAGTCATACTTTAATGAATTTACAGACTGATAATGATGATTCTTCTAATTAATACTCTCTGACTTTAAAGTTAAAGTAACTTAATAAAACATATATTGATCTCTAAAAAGTGAACACCTGATTATGGAAGACACATACACCAAAGGTGTTGAAATAAACAACCGAAAGGCCATTGTCCTCCAGTGCGGGTTCAGGATTTATAATGTCAGACCCAGAGAAGAGGTTGCAAAAACAGCAAGCATCAACTAAAGTCTATGCTCATTAAGCTTAGCTTGTTAAAATATGGGTGATTACAAAATTATGGAAGCCTAACCAGCAGATAAGAGTGATGCTGATAACAGAGAGTAAACTGTCATTGTGTATGATTGTTTGTAAAGAGGATACTGTGGTGACTGTCAAAACTCAAGGCACTTCAGCAGCATATCTAGAGTAGATACTTTATATACTTTATTGATCCCTCGAGGGGATATTCTTTTTTCACTCAAGTTTTTACATATACAGGCCCGTAACGGTGCCCTGGGAGCAGTTAGGGGTTCTGTACCTTGCTCAAGGGCACCTTAGCAGTGCTCAGGAGGTGAACTGGCACCTCTCCAGCTACCAGTCCACACTTCATACTTTGGTCCATGCTAAAGTCGAACCAGCCACCCTCCAGGTTCCCAAGCCAAGTCCCTGTGGACTGAATTATTGCCATGCCTTACTTGCATCCATCAGACAAAGAAATCAAACCTTCACAATACACTTTCCATTTAGGCGCTGTTCCCATTTATTGCACTGTTGAATAGTTAAACTTACTTTACCTTTTACAGTTTGGCTTTCGCAATTGATGGCTCTCCACCACCTATAGACCTTTTTCACAGCGGCCACTTGGACATGAAATAGTGACCAATACCAGTATCAGAGATACTGATTAAGGTTCAGTTCCAGTGAGCCAACATGCAGCACAGCAGCACCTTAATAACACCTGTGTTTACCTAGTATTTCATGTTAAAATGGCTGCTGTGAAAAAGGTCTATTAACCCAGACTAATCTTGCCTGATCTAATTCATACACCTGATACTCATCTGCAATCAGTATATACAAAGAAAACAATACTCCTGAATACTAGTGGTCAAATCAGACATACATACAAGTGGATCCTACAGTTATCCTACATGTTATTAAATTTCTGTTCTTTTTAGCAGGGACACATTACTGTGGCACACGGAATCAAAGAGGTCAAAGTCAGTTGGCACACATCAGACCACATCATTGTGTTGATGTAAGCACAAATAAACAGATGTGATGTAATTACAAAAAGCACAAAGACAACTTGTTGAAAGTGAGAAATGTTATTGTTATATAGATGTATCAGCTAGTTGCCAGTAGATATATGTATCATTCTCTGCTGCTGATAATGTAACTAATAGACTATTGTGCTGGTTCTCAAACTGTGGTACGTATACCACTGATGGTACATAAACACCCTCTAGTGGCACATGGAAGAATCTCAGAAATATATTTTTTAATAAAATCAATTAATTTAAAAAGCTAATACTATGCTACAGTACTACAAAACTTTAATCTAGTCTCAGGAATGCAATTTAAAATAAGTTTTGCATTTCCTGTAATATTCTGTTTCAGTATCATTGTGCTCTGTAGTCACATTCATGCACGTAGTGCACGCAGGCCATCACATTTTAGCTTGATAATATAGTGAATGGAGGTAAAATGAATGGTTCAAAAACACTGCAATCATGGAAAATGAGAACTATTAGAAAAGAGAAGTGCAGATCAGGTGTACCACCTTTTCACCAAATTAGCTCTGTTCTTGAACTGGTTCCTGTTGGCCTCCTACATAAGTCTACAGTCTGTAGATTGATAAGGTTGGCTTTTGCAACTGTATTTAATGTCATAATGTGCTGTCCATAGTGCTTGGACAGACTGATTCTGAGGTGGTACGCAGTTTAAATAAACTCCAGTATATCCAGAATTCTGCTCACCCACTCTCGCCTTCTCCCAAATCACAAACCCCTCCACAGCCAGGCCCCCTGCTACCTCACCGATCTGCTCCACCATCACATTCTGTCCCCTAAACCAACTATTTGACTGATTTTAGTGAAACTGGATCATATATTATGTTTTCTGGTTTTCCCTCTGATGCCCTCTGGCTGCGGCGCATCAGCTCTCTGTGATTTACAGAGTTTCCTGATGCACAGTAAAGTAAAGCGCTGCCAACTGTAGCTGCTGTTAACTCAGGTTGTTAGCCGGGCTGTCTGGTCTGTAAGCTCAGAAAACCAGGGGAGTGTTAGTGTTTGTACAGCAGGCATTTTGGACCACCGGGAAGAAGAAGAGGTTTTCAGGCCTGGAGAGGGAGGGAATGCTGACTGGGAGCAAAGATAGTGTCATGCCAGAACTGGAATAGAAGAAGTTCTTTTTTCACTCATTTTTTTATACATATACATTTTTTTATACATCAACCACACGCACGTGCACACACACACGCGCACACACACAGAGACAGAGAGGGCTCATAGACATGCAATGTGGAGAGAGGTGGTGGAGTGATGGGCAGCCCCCCAGAGGAGTGCCCTGTGAGCAACTGAGGGGTTCGGTGCCTTGCTCAAGGGCGCCTCGGCAGTGCCCAGGAGGTGAACTGGCACCTCTCCAACTACCAGTCCACCTTCCATACTATGGTCCATGCTGGACTTGAACCGGCCACCTTCCGGTTCCCAGTATCTCTACAGACTGAGCTACTGCCGCCCCCAATAGGGCAATGGGTAATGTAACCAGAATCATCAGCCTCTGTGGACATAGAGAAGAGACTGAAGAGAACATTGACAGAAGAAGTTACGTAGAGTAAATCTGGGACTGACTTTTAGTTGAGAGCTTGGTGAAATAAAAGGCTGAAAGACAGACGCCGAGCTGGGCTGACTGCTGTTGGACTAGTAAGTAATATTAGCTGGCTGCTATGTCTTGTGTTGTTGACCTTGACTGATGTTTGGCTGTTAGCAAAGTTGTCAACTAGCTAATATTTGACCCTTAGTAATGTAATCAGAACAAATACACGTGTACAGCTGTCCATATTTACCACAGTGGTATTACACTCTGAAACTGGGGGCACCAAATCACAAAAATACCAGCTTCTACACAATGTTGCTTTAATATGTGACTGTGTGTTACATATTTTCAGTGTGCTCTTTGATGATTTTAACACAAAGTGTCTGAATATTATGAAAAGTATTCTATAAATAAAATGTATTACTATAAATATGCTTGCATTTAAGCCAAATTGGGTATTAAGTATATGTTCAATATCACAGTTGAGTCAGTAAGAGTGATAAAAGCTAAATTACATCAAAACAAAAGGAAGGAAGACGACATCCAGGATATCCTGCTGCTGTAACCTGACTACGCCTCAGGGTCACCATGACAACAGAAGTGAGTGACTCTACACAAAGTGAAAATATAAATAATTCATTCAAAAAGCACAAAAACTGTTAAAATCTTTATTTTTCTACAAAGAAATTTCTCTCAAATAGTTTACAAAAGATGCTCTGAGGCCACCTTAAGGCTAAACATATTATTGACTTTTCAAATTCAAAGATATCTTCATCTCAGTCTCTCACTGTCAGCTGGGATGCCAAAGAAATGCTGGAACAGTAACAGCAGCTTCCTGTACGCTGAGACAGCTCAGCCGTGATGTGGGGCTCATGACAAAACAAGAAGGCAGCCTGCATTCTGATTGGCCGAGGCAAATAACAAAAAGGCACATGAAGTTCTGTAAGACTCACATTGTATCAAAGCGTCTGGCTTGTTACGCAATACAGTTCATACTAACTTGCTTGGCTATTAAAATATATATAAAATATATTAAGCAATTCACTGTTGGTCGAGTATATTTTGACATATAAATAATTAATTAGATTCAAGTATTGCAGGTTTAAAGCTATAAAGCATGACCCCGACTGAGTCAACTGAACACTAATGCACTACACCAGAAATCAGACCCACCTCTAGACTGATATATCACAAACAAGGTTTTAGAGACATCTTAATCCTAAAGTTGCAATAATCAATATTTTTATATTAAGATTGAAGAAAATAGTTAGGTACAATGCAAATGGGCTCTCAGATATTTATCACCCACCTACAAACTCTACAGGCTCTCATCACCCTGTTTCCAGTCACAGCAAACATACAAAGTTAGCAGCTAGCTGATGAACATAGTGGAGCATCTAGCACCTAAATACCCAGACCAAAGCAGACCAAGACCAAGGCAGAGCTTAAATGAGAGTGAATGTTTGACTTGCATTCTTCAGGTTGAAAGATACACAACTTAAAATGAATGATTATGTTTATCTGTGACTGTAAATCAGCTATTGTTTGCTACCATGTCTGCAAGAACATATTTCCAAGGAGATGAAACATAAATATTGTGTTTTCAGCTCATTCTACTGCCTCCAAAGTGACCACAAAAGTAATTTATGCAGCTTTAAATCAAAGTATTTGGTTATCCTGCAGCTGGGTTTCGGTAATCCAAAGCGAAAGCCTCTATAGCTGACTTCACAATAACTCTATAAGACAAAAGCAGAAGACTCTGTCGTGTCACTGTGGCTCATCCTCACAAAAAGTTTCATTCCTGTCCTGGCAGATAAATGTCTCCTAAGAGAAACTAATGCAGCTGAACTGAAGTTATTTACAAACATCTGTCCTAAGGCACAACTAAAGTTTCTAATTGCTGAGCTGAAATGCAGAAACTCCAGCGGTGGTTTCAGACAACTCACTGGTGGGCAGATATCCACCTACACCACATGAACACCGCTGTCGCTCTGCCTCTGATGTGCTCGGTCACGCTTGGTCAGTTGAACCACACATGTGCATCCAGTGAGATGAAACATTACAAAATAGATTTGTCATAATTTACTGCTTCTCTTACACCAACCACACCACGTCTCTCTGAACTAAGGCATCTTCTTAACATGCAGCCATCACACACAAAAATTAAAGATCACGAAGCAAGAAATGTGACATAAAAATGAAGTTTGTTGGCAGAGAAGCAACAAATTAGATTTGCTAGCAGAATTGTGGATATGTAGAGAAGACAGTCCTACATTAAAGGAAGCAAGACACTGACACCTGTGTGCCCAGGTCCTTAATTCCTCACTGGAAATCCTCCTGATGTCCACAGGCAGGCTGACGTCATCAGGTTGTTCAGTCACTTTCGCTGCCTGATTCACTCAGCTGGAGGTCACTCTCTGCAACACAAGGAGGTGTGCTTTAAAGACAGGCTACATACATGTATCAAGTATTAAACTAATCAGTGTTGTACTAATTCTTCAGTATTTTACTGATTCTTTTAATAAGTTTTCTTCTTGTGTTTGTCAGTTTGGTTTTTAGGGTACTCTGTAAAACACTGTAGAAACGTTGTTACATTCAGTGAGGGAGTCATTCTTTCCTCAGACTGTTCCTGTTTCCTGTCGTGCAACCTTACTGCAGCACGCTGAAACAATGATTTTGAGTTTTTGGAGTTGGAAATTAAAGTTAAGCTCCCCATGTTAAAATGTCCAACTTCACAGCAGAAATAAACATGTTTACAGCCTGGTACAAAAAACTGTTTTGGTCTCTATAGCTAATTTCCCCGTTCATGACAACTGTACTGAGAGTGAATTTTTATACAACTCACCTGTTCAAATGATATTAAGACTTAAAGTTATGCAGAATTAACAGCATGGTCGCTTTGATTGACAGGTGGGTGCTGTTACAGATGGCTTGTTTGAGCGACCAGGCATCACTCAGCCCACCTCAGGTCCACCAATGATCCACGTCTTTGCTGATTTTTAGATTCTAATATTTGTTTGATCAGAAAATATTTGTAATTGTTTAGGCATTTGACTATAGATTTTTACTTTTCATTGTCATCTGTGTATTCCTGTCTTTTATAGGCTTAATGACTGGCTGCTGGTTGAGGTAGATTATGTATGAAATAGAACTTACTGCTTATTTTACACCAACAAGTCCCAAAGAAACAAGGCACTGCTCAAGCATTTGTGCAAAAAATGATCATGAATCGTTACTCTAACACATATGAAATATTGTGGTGTGGAAAAGATGTTCTCATAATGTTCCCCTATATCTGACTGAAAGCTGTTATTGTTGCCATTAAAAAGAGGAGCGTCTGGTTGAGTAAGAGTTCCTTCTGCTTTCATAGTTTTGCTGACACTGTCAAACTCTTCTGTGACAGAGCAGCTGCCTGGTATCCACAAAACAGAGCGCAAGAGCTCAAGAACAAGATAAGCTATCTCACATGCTCCAAGGGGGCTGAGAGGGCTACTCACTGAGCGTGTTCATGAGGCCTCCTCCACTCTCCTGGTGGCGGCTGTTGGTGTTGACGCTGGTGTTGATGATAGGCATGCTGTGGTTGGCCGGGGGCGGCGCAGAAGTCCGTTCGTCCTCAGAGTCGCTGCTGCTGGAGCTGTCATCGCTGCTCGAGGACGAGGAGCTGTTGGAGTCTGAGTCGCTGTCGCCGCTGCTCAGCTGGTCCATGACCCGCGCCTCTGCCATCAACTCTGTACACGAAGGCATATTTAACAATTTCACCCAGGTGCCAATGTGTTAAAACACTACAGTTTAAGATATTCTGCCCAACACGGTGTTACCTCTCTCAATGTCGTCCATGGGGGATGCCGGGGATGTCTTCTCTTTGGGAGGAGAGCTCTTGGAGCTGGCTGAAGACTTGTTGTGGCTGCTGCTGTTGCTGCTACTCTTCATCTGCTGGCTCAGGCGGCTGGTCTGTTGCTCCAGGCGAGAATGGATCTTACTGCTGCCCTCGGCCCTGTCAATGCACATGTACAGTACAAGCAAAGACACGCAGGGTGTTTCTCTTAAAATGTAGCTCAAGTTCAAAACTAATCTCTGAAATATTTGTAAAATTAAAATGTGAACCAGGCCGTGTTTATTTCAACTAAGAGGACGTGACAAGATTACCCAGGAACCAGCAGCTCTCATTTATCAGAGCACTTTTATTTTTAACTTCTGGCATGACTTTATGGCAAAAATCCACACTTAAACAAGTGGATGAAAACATGTAAACAGATGGCAAAGTTTGTTGGAAGAACTGTGGGATAAAAAGCATTCTTTCCAAACCCACCTGGTCTTCTTCACGGCTATATTGCTGTTGAGTTTTTCCAGTCTGTACTCTCCTGTGTCATGGTTCACAATGAGGATGCACTCTTTCATGTACGGCCTTTTGGATCCCTTGAAGACTGTTACTGGAGCACTTGAACCCTAAAACCAACACAAACAGGCAGAATCGTAGCCAAGAATTTAGAAATACCGTGGATACGAGTCCCCTGTCCTCTTGTTAGTCGCATAATTTGTATATTGTATGTCTCACCATGAAATGATAAGGCTGTCTGAAAGCCTTTTACTCACTCCAAGAATAAAACTCTGATGGTTAAATTATTTACAAGGACTTTTTAGTATCAAAAAGTAAGTACACCTATGATATTTAAAGTTTAAACATACTGCAATCAGTCCATTCAAGTATTCACGCCACATAAAGATGTTTTAATAATACACGTAATTAGTTAGGTGAACGTATTTCTGGTGGAGGGAAGCTCTGGAGCACTACACTCACCTCTAAGTTGGGCAACGTGATGGTGACTTGCTCTCCTTTGCCCACTTCAAGCTCCCCTTCACAGGCAGTGTCAATGGAGGCTGGTTTGAAGTCATCTGTAACCAAAATAAAGCAGGAACATTAAATATTTGTACACATTACACACATTTAAATAGATAGTTTACGCTCAGCGGCAACAGCGTTATATTTAAATACTGTTCAAACCAAACGACGGTTGGTCCCTCGGTGCTGCAGTTGTCCGCCGGTACCAGCAGATGGCGGTGGCGAACAGTTTGACGCAATGCTAACATTAGCTGACGTTTTGACAGCTGGAGCATCAATGGTTAGTAACAGTTAAAGAGTTAAGTAAGTAACGAAGACGACAGAGAACACGGCGAGCTGGCACCGTGCTAAAATCGTGCCAAAGGCAGGCAACGCGAACTGACCGGCGAGGCGGCTAATGAGGCTAAATGTCAAACAGCTGCCTTTTAGCATTGAAGCTAACTAGCGTGCTACTGTTAGCTAATGTAAAAGCAGACACATTCAAGTGATTCAAGAATCGCACTTACATCGCACCGTGTGGTAGGCACTTTTAGGGTGTTTCTCAAACGTCTCTCCTAATTTCAAGACATGTTCTTGATTGTCAAAGTTGGAATAAGCTGTCCCATTCATTCTGTTAGTTTCATGAGCTGTAAACTTTCTGCTCTTCTTTCTCATCCGATAACCATGTACGGCAGAGCTCCGACCACCTCATTGGTACCGTCAAGTCCCGCCTCCTCCTTCGTTATGATTGGTCAAGTGGACTATTCCCTTGTCTGATTGATTAAACGGCTGTCAATCAAGATTTTATAATGACAGGGCAGCTTCAGGGCAAATGTCACGTGGTTTCTCTTGGCTAGAATCAGATTTTATGACCTGAGCTGTTTATGTAACGGGTTATATTATTGATCTGATTTACTATTTCTTCCTTTTTTTGTCTTTGATTTAAAATCTCTTTTAAAAAAAAAGAAGCCCAGATCAGGCAGGCAGCACACACAACCCTAAACAGCAAAATAGTAAAAAGCAGTAAGTGGACAATAATCAAAACCACAGACCCATATTAGCAACAAAAAGCCACATCAAATGTGAAAATAAACAAAATATAGTTCTAGTCTGTTTCCAATCCGCAGCGTGCAAGCGTAACTTGAGGGTAACCGGTCATTAGCCGCTGATCATGTTCTGTGTCCGCTTTGGGGGGTTTCAAGGGAAGTCTTACTCCACTCAGAAAACTGCCTGCACATTAGTACTGTAGTAAATTGTTCAGGTCTGCTGGTATGTATTCCAAAATAGGCGTCCAAACCTTCAGAAATAGCTCATCCCTACCCCTCACAACAGCTTATTACCTTCCATGTGGGAGAAAATTAAAAATCTCTAAACACTTGGTGAAGAAGTTTTGATTCAGTTTTGCAGAATACACTTTCAAACAACTAGAAGGAGTTTTTCAAGAGGCTTATAATGGGATGCAGGGAGATGTAAGTTCTTAGAGGGAAGGCCTAGGAGAAAAAACACCATTTTTTATTTTAAATATCTCACTGACTTCATTTGAAATAACTGTCCAAAATCTGGAAATCAGTTCACACTTGCAGAAATTATAGAAATAAGTCTCCCTATCTAAACTCCACTTAATATACAAAGGGGAGAGGAAGTAGATTTTTTTCATGTCAGCCATTTTGACATGAAAATTTGAAAATCAAAAATCCCTTTAAAAAAATTTATTTAGTTTGAAGATTTTTTTATCATCATCATCTTTTTCATGTCTTTCATTTGTATTTGTGCGACTTTTCTTGGTGCGTCTGTTATTTGATGCTTTATTCATAATTGATTGAATGATTGTTGTTTTTAATGGTGGTTTTGTTGTTTTCACTTATTAACCTTCTTAAGAAAGGTTTTCCTGTCAATCATTGAACACATTCCTCCACAAACTAATAGAATATATTCAAAAATTAATATCAATGTCAACATTGACAAACGCAACATACACTCATACATCCCTCAGGCATCAATCACCTCATACACTAAGATAACACCATCACCCGGGTGAGTTGTAAAGCTAATTACTAAACTGGCTGGAATAGATAAAACACAGTGTGATGGTTCTGAAAGTCTGGCAATGAGAAACTAATCAACTGCTGCAGTTGCACACTTACTGAGTGCAATTTTAAGCTCCACAGGCTGCGGGGGCTCTGAGCTCCATGAGCCTTGTGGCAGTGAAAATAATCTCTTTTCCTTTCTTTAAACTGTTAATGATGCCTAAGCCTTAAATTCCTGCCCTATGTGCACTTTACCAAGGCCATATGCTCCACTGCCTTCAAACATTAAAGGATCAACATGTAACACAGGTGGAACATCAAGCTTACACAAGTGTATTATCACCAATATGTCACAACATGGTCTTCCTGTCCTCTTACTTGAGGAGATGGTATGTACATGCATCTGTGCAGGCTGGTGGTGAGTAGTCAGGCATGGGGGAAAAGTGGTTTGGGAGAGGTTAATTCATCTTAAACAGAGATAAAGAACAGAGAGGAAAGAGCAGTAATGAACAGTGAGGCTTATAGAATCAGAAGAAAGATAATCCATTGCAAGAAAAATCAAGGTTAAGATGTCTAAAAGAGGACAATAAATCTTAAAAAACATTATTGGTTTGTGTCTCTCGAACTTTTACTGCTTGTTTTTTTTTTTAATTTCTTTGTGATTAGAATCCTATTTTAAGGGTGCCAGCGCAGTGTTAAAAAAACTAACCAAGATAGACTGAAAAAGGACAGGAATCCTGTTTCACTGTATACGTATCCCTTGTGAAAGGAAACCAGCAGGGGTCCGTTTCCATGGATGGAGGCAAACAGTGGCTGTCCTCTCGTGATATCAGTTACTGTGGTTGCCCTTGGACCGTGGGAGGTAAGGTTTAGTGTTTCCAAGCAACCATCCCCAAGTTCACAATACGGTGGTCAAGACACAACAGAGAGTTCCCAGGTTGTAAGCTGGTAACAGAGACAGAGATGACAGCCAAAGTCTGCAGAAAGGACGTCTGCTCGGCCTGTCCTCAGCCAAAGTGGACTAAACAGCTCAATAGTCTACATACAATTAAATGTTTGTTTGTTACTGTACATGTGAAAGCTTCTAACTGTTTTCTACAGATATGGGCCTGTGATGTTACAGAATGAATGAATAAAGTGTGTTACTGTGTCATGAATAAGACTGTCCAGCCCGCAGCACAACTTGAAATAGCTAGATCCAGTATGTTGCATATATATTTGCAATAAATACCATCCAAACTGAATAATGGTAACAATCAGACCTTGAGAGCAATATCGACTAAAGATCTTTGGCTTTAAGATAAGCCAGATATACTTTTGAGTAAATGTATCCTAAATTTTGTTTTTGACTCCATGAAAACTATTTTAGAGCTTTATTCCATCCATTTCCTTTAAAATTGACTTGAGTTTATTACTTGTAGCACTCTTGATCAAAACATTTGTTTTTTATGTGCTACTTTTCTTTTATTTGGATATAGTCTGAAAGTCACGTCTATATAATCATCTGAACTGAATATTATTTCATTCTTATTATTCTTTTTGGAGGGTGTGTTAGCCTCTTTCCTTTTTTTTGTATAGCATTTATTACTGTAACATATTTAATGCATTTTAATGCTGCTTCCACATCCACATCGCTCTTGATAATGAGATTTTAATGTGAATAAGACCTTTACCTGAGTAATCAAGGAAGAGAAATGATATTTTCCTCCTTCATTATGCATATAGGCTATATTATTTCTAAGTATTTTCTTTATGCAAATGTTGGAACAGGACAGAACATTTGTGAAAGGACAGCATTAGATGCTGTAAAGTATTCTTGGTACTATGATCACCATTATTATTACTATTATGACAACAATTTCACGAATGAATGTTTTGTACTAGTCCTGATACACAGTCAGTGCATTATGGTTCCGCTTACAGCCTCTCTTTTATCTTTATCATTTATTTTTGTCTTTTTCTTACCACATTTGATTCATGACTGCTGACATGGTTGTACAAAACTGCAAATTCTCTGTTTATCTCTATTGATCTATTAGAAGGTACAGAGGTGTCAGAGGGTTTTTCCTCAGACTCAGACTGACTGATGGAGAGCTAACACCACCATGATCTGGGATCTCCGCCTTTTGAGTCCTGAGGGGGCCGTGGAGGGGGACATATGGGCTGAGTGGTGGCCACAGCCAGCTTTTTTCATCTGAGCCAATCAGAGGCAGAGTGAGTGCGTTCGTCGGTACGGTTAGTGCTGCATTCACTTGCTGTAGGATATTGAAAAATCACACGATGAACGTCCCATGAACAATAATAAGAAATTGAAATGATTCTGAATGAAATCAGACTATGGTGCAATCTCTGACTAACTGTCCCTTAGCTATGTACTCGCGTCACATTGCCCATGTATTTGTTTGGCATGCTCTAAAAAGTGGCACAGAGGTCCACGGAGGCAGCCCAAAGTGGCCATGAGCCTTTTGATTTTCAAAATAAAACGGACACCTGAAAAATAGATTGGTATCATTCGGGCCAAAAGTAACCCCAATCATCAATTTATTGATTTTAAATGTCTTCAGAGGACACATTTGACACGCTGAGTGAGACAGTTCTTCTTTCCTGGGCAACGTGAATTTCTAGTTTTGATTGACGGCTTTAACAAACAAAAGTAATTTAATATAAGCTACCAAAACATTTTACACATGTTTTTTTATATGTGTTACAATTTAAATCACACCACTAACACTATGCTATCAGACTGTGAGGTCAAGAAAGAATACATATTCCGTGTATGCAAATTTAAAGCTGGGATCGTGTATTTTACGAGCAGCACTTGAAGGCAGCACAGTTCCCAAGGAGAACCCTGCAAAGAGAAGAGGTCGTGTATCCGGGATCCTCCGGTAAAATCCGTCAAGCCAGCTCGGGTGAAGGACAGAGAGTAAATGAATGACTGATCAGTGAGAGGTTTTATGTCACTGCTGTCACCGTGCGGTCTGTAACTCACACCAGATCCTTCAGTCTGAGGATCAGCGAGTGTTCAACCTGCTGTCTGTATCTGAATCTGGATCCAGACAGGAACGGGACTTCTTCTCACTGATGGGATGGAGCTGAAAGATTCGTGAGAGCAACTCAGAGTAAGTCTCCTGTAGAGAACCAATGATAAAATTATATTTTAGTTTGAAAGCCCAAAGACAGATAAGATGAAGTGATGGATTTTGTTTTCTAATGCATGTTGCACATGAAGTATTCCTGTATGGATATGTGTGATTTTACGCTGACCTTAACGTGCTTAATATTTTCCCCCAATTACTAATTTATATATGAACTACATAGCAGTGCAGAGTTTGACAATATATTTGTGTATGTCTTACTCTTTATCTCTTTTTTAAAATCCTGCAAAAGAAGCTATGAGTTAGTGTGATCTTAATTATTGCTGCAAATCATTGTTTGATATCATAGAGTGATTTATTTATTATTCTGTTATTTATTAATCATTTAATCTATTTAAGGACAACTTAGGGGAACGTGCTGCAGCATTTTGTGTTATTCTGTTATAGTGACACTTCTCCCATATTAGAAATAAAAATATTGGCATTTAGAACGTTTATTTGGAAAAAGAAAAAAAGCAAAAAGATGCAGAATTTTCAACAACATGATACTAATGTTTTATCTCAGGAAGCATTCAGAAATCAGTATGTGGCTCAGGAGGTAGAGCGGGCCGTCCACTAATCAGATGATCTGTGGTTTGATCCCCGGCTCCTCCACTCTGCATGTCGAAGTGTCCTTGGGCAAGATACTGAACCCCAAATGTCTCCCGATGCTGAGTCATCAATGTGTTAAAGCATATGAATGGTTAGCTCCCAAAAACTGATGAGCAGCCAACGCTCGTGTGTGTGTATGGGTGAATGAGATATGTTGTGTAAAAATGTGATCAGGAGGCTAGAAAGGCACTCTATAAGTACAGTCCATGTACCAGTAACACTGGTTTTCAATCACAGCTTCTATGCGTCTTAGCGTGCTCTCCACCAGTCTCTCACTGCTTGCTGTCGGGTGACTTCGTGCCACTCCTGGTGCAAAAATTCAAGTAGCTCAGCTTTGTTTGTGGGCTTATGACCATTCATCTTCCTCTTGAGGTTTTTAATGGGGTTCAGGTCTAGAGATTGTGCTGGCCACGACAGGGTATTGATATGGTGGTCCTCTATTCACACCTTGACTAATCTGGCTGTGTGGTGTGGAGCATTGTCCTGCTGGAAAAACCCAACCCTCAGAGAAGTTTTCCTTCAAGATAACTTTGTATGTGGCTTGATTCATGAGTCCTTCACAAAGACAAATCTGCCTGATCTGGAAGCACTTCCAGATCGTCATCCATCCTCTGCCAAAGTGGGTGTGAGACACAGGCGTGTAGGTCTCTCTAAAAATTGGACTCATCAAAGAAGATACTCTAGTCCTTTATGGTCCAATCCTCATTCTCTTTTGCAAACCGCAATCTGGCTCTCCCTTTGTAGAGCACTGCCTTTAGCAGTCTGTTTCAAACCTTCTTTGACATTTACTTCACCCCAGCTGGCATTTGCCATTCTAATTGTAGGTCAATTGATGTCACCCTATGGTTGCTGATGTGTCTGCTGGTTGACCCTATTCTTATGTACCAACAATGATGGAAGGAACCCAATGCTTTCTGTATACATCTGCCATTAAAGCCAGAATTGCACCGTCTTGTCCTTACTCAAACCTTTTCTTTTCAACTCTTTTGGCATGGTCTATAGTTATACTTGATTCCAATTACTTTTGAGGTACAACTAGCACTGTTTTTGCCACCCAGCTGGTCTTATTGAAAAAGCATACTGATGACCACAGCAGTGCTTGATATACTTTTCCTTGTTAAATAATATTTATTTCCGGTGTTCACCATCAGTTCCTCGTAAAATAGAATGAGGTGTACCTGTGTTGGAAGTGGTTTTTATTTTTTACACAGCTGTATATTGCCATTTTTATGGACCATGGCTCTTGATTTTAATTCTTTTTCTTGGCTAATCAAAAAGTTGGCTAATACTAATCAGAATCAGTCTCAATTGTTTGGTGCTCAGGCTGCTGCACCAGAACTGATAGTCTGACTCCCACACTGAATAACTTAACATCATTACCTAAATCAACAGAGGGGAAACAGCTGCTAGGTTGAACTGTCCTCCCCTTTGCTAATTGTCTCAATAGTCTGAATGCCGTCCTCAGTGTCATACAGTCAAACTGCTCAGAAGATTTCTGTCAGCCGATATATACCCAAGATGGGAGGATGTAAAAGCATAGATAGATAGATAGATAGATAGATAGATAGATAGATAGATAGATAGATACTTTATTGAAATTCCAGCATCCAGTAGCAGCATGCAAACATACATGCATGCAGCAATAGGAAGATGACTGTATTTGTCTTTATTTTCTGTCCTCTCTGTGATGCTTTTTAGTAAATGAGATAGTGAGGCTGTGTATTTATTCCTCAATTCCCTTTGGGGAGTCCCACAAGTCTCTTGGATTCTCCTGGGAATCCTTTAGTGCAACATTTTGGGCATGACTTGGTTTACAGCGGACAGGTGCATCTGAGCCAGAGCTGGAAAAGCCTCGAGGGCTGATGGGAGTGCTGGCTGACTTCCAGACCACAATCAGATAATGTTAATGAATACAGTAAAACTGTGTTATTTGCACTAGCCCTGGCTTCTTTGTCTTCCAGGACTGGAAAATACTATATAATGAACCACAGGCTCGCTATACATAAATATTTAATGAAATCTGACTTAGTTGGATTTGTTTTTTCCACGATGAGGGTCACATGACTGGAAAACCATCACAAAGGTATTCCCCACAGATCATAGTAGTGCGCCTTGAAACATGTTACTGCTTAGCTTGCATAATGATGCCGTGTATGGTTTTCTTGACTTATTGATTTAGTTTGTAAGCAGTAAATGCGAAAGACTTTTCCATTTTCTCCTGCAGTGTGGAGGAATTTTCCCAAGACCCTTTCTTATGTCTCACTTATTTTAAATTAACATAACAGTTACATTTGATGAATTCATGGACAAGCAATTTCATACTATTCTAAGGGATACTGGGGGCCTTGTTACAGGTCCAGTGTTACTACTGAAGTCATGTGAATGGAAATTTGGGGATTTTAACATCTGTGATGGAATTGCATCAGCTGTTCAGAAATCCATTTATCTATTACTTGGCGTGTGAAGTCTTTCCTAATTCTTTAGGTATTCTTAACTAGTTTCATAACTAGTGATTTGTTTGTTGAAGCCAATAAAGACTTCAGTAATGTGTGAACCTCAAGTCAGTGATGCATCACAGGCTGTAACTGGCAAATATTATTTTGTTATTTTAGGGGTGTAGATGTGCACACATGGAGAAATATGAGTTTCAGTGAATGAGGGGCAACTATCCGATTAAGCTAACCTAACTGGGGTTATTTGGTCTTTCAGTTTAAAGCAGCATTGCATAACTTTTCTGCCATTTTGATGCTATACTGACTTGAAATCAGGTAAACAGTGACCCCGTTATTCCCACTTGCAATATGTAACTTTGTGTTCCGGGTACAATCACCGTGAGAAGTACTTCAAGTCGTGCCGTGTGGTGCCGTACACACCACCACCAATTTTTGACTGATTTTAGTGAAACTGGATCATATTTTATAGAGATCATGTTCTCTGGTTTTCCCTCTGACTCTGTCTCCACCTCAGCTCTCTGTGATTTACACACCAAGTTTCCTGATGGACAGCAAAGTAAATTACTGCCAATTGTAGCTGCTGTTAGCTAATGCCTATTGAGAGCTCAGAGCACCAGGGGAGTGTTTGTGTTTGTACAACAGGTGTTCTGGAACACTGTGAAGAGGAGGTTTTCAGGCCTGGAGCTCTGGCTAATGCTGACAAAGAGCAGAGCCAGTGTTGTGCCAGAACTGGAGCTGGGCAGGCAGGCAGTTTAAGCGGGTTCAGCATTCTCTATAGGCATAATGACAGAAAGTAGTTTCTACAGTCGCTTTTTTCTGAGTAATATAATCATAATAAATACACATGTGCAGCTGTCCATATTTACCACAGTTGCTTTAACATCTTTTTTTTAATAGATTTTCTGACACTTTAAAGCTGAACACGAGAGCCAGATTAATGTTAAACTCAGCGCGAGACCACACACTGTAGAATCTCATAGATTTCCCTCCACAGAGTGAAGTTATGTTGCTTCCTGTCTGAGCTCTATGTGGATTTAATCAGTGAGGTGATGTGATAAAAGGTCAAGTAGACCTGTTTCCTGCCAGCTAAACACACATACACACACACACAGGGCTAAACAGGAGTCAATAACACTAGATTTAATGAGATGGGTCGATTGGTCAGGCTAAGCCAGCAGAAATGTGTGGCAGGTTTACTAAGGGCCCCTGGGGGCCCTCCTAATGCTAATGTGTACACTTGCGACAGGCATCGTAATGTACTGTTGTTGTTTTGAAGGAAGATTAGCTTGGCTGGAGTATAATTACCTTCCATTAACTTATTGGCTAAGATCAGGTGTTTTTGTAGTCCACTGACTTCCGATCAGTTACATCCAGTAATAGAAAGTAAAAGATTAAGTGGTCATTACTGTGGTCATTAAAGGATTAAAGTTATATGTTATGAGCTGTTTTTTTCCAGTAGAAAATGACACCACTTCACATGACTACAGTGTAGACTTCAATATGATCACTGTTGTTCTTGCATGAGATAATCCAACAAACAGTCAGATCGTAAAAATATGTTTTTGACAGAATTTTCTGACTTTTCTGTGTGATGTTAGCATTACACGGGTTTGTCTGGCTGTATTCTGTGTTTTGAGCTGACAAACTATTTCTTTAAGTTAATATGTAAAGCAACTAGCATCATATCATTACAGTATGTCCAAGTTAGTGATTTTATGCAACATGTAATTAAACATAAAACACCTGTATGACTTACAGTATGGTATTGCATTGCATACATTTTACCATTGTGATATATAGTCCTATCAGAGAAATGTTTGTATTTATTGGGACCAAAGCAAATCTTTATGCAAGTTCTACTGTCATAGCCACGACATGAGTTTGGTCCATTCTCCACCCGACTTCAGACCCCACTGGGTTGTTTCTAAAGTGAAGTGTTTTGCCTGCCAGACTTTGCTAACTTGCTCAGATCTGGTCATTTTTCTGGTTTCTGTGCTTCTAAGTATGTAGAACAGCTGCGTATTCTCGGCTGCTGTGTACCTTGAGTTCCATTTTCAAGCAACTTGCACCAACATTCTTTTTCATATTTTTATACTGATATCCCTGTGATAGACTGGCAATCTGTCCAGGGTGTACCCCGTCTTTCACCCTAAGTAAGGTGGGATAGGCTCCAGCCCCCATGGCCTTCCAGAGGAAAAGTGGGTATAGATAATTGATGGATGATTTCAACCATATCATCCAGCCCTGTCATGTACAGCACAACCAGTTCCAGCAGTTTTTTATTGACTTGAGTCTTCTGAGGGTGAAAACATCTTCTGTCTTACCTTGAATCAGTTATACCTCAGTCTTCTCAGAAATGTGTTTTACGCCTCACACTGCAGCTTTTTGACATGCACAGACATGAACGTTTTTAATATAATACAGGAAAGAATAGAGTCTAGACACATGTCTCCATGTTGCTGTTGACGTCAGTCAAAAAGCACTTAGCCCTCTCTCAGCCTTGATGAAAGGAATGCCACCTTGATTCAAGAGTGCAGTGATTACACATGCACAGAAAACTGAGGGCATTCTCAAAGATGTGGCCACGATGACGCATGGAAAAGACATCTCTGATGTTAAGGTTGTTGACGGCAACTCATCTGGAGATTTCTATTTTGGAATTCATGTCAAAAGTCATAAGCTAAATAATGATGGTATGTGTGTGTTTCAGGCACAGAACCTCATGAACACTGAACCTATTGTCCCATGAGAACCTCCTTTGTTCTTGCATCCTCCTATAGGATGATCCTGTAAGTCATCCCCTTGTGTCCCGTTAGAACATCAGTCACAGCTGCATGCACAGTTACATGAAGGCAGCATGACTGACGGTGTGTGTGTGTGTGTGTGTGTGTGTGTGTGTGTGTGTGTGTGTGTGTATCCCCTCACCCATTCTCCCCCTTTTACTCTCAAACACAATCAACAAAGGACATTGTGGGTGGATGACAGTCAGGAGTCCCTGTCCCAATTATGGACAACCACTAATTACCAGTGGAGTAATTAAGAATCAGGCAGCTGTGGCAACAATAAACTGCCTCCGGGAGACATCGGGAAATGTTGTATGTGCACACACCCTCAGAACGTGGATGGTTACTGTTGGAAACACAGAGTGGAGGCTATCTGCCCCGGGTGAACAGTTTTGAGTGATGCAGTGCAGTTTTGGTTGTACTGAGCTGCTTATTGTGTTTTTGTTGGGAGAAACTGAAGGCCAGAGAGAAGAAGAAAACAGTTTTAACAGACAGGCGGGAGAGCAGGAAGGTCACCTGATAAAATGCTAATACAAGCGCTTAGAATCCGAGCTCTGTCAGTCTGACAAGGCTGGCTGAGAGATCTCGTCAAATAAACACATATATAATACAACTATCTCACACACACACACACACACACACACACACACACACACACACACACTCATACATGAAGCTACTTTAAAAAAAGAATGGCTGCGGTTGAAGGACATGGATAGATTAGCAGACTCCTTCTCCACAAACAAACCAAGATTCTAACCCTGAGTTTTTCAACCTTGGCGTTTATATGTCTCACACACATCTGTCTGGCATGCAGAGTCACCAGAGATAGCTGCAGTAGTTTGACATTTGGTTGATGTAATCTATTTGTAAGATATCTCACCATGAGCCTGACAATAAACAATGTACTCTCAACCAAACTGTATATTCCATGATTAAATCATAAAATTGCTGTCAAGCCTGTTTGGTTACATGTTGGTACTCACAAGTGAGATCACGACATTCAAATATTTGAATGTGTGTGTTCCCAGTGAGCTGTAACCTTCTGTAATGGGCCTTTTTCCGATAATATTCTGTTCATCAGTCTGCATAATGTATTCAGGTTTAATAGTCTGACTGTGAAACATATATTGCCCCTATATTGCACATAACCACACTAAAGATGTGTGTTTACCGCTTACCACATCCCTCATAACTCAAGTATCACCTGGAAAACCGGGCTTTACAGTTCAACACGTTAAGTGACGGTCAGGCAGGTTTCTTGGAAATCACACAAAAGATGGAGGCCTTTACTTTGAAGTTACCTCAGAGAGCGGCAGCAGTTTCCTGTCAGTGCACTCATTTTCTAAAAGCACCACCAACTTAGCTGATGGCCCGTGGCAGGGTAAAAGCTCGCTCAACGTGAGACCTCTCCACCCATCATCTGGTGTAACCATGAGTAAAGCTGCAGACAGGGCTCCAGCTGTGCTCATTCTCCATCCACATCCAACCTTTTTTCTCTCCTTCACTTACAACCATTTATAACCTGACTCCCATTTTCTGCACCTCTTCTTCTTTCTACGCTACATGCTCTGATGGCCAAACTTCCCTTCATTGCTTCTTTCTTTTTTTCACTACAGAAGAAGAAAGAAAAACTAGGTTCAGCCAGTGTTAAAGTCAACATATTCTTTTTTTCTCCATCACGAGTGGTACATTTTACATTTTAGTTTTGTATTCAATTAAAAAAACAGAAAACTACTGTAAAATTTTTGAGTTATTTAGTGTGTCCATGTCCTCAGGACAATAGTGAAATTAGCAGCAACAAAAACTGCAGACGGCTTTGAAGTTTTACACCTTTGATGAACAACAGCTTGTCATGCATTGTAACATTGGACTATTTTACAGCTCAAGTCATTTAAATATCACAAAGTACTTGATTGGCATTTCAAGGTAGTCTCTCACATCAATAGAAGCTAAACAGAAACCTCATGACATCACAGAATCACACTGAGACGTAAAATGACCTGAACTTTTTGTTTTTCTTTTTCCTCAAGAATCAAGACTCGAGCAGCACCATGTTATCAGGACGGTATGACAGTCCCATCGGTTTGCCAGGACATAAGTGCGAATGAGGTATGATTTTTCTTTTTTGTCTCTAGACTTCAATCCACCCATTCATCATCATTTAACATTTTTAAAATCTCTTCTGACAACAAGAATCATCACATCCCTTCCAATGGTTACCCTGAAGCAATTAACCATTAGTGGTTCTTGTACAAAATAAAAAAAAACAAAAACAAAAATAGCTTTCTGACTGAGTGGATTTTTGCCCAAGAGCATTTTTCTTGAAGAACAAGAAATGAACACACTGCACAGTGAAGTAGTCTATTGTTCTCTCAGATTTCCTGAGAAATCTATATATATATATATATATAGAGAGAGAGAGAGAGAGAGAGAGAGAGAGAGTGAAGGCAGTGGCATTTTACCGGCAAAATATATTTCTCTCAGAGGAGATTGCTTGCTGCGTGTGTGTGTGTGCGCGCATGTGTGTGTGATGTGAAGCCAGATGTAGAATGTTAATGAGACTGAAAGCCTCCATGCTGTTCTACCTGACAGCTTGAAACGGCTTCTGCTTGTGTGTCCGTGTGTGTGTGTGTGTGTGTGTGTGTGTGTGTGTGTGTGTGTGTGTGTGTGTGTGTGTGTGTGTGTGTTGTATGCATGTCCACAAGCCTCCAGTGGACTCTTACGATTCAGGTCAGAAAACATTTTTACAAGTAAGGAAGGATTATCGTGAAAGCAGCTGAATCGGCATGCTGGTGTACAGTAAAGAGGTTGGTTAGTTGTGTCCCAAAGGAAGCTGTCGGGTTGGGGAAGCTTTGCCTTCAGCAGTTTGGTTGGTAAAATATGGATTTTCTCCCGCTGTGTGAAGGGCTGCAAGACAAATAGCAGTGCTGTATTACCAGAGAAGGTTCTCGTGAAGGTCTATATTCTCCATTTTCTTCTTCTGTCCTTTTTTCCTATTAAATATTTTTTGCGAAGTTTTCTGTATTCAAATCAATGGTTTAAATATGGATGAAAGGAAGTGTCATATCATATGTAGTATATGTGATACCAGTTGGTCCTGTACACACTAACTGCCAAACACACTTCTTATACATGCTGAACTGTTGTCCGTATGCCAAGGGTACTTATCACCAGATTCATTGATGTCCCAGAGTCAGACAGTAGACTTGTGCCTGATAACCTCTGACAGGCTTCCTGGCTGCCTGTGGATGAGACCAGCTGCTGCAGGTTGGTTAATAGTTAGTTAGTTAGGTTAATTATTTATCAGTAGTTGCAACACATTTATCACAGTAGATAAATGAAAACACTCCACTATTTATGTAGCTTACAACCTCATACTGTGGAAGGATAATGAAACATCCATCCATTTTCTTCCACTTATCCGGGGTCGGGTCGTGGTGGCAGCAGGTTTAGCAGGTTGTTCCAGACGTCCTTCTCCTCAGCAACGCATTCCATCTCCTCCTGCTGGATCTCGAGATGTTCCCAGGATAGATGGGCTATGTAGTTCATCCAGCAGGTTCTGGGTCTGCCCCGGGGACTCCTCGCAGTTGGACGTGCCTGGAACACCTCCAAAGGAAGGCACCCATGGGCCATTCTAATCAGATAGCTGAACCACCTCAGCTGGCTCCTTTCGACGCGAAAGAGCAGCGGCTCTACTCTGAGCTGCCTCCGGATATCGAAGCTCCTCACCTTATCTCTAAGGCCACTCGGTGGAGGAAGCTCATTTCGGCCGCTTGTATCCGCAATCTCATTCTTTCGGTCACTACCCAAAGCTCATGACCATAGGTGAGGGTTGGAGGGTTGGAAAAATCATCAGTCCATCTCATGCTGTATTTTCCCATCACTCATGAACAAGACCCCGAGATCCTTGGGACAGCAAGTCACTCTCAAGCCAGTGGAAGCATGGCAGAGAATCATGGCCTCAGACTGCTAACTCTCATCCTGGTCGCCTCACACTCGGCTGCAAATCAATATAATGAAACATTAATTGCTTTATTTCCACTCAGTCTTCCTATCAGCTTGACCTGCACCCTTGTTGCTCTACACCGAATACTCAAAAACATCAATAACTTGAAGGTTCAATATATTTAGAAGTCTGGACCTGAATATACAGAGGCAACATAACACTGTTGTGGGGAACTGTTGAAGTGGCAACCTGTACTGAGGGTTATTTTTTTTTGTTAAGTCACCCATTCAAAATATATTAAGGCTTAAAGTTATGTATGATTAACTACATGGTTGCTTTGACTGACAAGATGGTGTTGTTACAGATGGTTTGTTTGAGCACCCAGGCTTCTCCCACGCTCCAAGTCTTTGCTGGTTTTTGGAATAGCCAGGAGGCGGGAGAGACACTTTATAAAATTCTCAGTATACTCTATATACTCTCAATATTCTCATATGATTTACAGCTCTGTGATGTAGATGGGAAAATCCTACTACCCTCCCTGTGATTAACAAGATTAGAGGATAAAATTATGTTTTATTGCAGAAAACATTGAACCAAATTCCTAATGAATGCAGTCCTAATGTCTGTTTGCACATGCACATTGAGCTTTCCAAATATAAAAAGACACTTGTTCTTCAACATGACTGGCCACGTTGTTTCCCACGAGCAGTTTAACCCCTTTGCATTTTTGTTCACTTCACCTCAGTTTTCACTTCTTTATCCATGTTGAACATTAGAAGCTGCTTCTTTGTGGCAACAGCTTCCCTTGTGGCTTTTCATTCCGAGATAGCCCAAGGTCTCCTCTAATGGCCTTTCCATGTGCTATTATTCAAAGCACAGCGACCTTGTTGGCTTCCCACTCTTTCCTTGGACCCGTAGTTATGTCACCGTCATTGTGCAATGTTACGCTCTTCAGCATAACTGTCTGATGCAGAAGTGGATGTCTGTTGCCTTCATGCTGCCCAAGTACAGTGTCATTGAGATTCAAAAAGCCTTTCCCACTGTCTGAATATTCTGCATTATAATACGCCTCAGCCAGCCACCTCTATTGAAGTGTAAATGCTGATGATCCTGAAGTATGCCCAAGCTTCCTACTATTACTATGAAGATTGCCGGGGTTGAATTTTGGTTGGCAATGTGTTTTTATTTCCGCCTCCCACGCAGCAGAAGTTCTTAGAAGCTGTTGCCTCTTGGGGAAAAAATGGATCTTTGCATTTTGAAGAGGTTAATGTTGCTCTGGCTGAAGGTGATCCAGCCAATGTTGCTTCTGTTACTTTCAGATTCAGCGTATTCCAGAGTGCACTATCTGCAGATGTGTTGCACAGAGGCATCGATGTGTCAACAACCCTGTGTTTACTGCGTCTACTGAGGCGTTTAATTTAGGCTGAATATTAAGAGACACGTCCATTTCGCAGATGAATGAAGCCCAGTCATGTTTCTGCAGGGCAGTAGATTTACTTGGTAATTTCCTGTTTGGCTAATACTTATTCACATGCATGCTGGTACCTCTTGGTTCTCAGATGAGAGAGTAGAACTGTTTCAAATAAAGGAAGTGCACCTTTTTATTTTATTTCCCTGTGGTGATACTTCAGCTGCGGAGCCAGTTCAGAGCCTATTTGTGGTGGAAATGATAATGAAAGTGATATTAGCCACCAGCGGCATAATCCTGCAAATATATCAGTCGCGCTAACCAGATCTGTGGTATCGTCAAGGATAGCAATCAAGGCAGACTGATGAAATAGGGATGTAGATGACAAGAGAACCAGCTTTGAGAGGGACACTGTGGAAACAGATAGATTGACAGGAAAATTGGATTTCAAGGCTTCCCAACAGGAGGGGCTGGGTTCATTCAGTGTGCTGTGCAGCTGCTGGCATGCTGATTATGATAGCAGGCTCCCCACTGCACATGGGGCTTTAAATCAGCCAATACAGGGCTCAGGAGGACGCGTGTGTACACACATACTGTACACTCATGCACTCATTCATAAACACATCTGGAAATATAGGTCAGAGAGTGCTCTTTATGTAAAATTTGACATGTAAAATGCCTCTATGAGTTCTACATTGACATCTCTTTCCTGTCAGACCTATTAGGTGCCGATGGAACATGAAATGATGAATCAGGTTAATGTGTCATGATGGTTACGTGTGGCCTTGTGTTCTATTTATTTCTACTTTCCACCAGGCAGGACACCTGTTCTAGTGTGCAGCTCAGTCCAATTAATAAAAACATACACACACTGCATATGGTATATTTGGCTTTTGCTGAGCACAGCAGATCATCACAATGTGTTAGTCCACACACAGCCCAATACAACACACTGCCATGCTTTAGCACTGACAATGTTGGACCTATAGACCAGGTCCAAGTGTAACTACAGTGGCTACGAATGTGTGAATAACACACAAAGACCCTGTCTATCAAATAGTTAGTTTACTTTTCTGGGCTACTGTAGAAATATGATGAGGCTCATGGTGGGAGACTCCATGGAAAGGACCTGCAGTGTCTGTAGATATAAAACGTTGTCAATGTCAAATGTCAACCTCCGTGTCTTTGAAGTGAAGCCAATGCAGAAGTCCCAAAAACTGCAGTTCCGCAAACGACCACTTGAGGCTTGTTACAGAACAAGTCAGTCTCCATAAGTCCCCATGTTAAAATGTCCAACTTCACAACAGAAATAAACATGTTTACAGCCTGGTACAAAAAACAGTTTTGGTCTGTATAGCTTATTTCCCCGTTCATGACAACTGTACTGAGTCTGAATTATTTTTAGGCTTAAAGTTATGTATGATTAACAGCGTGACCCCTTTGATTGACAGGTAGGTGCCATTACAGATGGCTTGTTTGAACATGCAGCCTTAAGGTCCGCCGATGATCCACATCTTTACCGATTTTTAGATTACCCGGGAGGTGGAAGAAGCAGGACCACCAAAATGGTGGCAGCCAGCGCCACATATTTCGAGCTTTTGAGCTATTTTCAAGTGATTATACACTAATGAAAACTTACTTATGATTGGTAACAATTGTTGAAGTCCTTTATCAAACAGTCTGTGGTTCCACTTTCCCAAATTTGAAGATTTGCAATTTTGTTTTTTTGTTTCTTTAAAATCTCTAAATTGAATAATTTAATTTAAAACGTTAATAGAAAAAAATGTTGGCATATTCACTGACACAAATAACCATTAGTTACGTGTCAGTACATCTAGCAAACTGTATTCCCAGGGACTTGTGTCGTGCACACTGAAATCCACACACGTCATGAGTGAATGAAGCAGCAATTTTTGCTGAGGAATATGGGCCACCTCCCCTGTCGCCTCCTGTCTCTTCAGCACTCTGAGTTAAAGTAAGTGATTGCTCAACTATCCTACTGTCATAGTCGAGTGAATTTTATACCTAAAACAGCCTTTCAGAGAACAACAAGAGTCTACAATAATGTTTCTTGATCTGTGAGGCTGTATGCAGATTATAATCAGCTTTACATTGAGCTAAGAACACAAAATACAGCAATGGCTTGTCGGGATGTCATTAATGTTGCAAGGATATGATCATTTGGACAAGATGAAAACAAAAAAGAAAATTAAATGATCATGACCTGATGGGACATAAATGTCTTTATCAAATTTCACGACCACCATGCAACAGTTTTCGAGACATTTCACTCAAAACCTCATAGTGGGGCTGGAGGAAAACTCATTAGCAGGTATCACCTGGGAACCATACATGCTGTTCTAAAATTTGATGACTTTGATGATTCAAACATTGTTAAGATATTCAGTCTGACCAAAGTGGTGGAGAGAACAACACTGCCATCCGTAGAGCTGTGCTGCTAGTGTGGCTAAAATTGGAATAGAATAAATAATAGATTTTCATTAGTCAAAAGTACGTTTTAAATATGAAGTTAATGGAATTATGTTAATCTTTATGTACAACAAAAAAAACCTGAAATAGCCAATTACAGTAACGACTCCAGACATGTAGGCTGAAGTCATATTTGATTATACACCTACACTTCTCTCAGTGTAAAATTATAACAGCAGTATTCCATAAGTTCCCCCTTTTTACTGAATCATCAGTATGCTAACCACATGTAAACATTCTCATCCCTTCTAAAATTACTCTGTCTTTCTAATGGCAAATGTATTTTAAATGTCTTGCAAACCTGCACAGGTGAATAATACAGAACGTACTGTATATCTCAATCTGATTGGCCACCCAGGTTTACCTTTTTTATGTCATCAGGCAAAGACCCAGTTAATGAATATAGTTCAGTCTGTGACTACTTTCCTGTAATTTGTGTCACTCTGTGCATTGTGCCGTCCATCAACCTCCAACCAGTCACCCATCGCTGTTGTGATTGTCAGGCATCAAAGAACCGCGCTGCGCCCCACAATGCTCCTGTGGTTGCCGAGCAATCAAGCGCCAGATAGACACACTGGCAAAGGACATTTTTTTTACGACGTCCTGTATTAACTCACTCCTCCCCCTTCGATATGTAAACATTCCCATCTAGCCAAAGGGGTCAACAACAATGCATTGTTCCTACCCAGGAGAGCTAACAGTAAGAGCCATTGTGCAGCAGTGAGGTCTACATTATGTGAACACACTGCCTGTGCACACTATTAGCCTTCCTCTGCATGTCTGGAATAATATGGACAAATGACATTACTGAAGCCTGTCTTGATTTTACCTCCTGCTGCATTAGTTGGTTTGGGAAAACCCTCTGCTTCAGAAGGATGCTGCATGCTTTTGGACTCCCAGGGTTACTTACTCAACACTAAAAGCTGGCTCCTCCTCTGAGTCATGGAAGCGGTGCTAAATTTAGCAGGCCTCAAAAAGTAATGGTGTGGCAAGTTCTTATTGAGTTGGCACCCCACAAATGTCTCTCTCTCTCTCTCTCTCTCTCCCTCTCTCTCTCTCTCTGTAAAAGGCTTGTCCGTGACTCAACCACGGCAGAGCGAGGGCTCTATGAATTATTGAACCAATGGTGGAGCCCTCATAAATTATCTAGCCGTGTGTCGCCGGGTGGAGCAGGGCAGCTCAGTGGATACATCTCATCTCGACCCACGGTATCAGTGCCGCCTAGACCTCTGTATGCACACACACACACACACACACACACACACACACACACACACATAGATTATAAAAGCTGCAGTAAACAGGAACTTGTCTGAATGGGTTTTCAAACCAGAGATTTTAAAACGCAGTCTTTTTCCTGTATTAACAACAGATAGAATGGCTACATCTAACGTGAAAGGTGTCCGTCATTTGCAGCCTCTATGGAGGTCATTAGCCTCTTTTAGCCTCTTTATTTCGG
Organism: Sciaenops ocellatus; assembly: GCA_033000465.1. Taxonomy (NCBI): domain Eukaryota; kingdom Metazoa; phylum Chordata; class Actinopteri; family Sciaenidae; genus Sciaenops; species Sciaenops ocellatus. Next base: position 27,120,408 of record CP136868.1, on the reverse strand, counting down.
TTGTATTGCTCTCGGTCCAGTTTTCAGGAGTGTTTGTTTTAGCTAACAAGCTCTGATAAACCCACTGTACACTACCAGACTAACTGGTGAAGAATGTGAAGAATCTAACAGCTAATATCCAGACATATTTCTCCAGAGTTAGCGGAGACCAAACCAGAGCTAGAATAATGGAGTTAGGTTTATCGAGTGGAGATAATCAACACCATAAAAAAAGTAATGGTGCTCCTTTGTCACAAAGTGTCCTGAAAAGCAGTTTCAATATGTATCAGTGTGTAGGTTGTATAACTCTTTAGTCAGATTGGGCAACAATAGCATTTTTCCTCCTGTCTGGCAGATTGCCAAAAGACTTCCATTTCATGCTCAAAGTTTATTTTAGTTGAGCTTTTGGCCAAAAAGTACAATTATAGTTTGAGGAAAAATCCTGGTTCATGATTTTAATGCATTTATTTATTACACAAAACTATAGATGTTGTTGTTGTTTTTTCGTTGTTGACAGAGGTCTTATGCAGGGGTTATGTTCTTGAGGGCATTTCATCCTGTTTTGGTGAGCATTAAATTTACAATGTGATGTCCGTTTTCCTGCTTTGTTGCCAATGGTTTACATGGCACTGAAAGCTCAACTCGTAACTCGCCGCTAGTTTATTGATCGTAAATGACAGGAACACGCAGTGTGGATGAGCCTTTATGGTTACAGAACTGTATAACAGTTTAAACCACAAGTGAAATCGGTTTATCACTGCATCTCTACTGTAGATTAACCTGACGATTATTTACTTGATTAATCGCTGAATCTTTTGGTAGTGTAGTCCAAAACTAAAAGATGCTGAAACCTGCTTGTTATAACCTGAGCTGCAGCTGCAGTCATTTTGCTTCCGTGCAGTCATTGAAGAATTTAAATGGTTATTAATGAGCGCAAAAGTGTGTTTCAACATGTCCACTTTGCCAGTGATTACATACTGTATATTCATCTACTACACCACAAACACACAGACCCTCCTCCACCCTCTGATTAATGCCCTCCTGTGATCGCCGTATTGATTGTTCAATGTGTGATGGAGCTGCTAAATATTGGAGAAACGCGTCAACAGCCTTGAGCTTTTTAGCGTGTTCCTGTTGATGGAAAGTAGCCTTGAGATGCAGAACAGCAGGTGCTTAGTGAACATACCCCCTACGGCGAGTAGGCTGCATTGACCGCTGATAATGACCTCACTGGCACCTGATATCACTCTCTTCTCTTGCTCTGGCACTCAGATTAAAATAAGCAAAAGAGAGTGATGTTTTTGGATTTTGGAGTGTTTGGATGTGGGACACAAAATAAAGAGTTTGGCTTCGGTGTAATTTTGGCAATAAGATTGTGCTAGAAGTGATCTGAGAGCTCTGTTTGTACTCATCAACACAAACACCCCAAGAGCTGTCTGGCGGATGGCTGCATGGAGCCTTTCCATTATTCCCACAGGAAGTCAGGGTTATGGGATGCCCCTGAAGTCTCCTTCCATATGCCCAGCAAAACACAAACACTCACACTCCACCACACTGTCACTGCAACACACTGGCTTCCTTTTCTTTATATCTGGGAGCTGCGCATGCACAACGTTTTAAGAATTGTCTGTTAAATTTGTCCAGATCTGATTAGATTTTGAGCAGCCTGCTGTGTAAATAAATGCACATGCTAATGAGGAAAATACTAAAAGCACCCCGGTGTTATGTGAAGACTGTACTGTGATGCAGAAATGTCTACTGATCCATTCATTTTCATAATTCTTGAAGAAATCATATTGATTGGCGTCAATCATTTCCTTCTTCTTCTAATGAAATTCTGTACTCACACGAGTCCTGATGCATAACGCTGCTTTCACAGTCAATAACACTCATCTTTAATGTAGATAAAGGTCAGTGTGGAAGTGTTTATTATTGCACTCTCTATTATTGAATCATCTCAGTATTGATTACTCATAATATTCACAAGTCTTCTGAATGAAACAACAAAATATGTTGACTGTCCAGGCCCTCCAAAATGACATATATCAGTGCTTTCTGATCTGACGCCTTGATGCCTCTATCGACAGGATAGCGTCATTTCAACACAGATGTAGGTTCCTGAGGTCCACCATCAGTTATGTACAAGTAAATGATCCAAAATCTTTACCCAGCAAATTATAAATCAGAATAAGCCACTCGGTATAAAGTTATGACAGGACGAGCTAAAACTGGGCAACAGATTACAGTAAAATATTCTACCATGAAAAAATTCTCATTGGGACACTGGTGGACTGGGGGATAAGGTAGTAACCACTGAAAGTATAAAGAATGGACAGCGGAAGCGTGACGTCACCCATAGGTCCTGGCTAATCTAAAAATCACTGGTGGACCTGAGGCGGGCCGAATGACGCCTGAGTGCTCAAACAAGCCACCTGTAACGGCACCTACCTGTCAGTCAAGGCGGCCACACTATTAATTCTGCATAACTTTAAGCCTTAATATCATTTGAACAGGTGAGTTCTATAAAAAAAATTACCCTCAGTACAGTTGTCATGAATGGGGAAATTAGCTATAGAGACCAAAACAGTTTTTTGTACCAGGCTGTAAACATGTTTATTTCTGCTGTGAAGTTGGACATTTTAACATGGGGACTTATGGAGACTGACCCGTTCTGTAGCCAGCCACAAGAAGACATTTAAAGAACTGCAGTTTTTGGCACTTCCATATTGGTTTCACTTCACAGCCACAGAGGTTGCTGCTTGGTAGTAACCATGTAGCACAGGTCCCCAGAGTCCATCTTGTGTTGCTAAGTCTCTGTCCGCCTCATTTCCTGTCATCTCTCGACTGTCCACTTAGAATTGAAGGCATAAATCAGTAAAAATGTGTAAGATCTTAACTTGTAATCATACAGCTCTGGTGTCTCTGTTTTTATTTGCCACATTTATGATTTGGTGTGGAGAACTCTGGGCTGTAGTGGATTACTTTTATCCTGAACACTGTGTGAACTTCAGCTGACAGAGCAGCTGTCACTTCATTCTGACTGAACAGAATGAATTCAGAGAGAATCAAGGATTAATCAAGTGTCCAAACGTGGCTAGGATGATGACACAGCAGCAGCACCTGCCTGCACTTTGTTCTGTATGTGTGTGTGTGTGTGTGTGTGTGTGTGTGTGTGTGTGTGTGTGTGTGTGTGTGTGTGTGTGTGTGTCTGTCTGGAGCAGAAAGCGCCTCGCAACTCCAGCACGACAGCCGCTTCCCGGTTTCCATGCCAACCACAAGGGCTGTTCATGTTGGAGCATGCTCAGTTTGGCTCCCTTCCCTGTAACAATAGCCAGTGAGAGAGAGCTCACACTCCCTCACACACGGACACACACTCTCTCCCACACTCTACTCCAGCTCGCAGTGGGAGCGAGACGGAGAGAGAGGCTGCCCGCTGCGCTGCGGAGCTCCTAACGCACACACACCAACCAGCAAACACACACTCCGTCACAACAAAGGTGAGTACACAAACCTGTAAATATTACTCTGGCTTTTATTTTCTTGCGGTGAGGAGTTTAGCATCTGTAGCTTTGCCTCTCTGAAGGGAAGAGCTGCAGAGTGAAGACAGGTGTTGCTGGTGGAAAAACTAGAGATAAAGAGGAAGCATGTGCTCTGCTTTGTGAGTGACAGGACTGCATGTGTTCTCTATTTTAATTTATTTATCATTTTACTGAAATTTCCTCCTGTTCAAGCTTGAGGGAAACCTTTTGTATACAAGGATCTTGTCGCTTTATGAATGTGACAGCAGGTTGAATATGTATTCTGCTCAATCGGAGGTGTAGTAGTTGACAAAGCAGGGATCGCTCAATAATTCATGTAGCCTTGTATGGAGGAAAGTCAGGGGATGACAGCAGGTGTAATGTGATGCTTTGCATGGACACAGATAGCTCTTTTAAGCTCTTTTGACAGTTCAGGCCAGTTTTACAACCCTCTGTTTGCCTATTCAGATCCTCACGCTGCGTATCAGGCATTTTAAAGCCTGCCCTTTGTACGCTCACTGGACCTACAGATATTAACTCAAAAGGTGAAAGCATCTCCTCTGAGAAAAGATAAATAGATCCAGCCTGGTTAAGATGCTCTGTGAATGTTATATGATCTGCAGGTGCGGGGAATGTGAGGAGCTTCGCCTCATGTCTGATTGACTCTCTAAAATCTTGTCTGTATGTGGATATGGTGTGTCTGCCTGTGTGTGTGTGTGTGAGCACTTATCAGGAGCGGTCACTGCAAAATACATCTTCAACCTTATCCTGAAGTCTCGCCCCATTTCTCTCTGAGGCTTACTTAGAGATTCACACACACACAGGGAGTTGCAACCCGCCTCCCACAAGATTAATTGTTGTGGTTGATAAATTCCTGGTTGGTCGATAGTGTGTTCCTCTGCAGCCAGCCAGGCCCTTGTGTTCGTGCCTGTGTGTGTGTGTGTGTGTGTGTGTGTGTGTGTGTGTGTGTGTGTGTGTGTGTGTGTGTGTGTGTGTGTGTGTGTGTGTGTGTGTGTGCACGTGTGTGTGTGTGTGTGTGTGTTCACAGAGCAGCTGAATCAGGTATGTGGGCTCATATGTAAACTAAAGGTGCAACCAGGGCTTCTTTGATTATGGTTTGAATCAATATAATGATATTAATGACACCAGCATTTTCACCATGACATGGGTAATACTTTACTTTAACTCCAGTATTTGAATGTTTAATAAACGTTTGGTTGATTTGTCAGCCCATTTATGGATATTTGGTGTTTATTAATGAACAGTGTTTGCCAAGAAGACATATTTCCCATTAATACAACTGTGTTTTAGTCAAGTCAGCCTCTACTTATAGATGCCTCACAAGAGATTTACAAATACATTCATAAATTGTCATTGTAGAATCAGCACATTATAATAATAGAAAAGCAGCAAATCCTCTCATCTGAGAAGCAAATTATATATATATATATATATATATATATATATATATATATATATACAAATGACCCAAAGCATTCATTGGTTTTCTGGACACTAGGGGGAAGAAGAACCTTACAAAAAAACCTATGTTTTTTTATGGCATTATGAAGTTTGGTTTATGTGTTAGTAAACCGTATTTACACCTCTAGTACACACTGAGTAGCGGTATAGAAGTCCAGTATCTCTCTGTTTGGCCCTGCTTTGGTCTCCACCAGCAAAAATGTCTGGTGGAGCTGGTCCATTTGGTGTTGGGAGGTAGTCCACAGAGGATTTACCAGAGCATGTAACCTGAAAACAGCTGGAAATGAGGTTGTTAAGAGTTGCCATAAAACCAAAACTATGAGCTATAAAAGGCTTAAAAAGCTAAACAGAGTTGCAAAGAGTTTGTTATAGTCTCTGCTGTTTAACTCTGATCCTGTGATGAGCTGGTGTACCCTGCCTCTGGTCCAGTGTTGGCTGGGATTGGCTCCAGCCCCTCACTACCCTGATGAGGATAAGCTGGAAGCTGGAAAATAGATGGATGGATGGATGGATGAATGGATGGATGGATGGATGGATGGATGAATGGGTGGATGGATGGATGGATGGATGGATGGATGGATGTATCTGTGTAGGTTTATCACTCAGAGTGACCCATTTGACATTAGTTGTTTGAATCATTGCTAATATAAAAATTGATTTGGGGAACATTAAATGTTTAATCATTTTTTGCTTTAATTTTCGCTCCACTATTAAATGAATTGATGAAAATTGTTTCTGCACTTATATGAGCCATAAATAGTTTGCTCCTGTCTGCTCCTTCTGGATAACTGGTCTAGCATGTGGAAGACACCATGCTAGCTGAAACTGCAACTGAGGGGGAAACGGACAAATGAGAGACAAGAGGAGGGGACACATTGAAGGATAAGAGAGAGAGAAAAGAGTGGAGGAAGAGAAAATAGAGAGTTGCAGAGTGATAGATGGCAGACAGGGAGACAGAGTGAGAGGCTCTCTTTCACCCTGCGGGAAATTGGAAAATAAATTGAGTTGACACAGGCAGGTTTGCATAGTGATATTGATGCTGGGGAGTGGGAGGAGAGAGAGGTTTGGACTCAGGGCTTATAAGGTTCACGCGAGGCTAATCATTTCTATACCCACCAGTTAGAATGACCAAAAGACTTCCCGGGGTTAGTAATTAGGAATTTCCATCTGCCATTGATAAAAACATACAGTCCTGTGTAGGCTGGCTCTTTAGCAGACGCTGCTAGCAGCCTTTTATGTCTAATTAAAACGCACTTCAGTTCTTGGGAAATCTAATGCTTCTAGCAACAATTGTTTAGAGACGGCCTGCAGAAATATTTCAGCTGTTACTGGAGCATCTTGTGGGAGTATCGTCTGTATGGTGTTGTGCAGAATATAAAGTGGCACCCAGTGTGGGATGTCAAGTTTGATTTTCAGAGGTTAGAGTGTTTTGATGGCTCACAGCAGACAGACAGTAACGTGACGCTTCACTGATATGAGGAAAAACATCTCTTCTTTATCTCCTTCTTCTGTGTCTTTTTGCTGTCATTATTTGTATCCTTCTCTCTCCATTCTTTGGTAGATAGATTTTGGATTTGAGTTTAGAGACAGGTGCGCATTAATGCTGATGAAAAAGATCAAAAACTGACATTTTGATTTTAAGGGTTAATATTCCTTGTAGATGTAGAATACCTAGTAAGAATGTCTAATGGACAGTTCTGCAAAACCAGGTTATATTCAATGATAATGCTTTTTATGTGCAATGCCAACGTTTTTCCTCCGTCTTTTCATTTCTCTACAAAATCTTTGCATGGCAACTACAATATGATTAATGGTTAGAGGTAGATTGTGTAGAAATTGGTATTTTTATGATTTAACGTCCCCACTTTTGTGTGAGTGTAATACTACTGTGGTGAATATGGACAACTGTGCGCGTGTTTTTGTTATGATTGTATTACTTATGATCAAAAACTAACTAGTCAACAGCTTTGCTAACAGCCAAATATCAAGCAAGTGCAACAACACAAGACATAGCAGCCAGCTAATATTACTTACTACAACTAAAAGTCTTTTCGTTTGGCAACTTCTTGCTTGGTCACTCTCAATTTACTCCATCAATGTCATTGGTGTTGTGTGATTTAGTGCCACAAAGCATTACATACTTCTCGCAGGTGATCGTATCTGGAGCTCAAAGTTACATAGTGCAGAAACAGATGAACAGGGTGCAGAGTGCAAATGACAGAGACACCATTCACTCGATTACACGTCAATGTGGCATCAAATGATTTAAAAGCTGTTATATAATGTTAGTAAAGTTACGCAATGTTGCTTTGATAGCAGATCTGTGACACAAACCTTCATTAATGCTCCACTACATACAATACAGGGCAGACTACTTCTTCAGTTGTCACTGAACCAATGAACACTGGCACTGGTAGTAATTTGTGAGGTGTCCAATGTCAGTGTTATTTTTGGGATACTGAGGCATCAAGACATCAGGAAAAAAAAAAATGTTCTTGTACGTGTGCCAAAACCTTTTGTGGTTATGTATCGGTACTAACATGATGCACATAATTGATGGCCATGGGCATAATATAAATACACACATTACAGCCTTCGAGTGTTGATGCTTGTTAGTCGGGTCCCTGTAAACAGCAGTGACAGTCGATCAATGGCTCTCTCTCCTCATTCTCTATCCCAACAGCCCAGCCCACCCCCCACCCCCCTTCCCTCCTCACCACTTTCCCTCCTCTCCTCTTCCTCCATGCTGCTAGTCATCACATCCCACCAGCTCTACCCTTTCATCACCTTCATTCCTTCTTCCCATCCCATTTTTCCTCAGTCCTCTTCCTGTCTTTGCTCTCATCTGAAATCTCTCCCCTCCCCTGCTCTCCTCTCCTCTCCTCTCCTCTCCTCTCCTCTCCTCTCCTCTCCTCGCCCCCCATGCAGTTTAAGCCAATTACAAGCATGCCCTTGGTTTCTGGAGGAGAAAGAAGAGGGGCTTTTCCTGCTTTCCTCTCCCCTCTTTTATTTCACTCCCTCCCTCCTCGTTCTCTCAGTTTCTTCAAAGACAGAGTCAGTCGGATTCTTACTGGCATCTTTGGGAGCCAGTCGGTCGATAACCGGCCATGATGCATCTCTGATGGATCCTTGTTAAAGCTGACAATGAGCTGACAACAAGGGCTTTTTGAAAACATTGACACCCCTTCAGCAAGGTCAAGGGGCAACATTGATCCAGAGAAAGGCTACGAGAACACATGGCTGAATTTAAAACTATTGATTAATATTGTGTCTTTATTTTATAGAGTCATAGGCTCTTTTTCTAGCAATGCGACCACCTATTATATATTTCTCTATTTGGAAGGCACCCGCAGACAGTAATCAGAGATCCCTTAAAGACCCTCCAAACCATCCATCCATTTTCTGTAACCGCTTATCCTTATCAGGGTTGCAGGGCGATGGAGCCCATCCCAGCCAGCAATAGGCGACAGGCAGGGTACACCTAGGACAAGTTGCCAGTTCATCACAGCACCGACACACAGAGACAAAACCATTCACGCTCACATTCACACCTACAGGCAATTTAGAGTCACCAATTAACCTGCATGTCTTTGGACTGTGGGATGAAGTTGCAGTACCCAGAGAGAACCTTCCAAACCTATCTTCTAAATCAGTTTTGTTAGAACTTTTGGGGTTATTTTAAATGAAATTAAACAAAAATGTTTTGTCTGTGCTACTGCTTGGTTTGAAGCAGACAGGTTGGAAAAAGGTGATGTCACATACTTCTATGCATGAATGAACATTTAGCAACATTTTAATGGAAATGTAATGACGTAGGGTTAGGGGGTTGTATTGGCAGCACTGTCAGTCAGATCAAATCGACCCACCCCCAACACAGTCCTATTGTAATAGATTAGAGGTTAAGAGTGTGAAACGCTTCATTAATCCACTGAGTTGGTACTTTTCTATCACATTCACATAGATATATGGTGTTAAACGTATCTCAGTAGGATTTTGTAGATGTACACATACGTTAGCCTATTTTTTCTGGCGAGAACAGACTTGTTTGGAACTTCTTATTTCCAAAAAAGTCAACTCTGGTCTCGTATTTTAAAAAGAGGCTGACAGCAAAGAATCAATGAAACATATCCCTCTTTTATTCACTCATCCTGGGCAGCGGCCCGTGATCCAGTGCGTCAATAAAACACAGCCAAATCTGTTTATTCTTTTCATGAGTGACAGGCTAGTTAAAGAGCGGCAGACATGCTTTGGTTGGACACATGAATGATTATTCTTATTCTCTCTGCCTCCATCATCAGTCTCTATTTGAATTTCCTCTGTCCACCCTCACCCTCTCCTATCTCCCTGTCTCCCCTCATTCCCGGTGATAGGAGTGACTCACGTAGCCATCTGCTGCCCAGCAAATCCTCTCCTGCCTTATTACCCTCCTTTTGTTTATTAACGCGGCTCCTGGGATGGCAGTGATACTTCTATCTATCCATCTCTTTCTCTACTTATCCCTCTCTCCAATCACCACCGATCCACCTCTGTCAGGCGTTTATCATGGATTCCTTTTCCTCTCCCTTTCACCTCCTCGGGTCGGCTGAATTCATCTCTGCATGCGTCGCCTCCCTTCATTTCACTTGATATCATTTTTTTTCCCCTTCTCATCTAATTCTTCCCTTTTTTCCCCAAGAGACAGGTTGTAGGAATGAGGTCAGTGTGTATGTGTGTGTGTGAGCGTATGGATATGCATGTGAGCATCCTGTTGATGTAGGTGTTGCTGTTGCTGATGTCATTATCATCCCCCGCAGAAATGACAACAGACACATAAAAGCACCCTGGGAGCAGGTGTGTTTGTGTGTGTTTGCGTGTGTAGGTTGCAGACTGAGCACAAACATTGGCCTTGCAAGGTAATTAGAGCGGATATAGTATACATGGTTTCAACTATTTCAGCTGTAAATATTTCACACCTATAAGTCCTATTGGACTATAGGAGAAGAAAATTCTGGCCTGATTTTGGGCGACAAGATGGCCCTAAAGACACCAGAGGCTAAAGTTTCTTTCTAGGCTAACAAAACATCTTTAAATATATATTTTGTTATTGAATGAGTTGGTCTATATTTAATAATTTAATTTAATATTTAGGCCATTGCACATAGGAAAAGGATCATAACATTAGAGTTGCAATCTCGGATGGGTAGGATGAACCATCAGAACACAAGCTGTGTACATGAAAAACTGAAGGAGAGAAGTCAGCTACACTTGAAAAATGTACACCAAACAGACATAACATTATGACCAGCTGAAGACAATAACAATGGTTATCTTGTTATTGTGGCACTTGGGATATATTAGGCAGCAAGTGAACGCTTGTCCAGTGAAAACTGGACAAAAAAAAACTGTCCAGTGAAAACTGGACAAAAAAAAACTGTCCAGTGAAAACTGGACAAGCGTCAGGATTTGGGTGACTTTTGGTCAACGACAAGGTCAGAGCATCTCCAAAGTTGCAGCTCTTGTGGGGTGTTTCCAGTCTGCAGTGGTCAATACCTGTCATGGCTTGGACAATGTTCTGCTGGGAAACCTTGTGTCCTGCCATTTATGTGGATGTTACTTTGATATGTAACACCTACCTAAGCATTGCTGCAGACCATGTACAGCCTTTCATGGAAATGGTACTTTCAGCAAGATAATGCGCCCTGCCACAAAGCAAAAATGGTTCAGGAATGGTTTGAGGAACACAAGTTCAAGGTGTTGACTTGGCCTCCCAGTTCCTCAGATCTCAAATCAATTGAGCATCTGTATGATGTGCTGAACAAACAGGTCTGAGTTATAGAGGCCCAACCTTAAAACTTACAAGACTTAAAGGATCTGTTGCTAACATGGTGCCATGGTGCTTCTTCTCCATAGAAACGTTGACTCAGGCTTATGTGTATTGTAATATTTTTCATAAATTAAGCTGAATTAATTAAAAAGCCAGATCACTGTTAAATTATCCAGATGTTTCTCTGTTGAGGAACACTGAGGACAAAACTTGAGAAGCTCAAGAAGATCATGAATGAATGATGGATGGATGGATGGATGGATGAACAAATAAAATGACAGTTTTCATTGTATCTCAGTTTTACTGGCACAGTTTGTGGTCTTGTCTAGTGAAAGCTTCAGGAAACAGAAAATATGGAGGGTGTTCTTCTTGATCTGAAACAGTGCATCAGAGCGCCCAGCCTCAGGCGAGTGGCCTCATCCTGAAAACACTGACTCGTTATTTCTTAGTGTCACTTAAATGCCAGCAGTGCGCTTTAGCTTTCCTCCCACTATTACACAAAGCTACATGTAGAGATGACTCATTATCTCACACTGTGTTTGTCTCTCTCTGACTGTTTCTCTTTTCTTCTGAGATGAGACTCTCGTCGCCTCATTCATCGTGTAGCACAGATAAGCAGTGATGATGGGAGCGCTTCCTTTCTACTCCTCAGAGGGAAAGGTACATCACACGATTAATGAACATATTCATTAAACATCCTGTTTGAAGATCAGACCTTTAAACCGCCACATTGTAATGACCACTGTGTAGAGTGGATGTTACCAGTTAAAAGAGATGTACTGTTGTTTGATCTGGCATCTGTGGTGCGTGTGTGTGTGGGTGTGTATTATATGTGTTTGTGTGGAGTCTGTATCTGCCTGTCGCTCTAAAGGCTCTCTCTGTATAGCTGCTGTTATTGATGAAGCCACCAAGCTGAGTGACATCTATAACCCTCCATCAGTCGATAGGAGAGGCAGGCTGTGGCGTGACAGAAAACCACTCTTCTGATTGGGTGACAAACCCAAACACACACACACACCCACACACACACACACACACACACACACACACACACACACTGTTATTGAGATTAAGCCTATTTTTATCAAGGCTTGTTTTCCTCTGTGATCACTCTGTAATTACATGCTTCATCAATTAAACATGAGCCACAGATGTGCAGACGTCAATTGCGTGTTGTATTGACCACAGACATGTTGTGTGTGTGTGGGTGGGTCTTGACCTGCATCGTTTTGAACTGTTTTGGTCCCTGCATCAACACAAAAGCTGAATTGTGGTTCAGATACTGAAAAGTACGGATGAACTCATGATTCAACTCACTGGCTATTTTCCAAAATGAATCATTCAGTTGATAAAATGTTCTAAAAAAGGCCATCACAATTTCCTAAAGCCGAAAGGAGACATCTTCACTTTGCCTGTTTTGTCTGAACGACGGTCCAAGCATCAAGGAAATTCAGTTTACCGTCGCACAAGACAAAGAAAAGCAGCATGTCATGTAATTTTTGCTTAAAAAGTGTCTGAAATGAAGAGTCATTGAAGTAGTTTGCCTGATGATTGACATTTGTTCAATAATTTACCTAAAAAATAAATATATTTTTCTTCAACACAGTACACTTTCAATGCTTACAAAGCAAAATGGTGATCATGAGTCTTTTTTTCATAAAAGGGCACGTTTGGTAGGAAAGAGGAATCACGGAATCAAACAACAAAAAGGAAATCCAATAAGATACATAAATCAAACAATAAACCCCAAGAACACTTCATTTAAAACAACAACCAGGTCAAGCATAATATCAGACCCTCATTGTGTCACTTCAAAGCTCCAGTCTTCCCAGAGCACTTTATCTTTATTACAAGACCTCATATCACATGATAGCTGCGGTCGTCATTTGCATGAAGCGGCTCCTTTGTACCGTCTCTCCTCTGCGGAGAAGACTCCCTCTTTTGTCCTCTCTTTGAATGTGTGCAGATCTGCTGTGCTGCTCATGGAAAACCTCATGCAAAAGAAGCAAGGTGTTTGCTCTCAGGTCATCTGCTCTCTGTATTATTCATCCCAACACATGAAATATGAATGAGATCGAGATGACCCGGAACCACAGAGAAAAACACAACAGTGCAGGTTGTTTTGTTGGTGCTCTTTTACTGCCACACTATAAAGAGTTTTTTGTCCTTTGTTTAAGCCCCTTTGTGGTGCATTTAACTTTTTGTTGTCACCATTATACAGTCTTGAAGTATCTAGTATTGTGCTAGTATTTTTGAACAAGTGTGGTTTCAGAGCTTATGCATGTAGCTGCCGTAACTGATGTGCCCTCAAAAATGTAACTACACATCAGGATTACAGCAGCTACTGTATGGAGATAGCCGTAGACAGTATAAAACATGGACATTGTTTTGAAGCTTGGAATGCTGGTTGCTCAAACAAGCCACCTGTAACAGCACCCACCTGTCAATCAAAGCTACCACAATGTTAATTCTGCATAACTTTAAGTCTTAATATAATTTTAACAGGTGAATTCTATAAAAAATCACCCTTAACACAGTTATCATGAACAGGGAAATTAGCTATAGAGACCAAAACTGTTTTTTGTACCAGGCTGTAAACATGTTTGGCTTCACTTCACAGCCACAGAGGTTGCCGCTTGAAGATACCATGTGGACACAGTGGAAACTAAACTCTATTAGCATATAACCAACACACCGACATCTGTTTCATTCTCTCCACTGTGCAGTAACACTGTGCTCCTCTCTGTGTATGGATTATATATGTAGATATTGCAACTGCAGTCTATGCAACTACAGTGGCGGTCAAAGGTATAAATGCTCAGAATAGTTTTTTAATGCTTTCTAAGCTTCAAAAACATCAAAAACACATATTTTGGAAAAATCACAGACTGAAAATCTTGTTGTTTTTAGCGTTATAAAAATGCAAACAGTCTCTCAGACTGTCTTGGTGGTGTTGGTGTTAAACACATTGCTCTATAGCACTACGACCTATGCGACCTTTAAGCAAGCTTCAAAGGTGCTCACCATCTTCTTCTCAGTAACGCACATCTCCATTGCAAACCTGTGGTTTTGGTTTTAATGCTGCTTCCTGCTCCTGCTCCTTCTCAACATGCCAGCCGTTATCTGTTTTAACAATAACTCAGTTTTTACTCTGTGGCTTAAAATAACCCCTTTCAGATCCCTGCAGAGTCGAGCCCTCAGCCGCTCTTGTAAACCGTCTCCACTGTACAGCTCTATTCAGCTCCCCATAGACTTGTAATGTACATACAACATTCAGTCATTCTGCCTAATTAACCCTCCACGCTGCCACCTTTTGATGTTACCCATGCTCAGTGTCTCGCAGCCCCACACCCACTTTCATGCCTCCCCACCCTCTGATCAGACTGGTGGTGTAGGTGTTGCTGACGGTGCCCCCGGGTGGTGCCTCATTAACCTACATTTCACTGCCTGATGGGGAAACAGCGAGGATAGGGTGTGTGTGTGTGTGTGTGTGTGTACATGTGGGAATGTGTCTGAGAGGAAAAAATGGTAATGTTGAATGTTGCCTTTGAAGAAACTCTTCAGTTTCTGTATGTATGCAAGAATGGCAGAAGCTGTTTTTTTTTCTTCTCATTTTACAACATTTTCTCCTAATTTAAATCACCCCACTTCCCCGTGGAGCTTAGAAATGGAAACTTGTCATTTCCAACCTTGTGCATTCAAGCTCCCGAAGTAGAGAAAACATGCAGGATGCAGCAACGTGTTTGGCTGCTCACAAGCACCAGAAACATCTAATTATACCAATTCAAGCAGCTCAAATATTGTAGCTGCTCACTGGTTGATTCAGCCTGTCTGCAGAAATGTTTAAAATCAGTTCCACAAGCAAGGAGCACACTTTCAACAAGATAAATGATTTAATAACAAAAGGAAAGATTGAAACGTGAACTCTGGTACTTCCTCGGTCTGTTGCTGCGTTGTGGGGAAGCTTCTTTGGGGAATCCGCCATAGTACCTGGGCATGACGGACCCCCTTGGGACCCTATGGAGAGTAGGAAGAAGAGAAAGAAAGAGGAATACGACGGAGGAAGAGAGGGTTAGGAGAGTATTTATAGGAATGTGGGAAGTGGCACAGTTGAGGTGTGGTCCTGCTCCTGAAACTCTGCTATGGATGTCCTCACCAAGTTATTCAAAAGAACCAGACCTTTTTTTTCATTCCATCATTTTTTGGTCTAAACCTGCCTTTTACATTACCCACAATGCATCATGACCACAAGATATGTCAGAAGCAGCTAATATAGCCTCAAACATACACAGATAACCAACCGTCAGTTAACTGTAACCATCAGTTTCCACTGATAGAAACTCAAAACCCCACAAGCACTCATGACGTTGGTGAACTTGCGGTCTACTCCTGTACACGTGAAGCTCCTGTGATGCTGCAATAGTGCATGTGCATCCTTGGATCCTACAGCTGCCCCACCCAGGTGCTCCACCACTCCATCCCTCTTGCTCTGCTTCCCTGATTTCTTCCTCGCCCTTCATTTGCATAAATGTCAGCCATTTAGGAAACTAATTCTTATCGTAGCAGTTAATGTACCTGCGTCTCCACCGATCCACCGCAGCTCTAACCTCTCCCCTCTGCTGCATCCATCCTCGTCCTCGAACCACTTCACTTCATTAGGATACTAGTTTCCTATTACCTGCAGCCTCTCGTCACTGTGTGTGTGTCACAAGTCTCAGATGTAGAGTGATTCAGCTGCATGAGTCACAAAATACAAAAACATTTTGACAAATTTCCATGTTATCAAGTTTCCAGAGCTTAAAATGTCTTTGGTAAAGTATTTGATTTAACTGTATAATTATATATAAAATTAAGAAAAACAACCAAACACTCTTTGCCTTATAAAGGACTTAAACAATAAAATGTCAACAATCAAGCTTCGCTAGTTAATTATAACAACTGTAGCTGAAAACGCCTGCACATCTTAAGCCTACAATCCAGTATTCTGCACTGATCTGTGCCGGAAATACCAGCTGGAAAGGAGAAATTCCCATCACCAATCCTGCTTGTATGCAGGAATCTATAATGATAATGGCGGTCAGGTCTTCTTATGTAAGACACTGCGGATAAGCATCGCAATCAATAGACTAACGCTGAGCCCAGATCCAGCTGGCAGGACTGGAGCTTTATGTGGATAGACTTTCACAGGGATAAAGAGGCAAACTGCTGGATTAACAGATGATTTACACACAGCAGGTAAACCATCAGACCCCCAGATGATTAATGCAAAGCTGCAGTACGCATATGACAAATAATATAGAGATATATAGAGATATGCATGGGGTGTGTTTGGTTTTGCCATAATTTGCATTGAGTGAGTGATGTGTTCTGGTACGAGGCTGTTCTAGCTCTTTTAGCTCTGCATGTTTTAACAAAGCATCTAAAACAACAGTTCATTCCAACAGCTGTCAGACTCTTTAACAAGCATGACTTCATGACTTTTTTCTATACATTTCCTATTTATGATTACTTTTCTATCAACCTTGTATATACGAGCTGCTGTGTCAATTGAATTTCTGCTTTGTGGGATCATTAAAGTCTATCTTATCTTATTGTCGTGTGTATCGTATTGTATCGTGTCGCGTTGTGTTGTATCGTGTTGTGTTGTATCATGTCGCATCATCGTGTCGTATCATATAGTGTCATATTGTGTTGTATCATGTTGTATCGCATCGTGTCATGTCGTATCATGTCGTGTTGTATCGTGCCGTGTCATATTGTATTGTGTTGTGTCATGTTGTATCGTATCATTTCTGTTTACTCAGGTTTGGTTTAGATCTCATAACTTTACATTCTGTGGTTTGTATACTTTTTATATGTTACATCTTCTCTCTGTTCCCTGCTAAAGCACTTTGTATCTATAGTTTTGAAGAGTACTTCAGAAATTGAGTGAACCCACTCTCTCACTTACTTAGTCAACTCCTCCTGCAACATGATCCACTTCTTCACTGGCTATAAGCTGGCTCAGGATGTTCCAAGCCGTCATTGATTTGCCAAAATAAGTCTAAATACACTTCTTTATCATGCTGTTGCAGCTCTGGAGCTCTGCTCTTAAGCCATATTTTGCCAAAACTTCTCTGAGTTGCAAAGTACTGAACATACAGACGGCGACAGAGTGGATTATGCTGCAGAAGTGGTTGGTGAAGTTTCTGTGGTGCGTTTTTGCCAAATGAATTCAGCCTCTGAAGGAGTAGACAAACTTTTTACAACCATCTCTCCAGCTTACTGTTTGATCCCCAAACACAGATGATGGATGGAGTATCCAGGAGTGAAGCGTTGAGGTATGGATGAGTCCCTTGATGAGCTTAAACACATCACAGTATGAGATAAATGTGATGCAAATAGAGTGGTGTGAGATTTAAATACAGGTGGTGATAGTGTATATTTTGCATTTGATGTCGACTATGACTTCATGACTTCTGAGCTGTTTCTTCACCTGCCGAGCCTCTTCACCTCACCGGATTACCTTTACTTTTACACTTTGTGCTCCCTCGGTCACGCTGTAAGTGGCTGTTGTTATTGTGGCTTCAGGGGCTCACAAAAGACGAAGCGGTCAGCTGTTTTTCACCGCTCGCTGGTGGCCGGCGTCTTCGGGCTCGCTGTTGTTTAAAGTGAAATATCACAGCGGTCGTCTGTGTTCAAGACACGTTTGAGTCCGGACTGCAAGCCAGCACACAGCGTGTGGACAGCAGTCTGCCGTCTTCTGCCACATGCTGAGTGGCAAGCACAGTGTGTCTGTACACTCAGGCACGTGCACACCCACACATTTGTAGAGCTGCCATGAAGCTTTCTTTTGACTTCCAATCTATTGATTTTTCGGAAGGACATTTTTACTGGCTGTTTCTGAGCAAAGCTAACTGAAACTTTAGATAGGGTTGAAACTGCCTCTCTTAACTGTTTTGTCTCGTTATGTTGTCACCATTAGTGCCGGAAGAGTAGTAATAGCTAGTGACTGGTAGTGGTAGTGGCAGTATGAGCTGCAGCAGTGTTTAATACAGCAATCTTGTCATTTTTTTCTGAATTTCTTATATGTGAAATGATTCGCCCATGGTGATCTCTCGCTACAGAATAATACTGACCTCAGGGTCCTGAAGACTTTCACTTTTTTTTTTCCTTCCACTTATCCAGGGTTGGGTTGTGGTGGCAGCAGGTTTAGCAGGGCATTCCTGACAGTAACACATCCAACTCCTCTGTGGGGGATCCCAAGGTGTTTTCAGACCAGATGGGCTATATAATCCCTCCAGCAGGTTGTGGGTCTGCCCCAGGATCTCCTACCGGTTGGATGTGCCCAGAACACCTTCAAAGGAAGGCACCAAAGGAATGAGACATTTTTGGAGAGCTCAAATAGTTTTTAACTGACTGAGGACATATTCGGCACCAAGAACAGCCAAAGCTGTTTTTACTGGTGGAGCTTCAAATGTACACTGACCACTGAGGTATCTTGTCATGCAATCAGTATAAATTTTATATATATATTTGTATAAAGCATGGAAATGTTTTGTATTTACTACTGCTTCATGCTTCGAGTGTTGCTTATCACGGCCAGCCATGTGGTCGGTTGTTGCAGTGTTGCAGACCGACATTTCCTTAGAGCCACTATGATACAGCACTGTGATATCATTTCCACGCAAGCACCCCCAGCTTAAAATACATTCCTGTGCCGATACATTCACACGGTCATTACATTGTCTACCATGATATGCGTTAAAAGTAAAGTAGTTAACCTGTTTTGAAAATGTAAGGAGGAGAAAATACAGAGATCTGAAAACACAGTAATGAAGTATTCATACTTTGTACAGTTTACATCTTGCTTTCACTCAACGACTATCTTACTCAGTGGCACACTTGATGTTGAAGTGCAGTTCAGAAAAGTAGAACGACAAGAAACACATACATGGATTATAATTCCTGTAAAAGTTGTCGCCCTCAGCAGAATTGTGCCATTGCTATCCAGAAGCTGCAGAGGCTTGCAGATTCAGATTCAGCCGCTCGGGATGCCATTTTAAAAAAACTCGAAAAGTTTTGAGTTTGAAAAACACCTAGCCAATGTGGATAGAAAGAACAGGTAGAAAGACGGATGTATTTGGCTCAGCGTGTCGACATGGACATGTTTGTCTGATGTTGTGTCCTCTCTTGCCCTCACGGTGAGCTTTCTGTCACATCCTGCTGTGCCTTCCAGCTGTGCTAACTTTAGTCTGCCTTTCATTCAAACATGGCACAGAGCTTCACATTCAGACACCTGCTGAGTCACAGTGCCTGTCGGTGGTGGGTGAGCTTCATGCCATGTCGGATTTTAAGGGTGTTTCAGTATTGTTAACCCAAACCACCGACAGACTAAGAGTTTTGACCTTTTACAGACTGCAGACACCAAGTATTTGAACATATTCTCTTATACCCTGAGTTACAAGCTTTAGAAATAGTTTACACTTTCGTGACAGCTCGCTGTTTGAAAGCACCTTAAACTAGAAGTGATTGTTTACATGTAGACCTAATAAAACTGGTAACAGTTTAGTCTAAAATATATGTGGCATATTTTTATTGATTCCCCCAGCGACTCAGTAAAACTTTTTTATATATATATATCTAATGCATTCACTGAGATCTTAGCTCTCAATCTCATACTTTATGGTCCGCTACAAAACAGCAATGCAATCACAGGGAACTTGTTTTTACGGTTTGTACGACTGCACTTGAATGCATCTTTCCAGCAGAATTTAAATAGATCTGCACTTTATAAATGTTTTTATGATTAAGAAATAATTACAGGTAATTACAAAGATGTATTTTTGGGTTAGGTGCGTGTTGTAAATTTGGGCAATATATTTGATCGATTCTTATTGTGCTGGGTTTGATATGTGGTGTGGTATTGAGGTGTGTGAGACTGAAGGATTGCAGGACAGTCTCTCTCTTTCTTCATCTGTCTGTCTCTCTCTCTCTGTGTCTCTCTCGCTCACATACTCAACTCAACTCAACTCAAACTTTATTTATAGAGCACATTTAAAAACAACCGGGGTTGACCAAAGTGCTGTACAGGTTAATACATATAATATACATATAATACATATAATGCCATAATTACAAGAAATTAAGATAAATGCTAAGATACTTAAACTTGGTGAAAAGCCAGGGAGAAAAAGTGTGTTTTTAGGGAGGATTTAAAAACCTCAAATGATCCGGCAGATCGGATGTGCCAGGGCAAGTTATTCCAGAGCTTAGGGGCCGCCGCCACAAAGGCTCGGTCACCTTTGGTTTTTAATTTTGTTTTAGGGGTGACCAGTAGCAGCTGATTAGAGGATCTCAGTAAAATTTTAAAATCTATTCTAAAAGCAACCGGGAGCCAGTGCAGTGACGCCAGGACAGGGGATATGTGGTCATGCTTGCGTTTGCCGGTGAGGAGACGGGCAGCTGCGTTTTGTACCAGCTGCAGGCGGTGCAAGAGTGAGCGGTCCAGGTCAAAATAAAGTGAGTTGCAGTAATCCAATCTCGTATTAATAAAAGCATGGATTACAGTCTCCAGATCTCTATGTGGCAGGTATCCTTTTACTTTTGATAAAATCCTCAAATGGTAAAAACTGTTTTTCACGACCGAGCTAACCTGGCGATCAAATTTCAGCCTGTCATCAAATATTACTCCAAGATTTTTTACAGAAGACTGAATGTTTGGTGTAAGGGGGCCCAGAAAGTCAGCAGGGAAGTCTGCTAGACCACATCCAAACATTATGATTTCAGTCTTGTTTTCATTTAGATTCAAAAAGTTTAAGGTCATCCAGGATTTAACATCATTTAGACAATCAAGCAATGTCTGTACAGAATCATTAGATTTAGATGTCAAAGGCAAATAGATCTGAACATCATCGGCATAAAAATGAAAAGAAAGATTATACTTCTTGAAAATTGGTAGCATATATAGCAAGAAGAGAATCGGCTCGAGGATGGAGCCTTGGGGGACCCCAGAAGTAAGAGGGGCTGAGGATAAGGTGAATTCACCTAGCTGCACAGAGAAACTCTGATCAATCAAGTAGGACTGGAACGATGAGAGAGCAGAGCCTGTAATGCCCACCCACTGCTCCAGTCGTGTTAAGAGAATCCCACGATCCACAGTGTCAAAAGCAGCTGTCAAATCAAGGAGCACTAGCATAGCAGGGTTACCTGAGTCAACGGTTACTATTAGATCATTAAAAACTCTCAGCAGTGCTGTCTCAGTGCTATGTGATGGTTTAAAGCCAGACTGAAACTTCTCATTGATATCATTGGCCACTAGGAATGTTGGATCTGAATAAAAACCACTTTCTCAAAAATTTTGGATAGAAATGGCAGTTTAGAGATAGGCCTGAAGTTAGACAGACATACATACACACACACCAACCACAGCCGGACCAGACAGACAGAGATGGAGGCTGTTTGTCTGCAGGGAACACTGAAGGCGTCAAAAACCACAGAGCACATTATTATCACCTCTTCTACCACTACGTAGGATCTGAAAGACATTCAGTCTGGAGCACACACACACACACACACACACACAGACACACACACAGAGATCAGTAATAAGACAACCTGCACAGTGTGTAAAGAAACACTTCTGCATACTTTAAGAGGTTCTGAGGCGGCCCATCAGGAGCGGCTGAATGAAACAGCCTGAGACGTCAGAGAAGTGGCTCAGTGATTTAAACGCTTGCTGGATCGAAAGAGAGAGAAAGTGAAAATAAATAAATGGGTCACTTCAGTCAGTGGTGATAACCAATTTCTCATTCCCTCTCAGAAAAGCCGATCAGTTTCAGTTGGATTGTCAGAGCGAGGTTATTCTGCGAGGAAGACAGCTGAGGCAGGAGAAGTCTCCCAGTGTGCACAGTGGAGCTGAAGAGTCTTAAAATCAGTCTGAAATCAGCAGATCTGGTGGCAAAAAAAACTGTGAATGAATGTAAGCTGCATCGTTTTTGCAGAGGTGGAGCATGGGAAAAATAGGGAGGGTCCACTGGAAGGCTTGTCGATCATCCAGCACTCCTGGGATAGAGGGGATAGGTGGGGGATGGGGGTTCATTTCTAAGTGACAGCCACTTGTCAAAGCTTTGGAAGAGGCAGGCACAGCTCTATCCATCCCAGCATCCCGCGGGGGGGTAAGGGGGTGGGGTATCAACGTTACAGAACATGTGACCTGAGCTTTGAATGGTTTGGTTTCTCATCGAGTGGCTGAAGATGCTGAAGTGGAGGTGGACGCAGAGTTTGGCGGAGTGGCCTTGTTTTAAAAGACGAGGTGGGGGATCATTCTTTTGTTTTTTTCCGTGAGCTGATTATTCATCGTTCCTGCCGAGCGGATTTTTCCCAGTCTGAGTTTTTTGTCTTTTGATCGGAGCTCTTTCTGTAAAGCACAGTTCAGGCTCCTTTGTTTCATTTAAGGCCCGCTGGCCTACATTATAGTCACGTGTGCTGTGCAGTTATGTCTGGAATCTGTGTCACTCATGTCACTTCTGTTATTCTTTTCTTTGTCGACATTTTGACATTGAGCTTTAATGTGTTTTTTTTTTCTTATTTACAGTATTAAACAGTTATTTTTTCTGTTTATTTATCTGATTTTTTTTATTATTATTCAGTTTTATTGTTTACATGACAAGGACCACAGTCTAATGTTACTTTTTTTTTCTATGATTATTTAAAAGGTACAAGTGTACGACAGCATCAAACTAATTTTCCTCTGATGTTCCTGCGGCGGGTGTTTATTTCCTGATCATGAAACATGATTCTATTTAAAAAAAAGAAATCTCTGTTGTTTTTTTGGAAATGTGACATTGAATAATCACCTGCAGGCTGTCAAACCTCTGACTGATTCAACACACACACAAACACAAGTACTGTATGGAAGCTCTTGGCGTGATGCGTGTAATCTGCTACTCTCTCCTGACAGAGAAACACTAATTATGTAATTGATTCAACATCTAATTCAATCTGTGAAAGGAGGACACGGTTTGTTTTACAGTATCAGGATACATCTGCTATTCAAGCTTTGAGTCTCTGTTGCTCTGTGCGGAGTGAAAAGCAGCAGCGTTCGGCAAAGCGAGTGTCTCCACTGTGGAAGTTTATGTTTTAGAAAAAGCAGCTCATCGATTGATATGCTTTTTTCTTCTTCTTCTTCTCTCTCTCTTTACATGTAGCTCAAGGCCTCGTCTGTCTGGCTCAGACAGATTGCTCTACCGGGGGGAGACCAGGAGAAGAGGAAGCCAGGCGCTTTGGGATCTGAGCCAATGACCTGTACGAAGAGAGAGGCCGCGTAGAAGCTTGATTAAAATGGGGTATGTTTAGAAGATCAGACAGGGCTCTGCTCACAGCTGCAGGAACTGCTGGCTGCAACAGGAGGATTCGTTTCCAAACCTGATCTCTGCAACATGATGCCCGCTGTTAGATAACCTCTGCCCAGTCAGAGAGGAGGGAAGATGTGCTGATAGCAAAACAGACACTGACTCATAACACAGTGATGTACACATGCACAGACTGAATTACACAGTAACAGTAGAGCATTGAGGCACCGTGACATGCTGCAATCTATAGAAATTCTACCAGTAACATGAACATTTATTGAAGTTTTTTTGGAAACCAGTTTATCTCGGATTTGATTCAATTCAGTTCAGTTTTATTTATATAGTGCCCAATTATATCAGAGGTTATCTAATGACACTTTTCATATAGAGCAGATCTAGACTGTTCTCTTTATAATATTATTTACAGAGACTCAACAATTCCCACCATGAGCAAGCACTTGGCAACAGTGGCAAGGAAAAACTTCCTTTTAACAGGCAGAAACCTCGAGAGAATCCGGCTCATGGTGGGCAACCATCTGCCTTCAGGACATCTTTTATTCTGCCAAGTTTCTAGTAAAGGTTATGTTCAAGAAAGAAACGTTTTAGAAATGAACGTCATTATTTTGAAAGGCAGTAAACTGCTGAGATGTCTTCACATCGATTTATACTAAGAGGTAGTGAAATAATCTCATTTGTGGCATTACATACATAGCCTAAAGTATGTAGACACCCCAAAATAACACCAATATGTGGTTGCTGAATGTATTAATCTTCCTCTATTCTTCTGGTTTCAGACTTTGAACCAGATTTTATCCCCTGCCTGCAGTAATTTGCTCCCATTCAGCCACAGGAGCGTTAGTGAGGTCCAACACTGATGTTGGCTGATCAGGTCTGGCTCTCAGTCAGAGTTCCAGTTCATCCCAGAGGTGTTTGGATGACTGCATGACTTTGGAGGACCGCAGTCAAGTTCTTCAACTCCAAATAGAGAAAAAAAACAACATTTCTTTATGGATCTGGCTTTGTGCATTGTGATGTTGAATCAGGAAAGGGACAAATAGAAACTGTTACCATAAGGGTGGAAGCACATTATTATTTAAAATACCATTGTGTGCTGTAACATAAAGATTTAACTTAACTGGAACTGAAGGACCACGTCCTGAAAGACAGTCCAGACCACAGAACAGTGTGTTTTGGCCACATCATTTAAAATTTAAGGACTCAGTAGTACACAAACTGACTTGTTGAGATTTAGGTACGTAAGTGTATTTAATAATGCAGACAGGCTGACAGTGAATCCGATCACATCAATGATTTATTTCCTCATTTTGATCCCGTCTTCTTCACGCACTCTGCCATCATATCTGGAGGAACCAGCTCCTGTGCATTGTGGGACATGGTGGCTGATTTACTGTCCTGCTGGTAGGGATGAGTTATTCCTCAGTTAGCTCAGTTGACAGAGGGAGCAGAGAGAGTGCAGACCTCCAGAGAGCCTTTATACTGGCAGTAATTCAAGCAGAGAGAGGCAGAGACACAGAGAGAAAGGAACAGGCATGCTGAGCGGCATGCTGCCTGCTATTCAGACACACGCTCATGCTAATTAAACCCAAATTCCACGTATCAGCTCTTTTTTTCTCCAATCCAAACCATGCACACACACATATTTGTGTCTGCCAAACAGGATAACGAGAAAGCCTGTAAAGGAATGCTGAGGCCAAGTGCTCCGTCAGTTTCACATGCGGTAATTTCAGGGAACTTAAAAGGTGCAGCGTGTCAGATTTAGGGGGCTCTATTTACACAATATGGCAGAAATTGAATATAATTTTCATAACTATGGTTTCATTAGTGTATAAGCTCCTGAAAATAAGAATTGTTTTGTTTTTGTAAATTAGAATCAACATTTTATATCTACAGAGAGAAGCTCTTCCTCTGCGGAGTCTGCCCAGAATGGACAAACCAAACACTGGCTCTAGATAGGGGCTTTGTTTTGCGATGTTCATGGCCACTTAAGCCTCTTATACAGCAGGAGGTATTCAGTTGCAACCCCACCACTAGATGTCACCAAATCCTAAACACTGGACCTTTATGATGGCCTTCAAGTTGAAAAGAATGATCAGAAATGAAAGCATTTTTCCTCCATTCTAGTTATTTCCTTTATTATCTCTGGTTATATTAGTTCATTGCGGAGCGACCAGCCCGCCGTTCTGATTTATAAAATTTGTGGAGCGTGGAGAGAATGGGATGGGACACAAGTTTTAATGAGATCAGAGAGATAAAGAGGGGGCGACACCATTTACAGTTTCGTAAGTCATCAGAAGCAGTCTGATCTGGCATGAAGCCAATGAAGTGAAGCTAACGTTGGTGCAATGTGATTAAATTTTCCAGTTTTAGTAAAGATTCTCGCTGCAGTATTTTGAACTGTTTAAAGACTTTTAGTGCTAACATGTAGCGCACCAGACAGCAAAGCATTACAAGAATCAAATCTGGATGAAACAGCGGCGTGAATAAAGATCTCTGCATGAGCCAAAAGGCTGGAAAAAAGGCAATCATGGTGATTTCTTTAATGCACTCAAAAAATCTTTTAGGCCACCTATGCATTTCAATTGCAAATAAGATTTCCATCCATTTGAATTACATAGTCTTAATATAAATTAACTAACAAACGTAATGTAAGGCAAGTAATAAGATTTATGTAATAGTACTAATAAACTCAAAATGACTGCATTCATTTTCACTGTTGGGTATGAGCAAACAAATTGGCTTTATTAATATTAAATGCATAAACCTGGTTATTACTTATCACATTGAGTTTATTAGTACTATTACTTGCTTCACATTAACTGTATTAGTTCTGCATTTTGGACTAAACATTTTTTTGACTGTACTATTGTAGAAAATGCACTGCGTTCTTTTTGATAGGACTTTAACCTCGCACGACCTAGGCCAGAGATGCAAAATTGGATTACGATTTGGTCTAGGAGTTTGCTTTGGTCTATGGTCTCAAATGTTGCACTGAGATGGAATAACAGAAAGAAGTGTGTTCATAAAAATTATGGAACATCAGCCAAATACAACAGTGTGGCTCATTGGTGTGTTTTCAATAGTTTTTGGACAACAATGGAGCTCCAGGGCACAGAGGAATATATCAGGCTCAGGATCAATTCATTATTGGTTTTGGCCTTGTCATGTGATTTGTTGACAATGAGAAAAATATCCAACCTTGTCTTTGAAGAATGTGAAGTCCTCAGTGTTGAAGGGATTCACTTTAGAGCAACAGATTCACGTCCTTGGTTTTTGTTTTAGGCCGTCATTTAATAAAGCAGCCAACAAATAGGATTTGAGGGAAGACGCCCATGCTTGTTATGTTGGAGGTTACTGATTATCTCTGATCGCGACCTTGCTTACCTCCAAGCAGGTGAGGAATGGAAATTTATCTATTACTGCAAAGCTATAGAGGAGCACAGTGTGCGGTCTGTTTGTGTTTAGGCATTAGGGAGCGTTTGAGTCTAAAGATGATTTGGATTTTATTATTCACCTAATGCATCAGGGATGAGCCCTCTGAGTCCCTGTTTCATAATTGCAGTCATAATCACAGCCCTGCATTGCTGACTGTAATGTAGACAGAATATGAGATATGGGTGACGGGCGTTTGGGTTGGGCGGTCGACATGCTATTTGTACTCATTACAAAGAGAGAGAGAAAGAGCTGCAGTACAAGCAGCACCGTCTTGCCAGCTCTCTCTCTGGCTTCTGGCTAATCTACAACTGCTGTCTGATTAGTCAGAAGGAAAGAGCAGAGCCGGCCGCCAGCGGACAGCCGAGCAGTTATCTTCATTACTGTCCCCTCAGCTTACAGCTTTCTCTAAACGTCACACTCATTTCCTCTCTCCGTCTCATCTTTGTCTCCTTTACCACCTCCCTTCCTTTTTTTTTTTTCCTCCTTCACTGTCTGTCTCTCTTTATCTGTCTCTCAATCTCATGTTTTAATAGCTTGACAAGCAGGCCAATAATCCTTCTATTATTATTCTTGCTGCAGAGAAAGTAAAAAGAAAAAGCCTGAGGGGGTAGGCAGGAAGCCATTTGTATAAAATGAATGTGATTATTCTGGTGAAGGAACCATGCTCTCAGAGAGAGTGTCTCTGCATCCAGAGCTGTGGTTATCCAATATTCCAACATGTGTGTGGATTGTGCTTTCATTCTTATGGCTAAAAAACCTCGAACAAATCTAAAGCCTGTGCAGTCTGAACTGTGGACTGAATATTAGTATTAGATGTGGGCTGTATTTAAAGGCTAACCTGTCTGATAACAGAAGGGTAAGATGGATTTGTTGAAATCATTATCACAGTATTACCAGGAATATTGTTGTCGATGTTTATCTCTGTCACAGTGTGGTAAATGTACACAGAACAGACCTTTTTCACCTTTCAACAGGCATTTTTGACATGAAACTGGGTCAATGCAGGTGTTACCAATGGTACTAATTAAGGCTCCATTTGACCTGAATGAAACTTACTTGGTAACACCTCTGTTTACCTACTAGTTCATGTCAAAATGGTTTCAAATGGATGGATCTTAAAGTTGCCAATATACTTATGTGAATCTGTGTCTGCATTTCGTACATTAAAATGAATGTTACAAGTAAATGTAGAACGTTTCTATTTGATCTAATGATGCATCCATTAAAGCATGGCATCCTGCACGTCTTTTCTAATATATATTACAGGCTGTGGATTTTGGAGTTGTGTAATCCATCAAGAACATCAAGACAAGTCATTTTTTCCACTTAAACTTAAGCATACCACAATAATGTAATATTGACTACAATTAATGCAGAATTGATATTGACTGATGACTTTTACAGCAAGTTTTAACAGCTTGCTATCCATCTTCATACTGCACAGAAGTGATGGTAAAATATTGGCTTCCTGGATATTTTGAACACGATAAAAGATGATTAGCTGTGATGCAAAGTGATGTAAACTGGCTAAAACTAGAAAGTGAACCTTTCATAGTGATATTGTGCAGACATAATGCTGATCCTAACACAACAAGAACACAACAGAAAGACAAACATAGTGTGAAAGGTTTTGATGCTGGATGTTCATCATATTTTCTGTCTTTGTCCCTGCAGGCTGCAGATCTTCGTACCTGTTGACTGTGTGTCTGAGGGTCACTCACTCAGCCCACAGCCATGCCAGACGTAAAGCCTCCACCACCATGTGACTACCCCTCCACCTCCTCCGTTGCAGCCTCTGCCGGCTCTCCTGCTGGCTGCACCTCTCCCCTCGACCTCATCATAGACATGGAGCCCTGCATCGCTAACCTCCCCCTGTCCCCCGACCCCTTATCCTCCTTCCCCCGACACAGACCCAGTGTTCCTCACTACCCGGGCCTTCAGGGGCCTCCCTACCCGCTCATGTCCAGGTGTAACAGCAGCACCCTGCTCACTAACCTGGGGCTGAGGTACTGCTCCAGCAGGCAAGGTCCTCTGGGGGTGGGTCCAGGTGAGGGGGTGGCCCCGGGCTCCTGCATCCACACAGGAAGCAACGGCAGCAGGCCTTACAGGAGTATGGAGAACCTGAACTGGAACAATGTAGCAGATTCTGGCCTGTGTGCATTCAGTGCTGCCCCCTACAGGAGCGTGGACAGTGAGTTTATTTTACGCTACACCTCCTCTAGCCAGTGGTGTGGCGGGCCTCCAGATGGATCTGTGGTGGGGGCCCATGAAATAGTACCCAACCCAGAGAGCATGGCGTTCTACCCCCGACATGGGCTGCCCAGGAAGGACCTACCGCTATTCCCTCAGTTGCTGTTTCCAGGTGGCATTGACGAATGGGAAGCAAGGAAGGGCCTGAGGGAGAAACTCCGCCTCCAGAGTGCGAGGTCATCAGTTGAGTCTCTGAAGCCCCTCCCATTGCGGCCTCAGGTGGCCCGAGGTGCTGCACCCATTGAACAGGAGGGTATACATCACATGAATTCAACAGGTGCTGGGTCCAGGCCAACGCGCATCACCAGCCCCCAAGAGATCAAGCAGGAGGTCCTGAGGCGCTTGCAGCTCCGACGTCAGAACAGCAGTCCCAACCTGGCTCTCCACAGCTCGCCATCCAGCCCAAGAGTGGTTAAGACATCGTACACAACAGACAATATCGCGGGTAACAGGAGTGGATCAGATTCTGCATCCGAGCGCAGCAGACCTCCTGTGGGACGGCTTCATATCCCTACGTTTGAGGAGTTTAAGAGGATGAGGCAGAAAGAGGGAGAACAGAGCAAAGAGTCCACAGCCGGTTCTGTGGTGTCTGGAAAACCTGAGGCTGACTTGCCACAGGAAGCAGGGACATCAGGCAGTGATTTACCTCCTTCTGATCGGACCGTTCCTCAGTTGAACTCCTGTGGAGGAAACAGGGAGCAGCAAGAAGAATCTGAGGGAGAAATGAGCAGAGGTGAACAGACAGAAAACAGTGGTGAAGCCCTGCGGATTGTCACCTCCTCTGAAAGACCTGTGAGCAGTAACAGCACTGCTGCTCCCACCTCCACCCCCATTACCGGCACTTTCTCTCCCATCCGCACCGGCCCAGCTCCACGTTCACCCCTGCAGCCCCTGGCCAACTCTGCCCAGGAGAAAGCCTCAGCTGCGTGCTCAGATGATGGGAGCAGCAGGCGAAGGAGGAGCCTGGAACCAGCTGGGTCGGTTCCCTTCCCGCCCAATAGGGAGAACTGGGATCGGCCCTCAAGTTGCTGCCCAGCACTCCTTCTGGAGGGGACGGACCTGTCCAGCTACGGAGCCAAGATCTATAAGATGAAGGATGGCCTCATCGGCTCCGCACTGGACCTTATCAAGAAAAGGTTGGTCTGGGAGGGGAGCAGGAGGAGAGTGAGGAGTGGGTTGTGTGTGTTTATTATTCAGAGAAGTATTCAGATCCTTGAGTTAAGTAGAACTAAATATATGACAGTGTTAAAGGACTTAATCACTTGTAAAAGTCTTGCTCTAAAAACCTTTATGCTAGTATATTTTTCTGATCTTACAATTTAATGGAAAGGCTTGAGCAAAGTACCTCAAAATGTACTTAAACTTACCGTATGTCCTTTACACCATTTGATTATGTGTGTATTTAACATTATCATTGCTATGTATCAGCTGTTTTTCTTACCATAAACATGACATAAAGAAACAGTTTTGATAGGATCCCTTAAATTTTTTCTTATGAGACAGCAACATATGTAGTGAGGGGATATTTTACAATTGAAAAATAGTCAGTCTAAAGTAGCTGGAGTATAATACGGAGGACTTTTACTCATAGTCGAGTACTTGCTGCCATAACTTATGCAAAAAGTCTGAATACTTCTCCCACCACTGTCAGGATCAAAGTCCTTTGTGTTTGACTCCACCTGTCAATACAATCCAGCTTCAGGTCGACAAATGACAACAAATAATCTCAGATTTATTTTGTGTTGCACTGTGTTTGCAATGAGACCTGAGTATTTTATCAATAAGCATATCATTTTAAATCCAGTTAATCTTTTTGATCGTGAAATCAGATCCTGTAGTACACATCATCTGAGCCCTGTAGCAGCTTGCAGCAGTAGAGGTGTGTGTGTGTGTTTGTTTATCCGTGAAGTGAATTGTGAGCAAACTTCCATGTGTGTGCTTTGTATGCGAGTCCATCTGTTTAAGGCTTCGTGTGTTGTTGTGTTATCAATTTATCTCAGTTATTGTGATAACAGCTGTCGGAGCTAACAGGGTTGGCTCTGCAGACTAGACTGTGGGCGGGAGGCTGGCATGAAGCATGACAGACTGGAAGACTGGCACCGTCCCTACAGACTCGCTGTTTCCCCGTCTCTCCTCTCTCTCTGTCTTTCTGTCAGCTGTTGGCTAAATAAATGCAGACTTCACTCCACTGTGGTTCATTCTGATCAAGGACAAACAAGAGGAGGGTGTGTTTTACAGCACTATGGTGCCATTTGGGTCCAGGGCTCCATGCAATGTAAATATTAGACCCTGAACACAGAGGAGCTACTTGATAAGGCCTGTTAAAGAACATAAACTCCACCCCCCTGCAGGCTCCAGGCTGTGATAGATGGGACATATAAGACAACATCTTTCCCTGCCTGTCAGGACTCTCCACTGACTGTCGCTTCTTTGTCTGCCCTGCTAGAAGGGATGATGGATGTCTGAAGCTCTACTGCATGAAGGCAGCAGAAAAATAACTGCTGCGTGTGTGTCTTTGTATATATAAAGCTCTGAAAGTGCAGAGCTGCAGTCTTGGGCTGCAGCTAAAGGTTCCATGTAGCCTATCAAATGGTAAAAATGCCCAATGTGATGTCTACAGATAGCCTGTTTTATCTAATCAACACTGTAACAAGAAGTCGACAGCTGTGCTAGCAGCTCCATTAGACTGTACTAAGGCACATTGAGCTACATGCTAACATGCTAACATAATGGCTATGGCTCAGGAGGTAAAGCGGGTCGTCCACTAATCAGATGATCAGTGGTTTGATCCCCGGCTCCTCCAGTCTGCATGTCGAAGTGTCCTTGGGCAAGATACTGAAGCCCAAATTGCTCCCTGTAAGTCGCTTTGGATAAAAGCCTCAGCTAAATGACTAAATGTAAATGTAAATGACTAACATGCTTACAATGACAATGCTAACATGCTGATGCTAAGCAGGTATAATGTGTACGGTCCTGCCTTTGCCATCTCACAGCTAATCTAAAAATTCATGGCCATCTGTAACAGCAGCCACCCATAAATCAAAGCGGCCACGCTGTTAATTATGCATAACTTTAAGCCTTAATATCATTTGAACAGGTGAGTTGTATATAAATTCACCCTCAGTACAGTTGTCATGAACGGGGAAATTAGCTATAGAGACCAAAACTGTTTTTTGTACCAGGCTGTAAACATGTTTATTTCTGCTGTGAAGTTGGACATTTTAACATGGGGACTTATGGAGACTGACTCGTTCTGGAGCCAACCTCAAGTGGCCGTTTGAGGAACTGCAGTTTTTGGTCAGCTCCAGCGGTCAACATTGTTTATCCCAAGTGAATGAATCTTTTATGTTTGAAAAGCACCCATAATGCAACACTTTGTGTGCTCCCCCCTGTGATATAAATTTGACTTGAGGCCCCGTGAATGTTTTAATACTTTGAGATTTATTAATTAAACATGACCATATTCTGTGTGATCTCTGCACCCTGAGGGATTTGACTTCCACCAAGAAGTCTCTTTTGTTTAAGCCAAATTTGCATACAAAGCATAATACAGCTTTAGTTGCATTATTATAACAATTTTCATTTTATTACACCTGGGAGAGTTTCATAGAAATGGAGTGAAGCACTAAAGCAGCTCCCTAATTTAATTGTATACTGCAGTAAAGGTGAGCCCAGTTATGTAAAGTGTGTAGAGTGAGGCATGTGTCCACTGTATCTATTTGTCTCTATTCGATGCACAAAGTGATAAATATATTGAATTCATGAATATATTGAATTCATTCAGTGATATATACATCAGTGAAAGTGTCAGCCGGGCTAATTTGAGTGTCACATCGTAGCGTGTTGAGCAGTGATCTATCACATACTGTGGTTTCCTGATGAATTAAGCTGCAGGTTATTACTTCCATGCATCATCCGCTGGGTGACAGCGAATACTGTGAAGGAAACGCCTTGTCCAAATGAAACTGACCGGATGCTTTAGAGCCGTGTCCTCAAATCTGTGGTAACTCTTTCTGCCTTTTCACCACTGTGGCACTAGTTTAATTTGAACACTTTCATCTGCTGTGTTGGCTTTGTTGATTTACACGTGTACATACAAAACAGAAAAGGTTACCAGGTTGTTGCTTATGATGAGGAATATTTTAAGATAAATAAAATACCAAAGTGAACTGAATATCATAGCAGAGGTTATGAACAAGTTATTGATTAGTGGATTGACAGTAAACAGATAATTGTTTATAACTGTTTAACCCTTAGTGATCAAATATGCAAACAGCCTCTGGTTCCTGCTTCTTAAATTTGATTTGATGTTTTCTGTCAGTGTAAACTGATTAACTTTGGGTTTTGGACTCTTGGACAGACAAAACAAACAATTTGAAGACGCCACCACGGGTTCTGGTTTCTGATGATGGGCATCATTAGTGTGTAATTGCCACTGGAAGTATAAAGAATGGACGTCCTATGTGTGATCTCACCCATAGTTTTTTGAACAGCCGTTTTGAAGTTCAAAATCTGTGACTTGCCGCCATGTTGGCAGTCCTGCTTCTTCCGCCTTCTGTCTAATCCGTAAATCCGCAAAGACGTGGATCATCGGTGGACCTGAGGCAGGGTACTCAAATAAACCATCTGTAAATTTTGCATAACTTTAAGTCATAGTATAATTTGAACAGGTGAGTTCTATAAAAATTCATCCTCAGTACAGTTGTCATGAACGGGGAAATTAGCTATAGAGACCAAAACTGTTTTTTGTACCAGGCTGTAAACATGTTTATTTCTGCTGTGAAGTTGGACATTTTAACATGTTGCTTATGGAGAATGGCTCGTCCTGTAGCAAGCCTCAAGTGGCTGCTTGAGGAACTGCAGTTTTTGACACTTCTGCATAGGCTTCACTTCACAGCCACAGAGGTTGATGCTTTATAATCACCTGAAAATAAGAATCATTATGTTTGTTACCTTAGAATGAGACTTTTATATCTACAGATGCCACCATGTTTCTACAGAAGCTCAGAATGCACAAACCAAACATTGGCTCTAGATATGCAGCTACTGATGTTTCATCTTCACACTTGGAACGTGAGTGCCTGTAAAGGAGGTTGCAACCTGCAATTAAAACACTAGATGCCACTAAAGCCTACACACTGCTCCTTTAAAACAAACAATAGGACTAAGAGCCTGGGAGAGGGCAAAGAAAATGCAAACATATATATAGAGTGGCCACAGTAACAGCAGCAGTACACTGAGGACACATGAGAAGAAACTGGAGAGACGAAAGAGGCAATCACATATAAGCTCAGGAGCTAATATCACCAAATCTCATATGTATGTATAGCCAACAGTAACCCCACCTGCTCCTGAGATTAACCATCCCCCTCTCTTATTACATGCCACTTTGGAATTCAAAGAAGTCAATATTTCAGGAATTTACAGCCTTTCTTTCATTCTGAGAGCCAGACGTTGTTGAGACTCTATTATGTTTTCTGACCCCAGGGCCCATTAAACCTGCTGAGGCGATAAAGAACCACAAACAGCTTTAATTTGAGTAAAAATATAATCATCTGTAAAAGTGCTGTTCCGCAGGTTTTTATTTTCTTGCAGTGATATTATATTTTACAGTCATGTCTGCTGGACTGTGAAGCTCACCAGTGAATGAAAAACAAAATCAATACACTGTATATAGTTACTATATACAACTGTACATTACCTACCCAGCACCAAATAGTAGACTGGTGAAGAAGATGGAGCATTGATCTAAAAGAACCAGATATTTTCTCAGGAGTTTGTGGAGACATCAGCATCATTTCTATGACGAGAGATGGGGAGGACAGAAGACATAGATTAATAAAAAGGTTGACTGTATTGAATGTTATTTATGTTTGTCACCTTGTAAGTACTTACTGTAACTGTTATGGTTACTGTACAGTAATTAAGCTTTACAAGCAGTAGTGAATGATTTGCCTTCCAGGCTACATAGATGCTATTGTTCTATCCTCTGATTGGTGGAGGTTGTGCCTACAGCCTGAGAAGAATACCTGCAGGCACTACTCAGGGCTGAAAAAATACTAAAAACAAAAACAAAAACCTGATACCAATTCAATGGTGATATATCATTTGCTAGATTCATATACATTTCTGTTTATTTCTTTCTTTTGAAACCAAACCAACGCTAAAAAGGGATTGGATGTTGAGGTTCCATCCATCTGAATCCAACAAATGATTAATCAAGTTGCTTTTTGCCTGTTGGATGTTCATCACAACAACTTTAAAAGCATTATTATGTCAGAAGTGTGTGCTGTGGTGTTTCTCTGTTGCCCCCAAGTGGCCAAAAAAGAATCAGCATTATGCTTTTGTAAAATAGACAGACTGGTTTGATACAAACGTAGAATCTTTGGCATTTTTGTTGGACTTTGTTGGACAGTCAGTACAGAGATAGGACAGGAAATGAGGCAGGAGAAAGAGAGAGAGAGATGGGTAATGACTTGCAACAATGGTCTCTGGCCAGATGCAAGTCAGGCACA
This sequence comes from Sciaenops ocellatus, assembly GCA_033000465.1. Taxonomy (NCBI): domain Eukaryota; kingdom Metazoa; phylum Chordata; class Actinopteri; family Sciaenidae; genus Sciaenops; species Sciaenops ocellatus. The sequence goes on along the minus strand of CP136868.1, from coordinate 27,085,076 downwards.
TTGTTGTTCATTGTTGGTCAGCATCTTACTCTGAGTGGGTGTGTGTGTTTGCAGGCATGCATTTGTGGTTTGTGTGCATCATGCTGGCTGTGTGCTATAAGAATGGATCCTCATTTATCAGACAAAGGAATGAAGGAAATGTTGGTGATGTGTTGGTGTGTGCTTGTGTGCAGGCAGCGTCCCTGTGGTCCAAGGGTTCAGGTGTTAATGTCCACTGATGTTTCTAATTGCTCCAGAGGAGGGGTCGAGGGTGGGGGGTTAGGAAGAGAGGAGAGGCATTGATCTGGGTGTTAGAGGGATGATAGAAGAGGAGGAGGAGGAGGAGGGTGGGATACAAGAAGACACAGCAGGAAGCGGAGTGGCATGTGAGCTAGAGAGGGAAGAATGATGTGGAATGAATGACAGAGATGCTGTAAGGAGAAGAGAGCTCTGCCAGAATTATAATTTCTAACCTCCTCCTCTTCCTGTTCCTGCATTTTCTTTTCTCCTCCTTCGGCTTTCCCCTCTTTCTCCACTTCCTTCCTCTCTCCCACATCCTCCCTTCCCTTTCCCCCCTTCTCCTCCTCCTTCTCTGCCTCCCATTCTATCGCTCTCCCTCTCCTTCCCATCTCTTCTTCCCCCCCCACCACCATGTCCCTCCCTTTCACCCCCCCCTCTCTCCCTCCCTTCTCTCCATCCGTACCGCCGTCTCCTCTTCTCTCCACCAGCTGCAGTGCAGAGATCTCCGCCGAGGCCCCCGTCAGGCTGTCAGGTGACCGGGACGGAGGCTGTGACATCACCGCCCCCTCGACCGACTGTCAGCCCTCCGCCGTTGCCATGGCAACGTCGGCAACGGCCTGCGGAGCCGTGGCTGGCGACGAGACGCCTGCAGGAGGAGGAGGAGGAGGAGGAGGAAGAGAGGAAGCAGGAGAATGTGTAAGGATTCTTTTTTTTTCTTCTTTCCTCTTTTTGTGTCTTAAATGTGTCGTCTGTCTGGTGTTCGCTCGCCGCTTCTCACCGCTGCTTCGTAGTGTACAAAAACACATAGATCTGTTGGTATTCAAGGATGCAAGCAAGGGGACTGCGACACACACACACACACACACACACACACACACACATGCACATCACTCACACATCCTGATGCAGCGGTATTTGTTGAGACAAGAGCGAGTGTGCAGCGCTCTGTCTTCCAGCAACAACATCGACGGCTGACGATGCAGTAAAAAGAGGATCGTGCCCCCCCTGCAAGCAGCTGGCTGCTGGTAACTCAGCGCTTCATTCCTTGCTCTCTGCATGGCACCTCTCCGCTGGCTGGCTGCAGCTTGACACCAGCCTCAGCTGCAGCCAGCATTGTGCTCCCTCTCTCTGTGCATCTGCAGAACAGAGGAGCCCGGACTGATATGGAGTCACAGCTTGCTTGCTTTCCTACAAGGCTGTAGATGGTTTAGAGAACAGATGTCGAGGTGCATTCGCTTCTTGTCTTTCTTAATTTTTTTGGCTTTGAATCCACAGTGGAGCCTGCCTCTGCATTCCCAAATTAAGGGCTGCAATTTGATAATTCAGCGGATCATGAATTATTCTCCTTCATTTCACCTGACTGCTGCAAGCTGTATATCACGTCGTCTTTTGGTACAGAGCGATGAAAACCTTTCTGCGCCGTTCTGTCATGTGTAGCTGTTAGTTGTCAGAGGACTGTCAACAATAAGGGGAGGTAATCCTTGATGTAAAGCCAATATCTGCAAATGCATTGGATGTGGGTGATGCCTCAGGGGTGAGGAGTTGCATGTCATAGCGCTGACCTTTGAACTTTCCACCTTGGGTCAACTCTCAGGGGTTTAAGGGAGCCTAAGGTAATTTTTAAAGCCACGTGAGGAGTGTTTGTCCGTCCAGAATGCTGCAGTGTGTCGGGGAATTCCTCGCTTTACCTTTAAAAAAAACAGGAGATGCCTTGAATTGTCACTCAGGGGATGTTATCTTATCTTCAAGGCTGGGCAGCTTCAAGATGTCATCAGAGCAGATTTTTGGATGTGTGGCCTTGTTGTGTTTAGAGACTTGGCAGGATTAGTGCTGCATCTCAGTATGAAATTTGGATTCTTGTCAGTTCTACAAGCGGAGATCAGAGTGATAACAGAGACTTGTTGTGTAATGATGTAATGACGGCGAACATGGCGACACTGTGCATGAAAACTCACAGATACACAAGCTGTGATTTCTCTCTTCATTCTCACCTTATCTCCTCGGAGAGTTGTGCCCCCCTTTTTTTCCCATCTGTTGCTATAGCAACGTGACCGTTTGATTGACACACGTGTCCTTCCAAACCAGCAGCACACCGGTCTGGGCTGCAGGCGCTCCAGCTCGGACGCAGCCTATGAGCTGGCTGAGACGGTGAGGGCGCAACGCGAGTGCCGTCTCCGGCCCCACTACAGCGACCCCATGCCAGCAGACGCCTCGAAGCGCAAACAGCTGGAGATGAAGATCGCTGCCGCTGCCCGACTCCACAGCCACCGCAGAGACCGCGACAGAGACCGAGACAGAGACAGCGGTGAGTACATGACACAGGTGTGACAACTGTGTCACAGTTTTCTGTCTGTAATCTGTCGTATTTTCCTAAAACTAGAAATCATTCAGTAGGAAAATGATGAATTCAAGGCCCCACAATACAATCTGTTATTTTAATCTGCATCAAAACTCACAGACAGTTTGGTGATTGGCTGCTGGTTAAAAATAAGAATGACTTCTGCCAAATTACAAATCATTTCAGTCATTGTGACTGAAACACCACATACTGGTGAAATTTTGCTGAATTGCAGGATGTTGGTCTGTCCTCGTGGTTTCAGTTGAACAAGGCACCTTAAGAATTTTGAGGTTTATGTCAAGCAGGCACCCAGAACAATGTGGAAACCACTTATAAGAAAAGAGTTTGACAAATGAAAAACAGACTTTTTGAGTGTTCAAAAAAAACTGCTTTCCGGAAAATTGCAGAAAATCCCCAGTGGAAGACAAGCTGTTGATGGAAAGATGGAAATGAGCGTCACCTCTGCATGACATGGACAAAAAAAGACCTCATGGCAAATGAGTTGTACACCAACATGTAACATGTAAGGTGCTTAATGGTACCATTAGTTCTTTCTTTCCATCAAACTACACTGAAATCTGCTTTAAAGACTAAAGAAACCGATCATTCCATCGAACTTCATGAAAATCTGTTTTAAAGATTACTCCTGTGATCTAATACTACACTTCCCATAATTCAACATGTAAGCATCTTTCCCTATGTCAAGATTGTAATGCAAGTAAGCTGAGATAACTGATGATATCACTCATGTGTAAAAGTGAGAGTGCCCCTTTAAGTGGTGTTTGCTTCAGACAACAAACAGAAAGGTCTAAAACATCATTTCCTTGGCAGAGGTAGGAACTGATTTGTCATCTCACTGTTCTCACGTCGGCCATTTCCAATTTGTCTTTATTATAATTCTATCATTTGTGTTTATTGAAACAACCCATTCACCTACATCCATTCAGAGTCTTGGGCAGAGTCAAAGCATCTTAGCACAGCAACACTTACAGGCTGTTATGAAGTAATCATAAAACAAGTTTGATCCCAGCTTTGTATCGAGTGTTAATGCTTTCTTCATTTGGAGATCTACATCCATCCCACTGTTCATAAAAATAATTAGAATATAATTACAGAACTCCATGTCCTCATTACATCTCCATTACCTCATCAGGGAGAGAGAATTACCTGAAATTGTGAATGAACCTCCATCTAAGCCTGGTGTTTCACACTCCAACACACAAAATGAATACTATGAAAGCTGCATCTGCTTTGTTTTAACATCTCTTATACAACTCAGTCATGGCTGCCTGAATAATTTGGCCTTTGCACCCAGTCCTCACATCCCTGACACACACACACACACACACACAGCTCCCCTGCTAATTCCATGCTCTTCCCTGTCAACAGAAGCTCTTTGACACTGGAAGCTAGCCACAGGATGTCATTTGATATGGCATATGCTAATATGACCTTGTTGCTCTCTCCAGTGGATAAAAGGAATACTGACTTATAAAACAGTTTTTTCCTCAGTCCCCCCAAAAAACAAGGTGGTTTGATATTAATACATATTTAACACTTGAATAATGAAGCCAATGTTTGAATGTCTGTCTTAGCAGCTCAGCAAAGACATATAGTCTCTGTGCACAATAGTATTGACGTGCATGTGGAGAAAGGTTAAGTCCTTGACTGAAGGGTTAGGCATCTAATTATTGGAGAAAGATGATATCTATAATAGTTTCTTCACTTTGACATGACCAGTAATGACTAGTCCAGATTAAATGAGCGTTCATTAAAGAGGCTGCTATTAATTCTGTTTGTGTGTGTGTGTGTGTGTGTGTGTGTGTATGCATGCATGCAGTGTGAATAACAAAGACTTCACAGAGTAAATCCATAAACATTGTAAGCACTGATGATCTGATCATGTCCTCTTCCCTCTCCGCAGCTCCGGCAGCCATTCGTGGCCGCTCTGAGCCCCCTGGTGAGGAGCGCCAGGCGGGTCTCGGTGTGACACGGTGCGGGCAGCATCGCTGGAGCACCATCAGCAGCCTGAGTGCCGACAGCGGAGTGGTGGGCCTCAGTGATGAACGGGAGGAGGAGGACAGCGAGCCTCGCCGGTACCGCAGAACCCGGGGAGCCGAGGTGGAAAGGGTAGACAGTGGCATTGGCCCGGGTCTGTCCCGTACCTGGAAGAGACCATCTGCCTCCCTCAGAGCCTGGGAGGCCCAAAGACCCTGTCCAGACTGTGGACTGAGGGACGGGGCCTCCAAAGAGCGAGGAGAGCGCATGTGTGAACGTTGCTCCAAGCTGCGCACAGAGCGCAAAGAAGCCATCTTGGAGTTTCTGAACACGGAGTCGAGCTATGGCGAGGACCTGCGGATCATCAAGGAGGAGTTCTACTGCCCCATGCAGAGTGCTGGGCTGCTGACGGCTGAGCAGCTCACTGTGGTGTTTGGTAACGTTCAAGAGCTGATAGACGTCAACGACCGCTTCACTGAACACCTGCAGGACAGCATTGACCAGGCCTTTGACCAGGTGACCTATTCTCTCTCTCTCTTACACACACATAAAAATTAAAAGACCAGGGTGTAGGATTTTATGACATTTAGTTGGTGATTGCAACCGCCTTGCCTCACCCTCCCATTTTTGATATTTCTTTTCCTAGGATGGCAACAGAATGTCCTGCCTTACTCTGGCTCTTATTGGCTTACCCTGACGCCTAATCTTACTTCTGATGCTCAAATCTAACAAACCTGACCAATGAAGGCAACAAGAACTAGCCAATCAGAGTCGGGCAGGTCATTACTTTAACACCCTAGGAAAAGAAGGGGAAGTACAATGGCCACCAAACAGGCAAAAGACATGACAGGCTTTATCCATTCTGGACCGGCAGAAACATGGTGGTTCAACATAGTGGACAACAAGAAGACCCACAGTGTACATTTTAGCAAACAAAATGAAAAAATAACAGTTATTATTTTCAGGTGATACACACTAATAAAACATGATTATACAGTTATTCTGTAAGTAAAATATTCTGTTAATAGAGCCCCCTAAATCTTACACACTGGACCTTTAAACAAGGTGGTCCATTTTCAAAGCTTAAGCTTTTTTTTTTTTTTTTTTTAAGATATTTTTTTGGGCCTTTTTCAAGCTTTTTTAAAAAATTTTGACAGAGACAGCTGAAGAGTGATAGGAATGTGGGGAGAGAGAGATGGGGAATGACATGCAGCAAAGGGCCGCAGGTCGGATTCGAACCCTGGGCCGCTGCTGAGCTTTCATACATAGGGCGGATGCTCTACCAACTGAGCTAATCTAAATCTAAGCTTTAATAACCCACTAATTCTACATGTCACCTTCAGGGTCACATTTATAAAGGCATTAAATGTCATTGTTACCTCTGAGTGCAAGTGCCTACAGTACACTGCAAGATTTTCATTTTAACGAAACATTTTAGTCTGTCATTGAGTCCAAAAAGTATTTTTTTAGAACACTGAAAAAAATAAAGATTACTTTATATTCTTCAGATTATTTATAATGCAACACAACCCAATGAGTTTTCTAACAAGTATATAAGTCAGGCTACAGGTTACTGAGACTAGTGTTTGTTTGTATTGGTAACCAATGCAACACCATTAGAATTGGTGAAATATAATTTAACTTCTTACATCCAGTAGTTCCAGTTGTTGAATATTATAATATAAATAATATACGAAGGTCAGAGAAAATTTCAATGGACCTTATTCACAGCGGAAATAGTAGGGTCAACACAGGTGTTACCAATGATACTAATTAAGGTTCAGTTCTTAATTGGTCTCACTGGAAACACCTGTGTCAAAGTGGCTGCTGTGAAAAGGGTCTATTGAAACAGTAATTACAGGAGTGTGAAGTGTTATGAAAGGATGTACTTCACCTTCTGTAACAGAACAATGACAGTTTCAATCATAGAAGCTTGTTTTACATTTTCACTGTCAGAACTAATTTTTCAGGAGAGTGAAAGTTCATTCTTGACCTTGGGAACAGTAGCTGGCAAAACAAGAACGGCTCCCGAACAGCTACTAAATGGACCTAGTGGTGTGATAGTTTGGTCAAGTGATGTTTCCAAGGTTGAAAGTGAACTTTCAGTCTCTATCTTTAGGTCAGAGTGGACAAAAAGTCCTTAAAGTGCTCAGAAAACATTCACAATTCACAAACTCCAGCTGATAATGATTGTTAAATACAATGAAAGCTCTAGGACGGCTTCTAAATGGACCTTGTGCTTCGGTTGTTGTGTCAACCAGTTGTTCTTCTTGATTCTAGTACCATGATTTATCCATTACTAATTTCTGAAATATGTCTGCTGCTCTCACATAAAACTCTTTTTGTTGAAACGCTATATCTTCATTGCACCTCTTTGCAGTATGTTAGTCACTCTTTTGCTTTGTCATGCCTGCTCCTTCACTGTTCACCTGAAAGCCACTTACGTTTACTGGCGCAATCACTTGCTGTTCATGCAGCATTGCATAAGAGCCACCTCAAGCATTAAGCTGTAGCCTCTGAGGCTGAAGTTTTTATCAGCACTCCCCAATCACTGCTGTGCTTAGCTTGGTGTATCCTTGTGGGAAAATATATGGGCCAAATATAAACTCTGCATTCACACAATTCTTGTTGGTGGCTGTGCTAATGTTACTGTACCAGCAGATCTTTAGAAACAATAACAATGATTTGTCAAATTGCCTTCCAGTGCACAACATAAATGAGCCAAACACTGACTTGATCGTTTTCTTTCATGTGGTTTGACCTCAGGGAGATGACGATCTACTGACAGTGTACATAGGAGAGATCTTTCTGGAGTTCGTCAACATGCTGCCCGCCTTCCAGACCTACTGCCTGCAGCAGTCTACCTCGGTCAACATGCTCAACACGCTGGAGAAAGAAAAAGAACTGCTCAGGTACTTCTTCCAGTTAGCCTGTGTGATGGAAATGTTGGGGAGCTTTCTCCAGTTCCTGCCACGGCTGTTCTGTATAATTCGTAATGGAAAAGACAGTACGTTATCACTTATTCAGAAGATGTTCTATTTTGAGAGCAGAGCTGCAATGATTCATATTTTTGTGACAGAACCACAGCTCATCCATGAGGAAAGCTGTCCTGTGATTCCCATTAATCAACATTTCCGAGAGTTTTCCCCGGACATGCTCTGTTTTCAACTTCATTTTCTTTTCTTTTCAGAATCTTCCTGGATGTTTCCCAGAATGACAACACAGCACTGCGTCGTATGAACTTGCGGTCCTTCCTCATGGCACCCCTCCAACGTGTGACTAAATACCCCCTTCTATTGAGCCGAATCATAAAGGTCACTCCCGAATGTCACCCTGACTATTCCCGTCTCCGTGAGGCCAAGAGTCGAGTGGAATCCCATCTGGAGCACATCAACATGAAGACCAAGCAGGAGGGCAATGGCGTCACCTGGTCCCTCCGCTCCTTCCGCCGCGACAGCCGCAAAAACCGGGAGGTCATCAACATTGAGATGCGAGAGGTGTCGATGAAGACGGTTGGCTGGGCGAGAGAAAACACACGATTCGTCATGGAAGGACCCCTCCAGTTGTCACAGCCAGCAGATGGTCAGTGGGTGAAGAAAGGCAGCAAGGCCCTCAAGTTCCAAAATGTCCAGAGTCTGCTGATGGTGAGGACACAGCGGGTTGGCGAAGCCCCAGGTCAGGGCACTGACCTGGGGGCGCGGGGGGATCAGGTGGAAGGCGGTGGAGATGGCATTCGAGATGGAGTGCTAGTTCTAATCAAGGACAAGAGCAGCGGAAAATTCACAGTGCTGAGAGAGCCCATCCGTCTGGGAAACTGTGTGGTGTCGACAGATCCGGACTGCGAGGACACATTCGAGGTGCTCGATATTCGGCGGGAGTCCTTCGTTTTCCGAGCATCAGACAAATCACGCACCCAGCAGTGGTTCCATCAGATTAAGAGATACGCTCGAGACTTGGGCACCTGGAGGAAAAGACGCAATGCTTTGCCCAACATCATGATCAACACAAACCAGAGCCGCTCCTGAGACTGACCAACCTCCACCAATGTGACACTGTAAATAACCTTCTACTGCAAAAATAAACTGACGAAGAAGAAGCATTTCTGAGTGACGCAACTGTTCTAACCAGAGTCAGATTTCAGTAAAAGAAAAAATCTTTCTCAAAGTCTCAAAAGGGTAAGAGAAAGATAGAGCACTTTTTTCTTACAAAGCTATAAGTGCGGCATACCGTCATGAAATTATGAATGGAAATTTAAGTCGTTAAAAAATATCAGATTATTGGACAACCAAAAAAACTTGGGCTGTGCTCGTCAGCCTTGATTGTAAAGACTGTTTGCTCTTTGAGAAAGAGAGCTGAGCTTTCAGTAAATAAGGTGTGTCTGTTGCAAAGCATGACTGAACGTGACTGACTGCAAAAAGAAAAATTGTAATGTCATTTTTATACAAGACAGTGGGGAGGGGGGTGCATTTGTTTTTGGTACTAAGAGGGTGCAGATGTGGTCAAGAGCTTTGTTCAGTGGTCCCTGTTTGTTGTCACTGCCCTCTCCTGTCTGTGTGCCGCCCTCTACTGTACATTTGACGGTAGAGCAACTTTCACTGCCAGAGATGCAGCTGAGCAGAGCCTCTATTACAGGCTGAACAGACCTCCTGTATCACTGTGTTTAAATGAGAACTCACATAACAGCAATAATCTCTGCCAGTTCCAAAAGAAGTAGCTACTGTATATGCATTTAATTTCCCGAGATTTACTATGGCGTTCAGGAGTTCATGCGTGATGTTCTGGTCAATCATTGGACTTGAGATAATCCTAGTGCCATGAAAGCAGTTTGTGAGAAGTCTAGTCGATCTCATTCGTCGTTAACATCATGTTAAATAGGTCAGGTCAAACACTACGATTTCCCCCACTGTGTGTTAAGTCTTGAGTTTTTCAACCTTGGGCTCGTGACCTCATGTGGGATCGCAGAGGCTGGGCTGTGGGACAGATTCATATTTGTCTGGTCTATTTATAGGGCTGCAACAAAGTTAACTGTGTTTAATCGATTAATCCGATTAATCATTTGGACTACAAAATGTCTGGAAATAGTGGAAAAATCCCAGACCCCAGTGTGAGTCTTTTAATTTTTTTTTGTTATAGTCCAAAACCCAAACTTATTTCACTTACACTTCTATAATTCTCAATTGATACCCCTCTTTTCCTAATCACCCTAAAAAAAATGGAAAGCAAAAATATGCTATTTTAAAATTGTCATATCAGAAAATATCTCTGACTGCTGTGGTCATGACAGTTGCGGCGTAAAGGTTGAAAAACCCTGGTTACTTGACGGAAACGCCTCAAAAAGTCGTCCCAACCATCTCGTCGTGGCACAGTTTCGACTGTGTGTCATTACGTGACCTAGCAATGAGCTGTTGTGCCTTGGTACTTGATTACTGTTATGCTAAAATGTACTGAAATATTTGCAATCTGTCACAGTAGCATTTATCTCTGAGATACTGACTAGACTGCCCTCTGTTGGCACTTGATTGAGATCCATTTACAGGCAATATGATTAAACCGTCAGTCCCTGGCTGCTAATAATGTGTGATCACCTGATCCTCTTTCTGATTTAAGTGTGTTTTTATTTATGAAGGCTTTATTTTGTTTAATGCACTTTATTCTGTAATAGAAAGCTCCAGTAAAACTGCTGGTAAAACATGTTACACAGTCTTGTTTATTCACAATTCTTCATGCTTGGAAGGAACCTAGTTGACCGAAGCAGATTTTCGGTCAATCCAGTCATCAAACCAAAACCACTATTTAAGACTGATGCTGTTTTACGTTTGTAATGAAGTAGCACCAGAAGAGGTAGCGAATCACTGTGTTTTGGAGGGCAGGGCGGCTCAACTCCACACCAACACTCCTGTGCTGTCGGAGGACGCCGCTTCAGATGAAGAAAAAAAAAAAAAACAAAGCCTGCTGAGTTGCATACAGTTTCTTTTGTTTTCCTCATTTGCATTTGAAAGACCTGATGTATTATTTCCCCAATGTAATATATTGTGAATTATATTAAAAGATTTTAAACACGACCTTGCTTGCTGTATTTTTCTGTGCCGTATGCTCTTTTATAAAGTCAGATGAAGCTGGAGATGTAGAACGTAGAAATGTATTTACAGTTATTTTAAGCATCTTTAGGACAACTGATTCAAAGACAGGAATACTCACAGTACAAGTGGAATGCACTTATCAGTCCAGGAAACACACAGGATGGTGAGAGAGCGACAGTGAATTATTTCTAGAAAATACAATCCAGCTCCACTACGATATGAAGGCAAACAGAAGCATGGATTATAGAAACAAACCACATTTCCTGAAGAAAAACAGCAAACGTATCACATGCAGTACATGACATTCTGAGCATTTTGTATGCGCTCCTGGATCTCCAGATAAAACCTTTGTCGACCGACAACCGAAATATTCAAATGGCTTAACAGACATACTCATTGGCACAGTTCTGCAAGGCTTCCTTGCTGTTGGGAAAAAAAAAAAAAAGAATCAAACCATCACAGAGTAGCTTTATGTGTGTATTTTTGTCATTTCTTTGGCTCGACCTCTCCTGGAGCCTCATTGTGAAAAATTAAGGACATGTAGGTTAAATGCTGATGATCACAACCCAAACTGAGGCTTCTTTATGAAAGTCAGAGTTTAAATCTGGTAAGAATGTTGTCAAATGTATTCATTGGGTGTTACGTTTTGGAGTTATACTCAATTGAATCATCAGTTATTTCACCCATAAATGAGGCTCCTGGATGTATCCATTTTTAAGAAATAATCACCAGGTGTCAAACCATGAGGTGGACAACACAAACACATTTTACGATTTCTTTTTTTCTTTTTGCAAATAAACACAAATATCCACAAAAAAAAGCTCTGTATGTTTGAACACTCTCCACATCATCTCCACAGAACTAAACATCAATATAATGTAGTTTAATAAGAAGGTGGCTTTGTGAATAAGATGAAACCGTTGCAATACCGACTCAAGTGAAACAACATGACTCAGATGAAGCTGAGAACGCAGCTCCAACACACACAAAAAACAAACTGAACCTTCGATCGTAAGAGTGGACGACGGCGCCAAACTCCGTCGCCGTCTCTGCCACCCTTCTGACAGACTGCCATCCATCTGAAGCACTTCTCATGCATTCATTCACACAAACAAAACACACACACACACTCGCACACACAGTCTGTCCTCAGCTGCTGGGGCCTCAGGTAGATCCCTGGGTCTTGCCTTCCATCTTGGGGTAAGGTGCAGCAGCCGTGGAGAGGTCCCAGCCCTCCTCCGTCTCCCACAGCCAATCACCACCGTCGACCTCTACTTGTCCAAGCCGGGCTCGGGCTCCTTGGCGAGCCCGCGGATGGACAGGTCGTAAACCACCTCTTCGATCTTCTTCACGTCGTACTTGAGGCCGTCGTAGCGCTTACGCAGCGGGTCGTTCTTCAGATTGAGCAGGCGGAAGCCCGAGTCCAGCTCGTTGATGAAGTTGGAGATGCGCAGCGGCCGGTTGTAGTCTCCTGCTGTGACGCTGTTTACTGCCAACCGTGACTGGAGGAGAGCACAGCGGCATCAAAATTCAGCTTCTACAGTATGTTGATGAGCATCACAGCTGAGGTAAAAGACAAGTAGCTCAAGTCTAGCAATCAACAGTAGACTCACCAGTTCACTAGCCATGATCAGCACTCCTGCCAGGTAGTCCTCTACATCCAGGTGAAAACCTTTCTCTCGCACCACCTCAACTGTCGGGTGAAGAGGGCACAGAAAAGAAAGAGTGAAGCCACATTTCCTCAGTAAGAGTTACACACTAATGCACAAACTGGTACCTACTGCCGAGTATCTGGGCCACTTCCTCTCGAGTCACGAGAGCTTCACTCTCCAGGTAAACGACAAACGCTGATAAGAAAGCCAAGCGCTGCAGGACAAACCGCCAATGTTCATGGAACCTAAAGTGGAATCAGACAGATCAGAGAAAGAGACATGAAACACTGTGTTTCTCCAAGATAATCCGCTGAGCGTCAGTTCTGCTTCCCAATGAGTTGTGGGTACAAACAGCAAGATAATTCAGAACATAGGAAACAGTTGGTACACAACCAAAAACAGTGTGTAATGAATCCTACCTGTAATACTGCTCCACAGGAAATTTTGTTTTGAGGTCAGCAATGTGTGTACGGACTGTGCAGAACAACTCCCGTGCCTTTGCACATTTACCGGGAACTAAGGGGAGAAGAGAAATTTGAGAGATTAAGAAGTGTAATGTGGAGAGGCAGACATGATTCAGCACCAGAAACAGTGTAAGCACTCACTTTCTTTGAACCCCGATGGTTGGTGGACACTTTGGAGTACTGTTAGTATTTCTCTAGCAGTCTGCTCCAACATCTGGACCACCTTACGGATATCCTGCAAGTCCATTAAGTATGATTAGTGTCATAATACAACAGATTTTCTCTATACATACCCAACTCCACATACAGTAAACATAATGTACATACAGTCCAGTCCTGTTTACAAAAATTTCAAATTTGATGCCAGCAACAGGGTCATGTTGACCACTGTGTTCATCAGCTATTCTTTTAACAACACTCTGTGAACTGAGAAGACTTTGCTGTAATCTTGAAAGCTGAATGTCTTCCCAGGATCAACAGTGTCAACAGTGGCGTCTCCTTTGTCGTGTTTACATTTTAGAATGCGCTGAACATTTTCAACAGGTGACAAATCTGGACTGCATCCCGGACTCTTTGACTACAGAGCCGTGCTGTTTGAATCCGTGCTGAATATGGTTTGAAGTCGTCTTGTTGAAATAAGTCAGGCCGTCCCTGAAAAAAAAGTACACGTTGTGTACTTGGCAGCATATGTTGCTCCAAAACCTGTATATGATCCCTGTACCATCAGGGATGCTGGCTTTTCAACTGTGTGCTAATAACAAGCCGGATGGTCCTTCTCCTCTTCAGCCCAGAGGACGTGGCATCCATGATTTCCAAACAGCGACGGTGTTTCACTGGATTACATATGGTTTCCTCTTTCCATGGTGGAGTCTCAGCTGTCATTTGTGAATGCAGCGATGAACTGTGTTCACAGACGATGTTTTTTTGGGAAGTGTTCCTCAGCTCATGTAGCGATGTCCACGACAGAATCCTGTCTGTTTATGATGCACTGCTGTCTGCTGGGCCTGAAGATCACGGCCATCCGGTACTGATCGTCCCATCTTTACATCACAAAGACTCTTTTAATACTCAGTCATGTGACTGACCTGTTAACATCATTCACTGTGAGATGTTCCACCAGGAGTTTTATCATTTGATAAGCTGTCTTTGTGCTGTATTCAGTGTTTTACACATCAGAGTGCCAACTTTACTGGAGTATCGTCACCTTTTCTATGCAGTCCAAATCAACGCACTTCTTACTGATATTTTCTCCCAGCACTTTAATTTCTGTCCAAAAACCTCTTTAAGAAGTGTGTGGTGTAAAACAATGTGTCGAGTTAATGTGAGTATACATAACAATAACAAATTATGCCGTAAGAGCTACACTTCTTTCAGAAATGTCTCAATTTTTCTAACGACGTTTGGTGTTAGCTCGTAACTTAACGCACGTAGAGACAACACAAAGTAATGTCATTTATATTTGAGTTAAAGTGACACGCCTATAATAAATTCCTATCAACGTTGATGAGGTGACGTTTAGATAAATGACTGGGCGCGCTGTTGCCTCATAAACACGGCCTCTGTCAGTGTTGGTCTGCGGGGTGAAAAATGCTCGCTGTGTTTACAGGAGCCGGGCTCTGTTAGCTGCTAGCTGAGATAGCTGGTAGCAGCCGTGTGGCGGGCTTCATTCATACCTCTCTGACGTCCTGGTCGGCGCTCAGGAAGCCCTGAATGTAGCTGAACATCTCGGTGACTGACATGTCTGCTCGGAGTCAAGCTGCTCGGATGAAGCCGATGATGATGATGATGATGAACCGTCTGCAGCTGATTCATAAAAAAAACATCAACGTGCACGAGACCAGTCCCCTTCGCCTCCGCGCTCTGTGTGGCGCGTGCGAATGATGTCATCATGCCCAGCGTCACGTTGATGTCGCTCCATCATTTCTGCTAAAAACTAAAAAATATTTACACAATACATTCACCATAGACCTGTACTACTACTACTACTACTACTGCTGCTGCTGCTGCTACTAAAACTACTACTATTACTACTATTACTTTCTGCTGCTAGATAGATAGATAGATAGATAGATAGATAGATAGATAGATACAATCAGAGCTGTTGTACAGTCAAGGTCATTGTAAGGACTGTTTACAAAGACAGCTTTATGATAATAGTTTTGTTATCATTAAATATATTTTCAATTCATTATTTTAATTCATTTTTTCAATGTACACTTCCACTACTACTACTTTAAAGGTCCAGTGTGTAAATTTAAAGGACTCTCTTTTTAGAATATGGCAGAAATGGAATATCAGAATCAGAATCGCTTTATTGGCATATGGTATAGGTGTGTGTACACACACACGAGGAATTTGACTCGTTCACTTTGCTCTCAGTTGTACATACAGGTGTAGACGTAAGTACAGTTTAAAAGACAAGGGACAGGTGACAGGTAGGCGCAAACATAACATGAAAAATATAAAACAAACATAAAAAATAACTATATACATATTTAAAAGGTAGAGCAAAAGACACAACATATACACAAAAACGTAAAGTACAAGAGAGCGCAGTACAGAGGCGACCGTCTGCGGTACCATCTTGGTTAATATGCATAACTATGATTTCATTAGCATATAATCACCTGAAAATAACAGTTGTATGTTTTATAGAGCCTTTTTCTTTTAGAGACGCCACGGGTCCTAGCCCACACAGTCAGCCATGTCATTACAGTGGCCCAGAACGGACAAACTAAACACTGGCTCTTATTAGGGCGTTTCACATTTCTCGCATTTTTCTTAGCCACTGTAGTTTTTCCTTCATGCTAGGAAGGTGAGAGTGAGGGTGAGACGAGGGGGTTGCGATCAGCAACTACACTAGATGTCACTAAATCCTACACACTGGACCTTTAAGAAAGTAACACACATTTAGTGTAGTGATATCATAAGAACAGTATTTGCATTATGGATTTGGTCATTACAGCTACCTCTCAAAGGTAGGGTGTTAATCTAACTATATAATATAGTCCAATGACCCGGAGAGCAGAGTTCATTGTTTGCAGGTCAGACATTTGATGACTTTCCTTTAACCTGCCCAGGTTTATTCTGGGCAGGCAAACTGCGTTACTCCATCCACCCTGCTGATGGAGCCAAAGCAGCATAAATATGATGATGTTACCTTCAGGTGCTGCCTGAGAAAAGCAACACAAAACAAACAGGCTGCATCTCAGGGATTCTTCATGAGGTAGAGTTTAACACAGCCGTTAATTACATGTGGGGAAGAGGAAAATAGAAGTGTCACTGCTCTGGTTTTTTAAGTTTGGGATATCAGTGGCAGAGTTTTTCTTTTTTGTTTTATATTACCATTTATTTACACTTAAACATTTTTATTCGTACTGTTGGCTATCATAATTAATACATTAATAAATAAATAAATGATTAACTCATGTCTCATATAATAATACTCATCTTAAGTCAAAATTCTAAAATAAGACAAAACTGTGACTTTTCTGAAGGAAAACCATTGTGATTTACTCAAATATAAATACATAGGAAGCCAAAGTGTTTGGAAATCAATATTAAGAAATCTGAATTTAAATTTAATTTAATCTGAATTTTCCATTTCATAATTTTTAATTACTATTTTAAATTACCACACTTATCTGTTTTGACTATCATAGTGTTTAGTTTACAACCAACATTTTGACTTATTATCTCAAAATTATGATATATAATCCATTTATTCAGACATTATTATCTTAAATCTAAATCAAACACATCCTGGCTTTTCTGATTTCCCACTGCTCCTGAAGGCATCACCTCCGAGCGCAGCTGACGCAGACAAACAGTCGGCCAGTGTCCTGTTGCTGCAACTAGTTGAGCAGACAGCTCGGTGCAGGTCAGGAGTTAGAGAGCGGCTCATTCAGACTCTCTGCTTGGTCGTGCGTCTCTTTTGTCAGCCGCACCGTGTTTTTAAACACCACGTTTGACTCGTTTTCCTCTGGACTCTGAAGCAATGCAGCTGACCGCGGATCAGCCGAGCCTGTGAGATGGAGAAAACCTCAGCAGAGGATGACTGCGTGGACTCAGGAGCCGAGACCGGAGGGTGAGTGAAGCAGGGATCACACAGAGATGTGTTATCTCTCAAAATGTTACACATTTATAATTAATTATACATGCAAATAAATGTTAATGAGGGAGTAGGAGTAGATTTAAAGAATATAAATTAACAATCAGTGATGTAATGTTTGAAGACTTGGAGGAGGTGTGATCCTCATTCTATAGTGGGAAGTTAAGTCTTAATTAACTTAGTTGTTAATGAGAGTACAGCCACACTGAAGATGCTGAGTTAAATATATGTCCTGTTCCCTCTGTTTTCAGCCATTAGACAAAGATGAGCCTCAGTTTCCTCTGCGGTATGTCACTGCTGGCTGTAGTGTTGTAGTAATGAAGAAGCTGTGTGTGTATATGTGTGTGTGTTTTACAGACCCTACATGACACGTTGTTTTAGGAGTTGATATGATCTTTTATTTACTTCACTGTGGAAATCTGATTAGCCAACAATCTGAGCCTTTTGAATGTCTCCAAATGTGTTGTGACAGATACCCAGATTTAGGAGATGATTGCTGGTTATTGCTTCATAACCAGTTTCTTTTTGTTCTCCTAAATGTCTCACTGTGTCCAAAGCTCTCAGTGAGATCTTTTCAGTGCCAAGAGGACACAACTGAAACAATGACCCGTAGGTTGTAATTAAAAGAAAACTGCGTATCTGTAAAAGTCAGGTTTTGTTCGGTGCCAAAAGGCACTGTGGAGTGTAGAGTTTTATAGCTCTTTGAATGTGTCAGATGAACACAAGAGTCCCAGGACACATCAATAAATGATGAGGACATTCAAAAAAAGGTTGACGTACATGCAGATATATTTTTCATAGAGGTTTTTAGAAGTCTGAACAGAAAAATCTGTATCAGTTGATTTGATAGGTTAGAATTTTAAAAGGTGAAAGTCGAGCAGATTGAAATGAATGTGGTTTACAAATGTTTACATACCCATATTCTACGTTAGTGGGGAAAAAACATATCTCACAATTATTTTTTAGCTAAAACTCTATAAACTCTACTAGTGATGCTGGATCTGATAACACAAACACATTAAATATTGTGTTCAGTACATGGCAACAGCTGCTGATTCAAGTTCGATTAAGCTCTCCTGTATAATCTGATAGAATGCCTTCACACCACTTTGGCTTCAAGCCCTGTACTCCCTCAAAGAGCTGTTGGAAAAAAGAACTGTCTGAAACTCTAAATGATCCAGATCTACATATGCATGTAACATATTTATAATGGATCTTTTGGAAATTATAAGATCGTATACCCCATATTTAATCTAAGTTTATCTTTTAATTGTTTTATGTTGAGTGCTGAAGTAAATATTTGAACACACAGTATTAATATAGATTGTCTGCGTTTAGTCTTTATTTATGTTGGTGTTTTTAACTTTAACATCAAACAGCATTAGATGCACAAAGTATATAACAGACGTTTCACGACAGCAGAGTAGACTGAAAGCTACAAACACCAACCAAATATAAGGCCTCTATAGTTCTCTGCTCTTATATTGAAAGTCAGTAAGCTGGGAAAAGTAATCTGACATCAGTACATCAATGCCCTTGTTGTGAGAGTCACTCGGGACCATGCTATTTCATTAGCTTTGAACTGGAACCAAACACCGTAATGTGTGTGTGAGAGTGCATGTGTTTCATGGGAAACGCAGTAGAGACCCCCGCGGAAAGTGCTGATGTGAAAGGAAAAGCAGGGACGTCCAGTTGATAACCAGAGAGCCACCACCTCCATCAGGTCACATCCTCCACCTCTACCGCCTCACTCCACTTCCTGTTCACCTCCCGCGGCCACTGTTTTTAGTCATCCTCACGTCCTCACTTTAGACCGCCATCATGTAACAGTATTTAACGTTTAAAGCACATTGGATCAAATGAGCACCTGTAATTTGGGTCACTTACAATGATAAAAACAGAGAATTATCACAAACCGAAGCGTTGTAGTGTCTTTTAGCTCATTAGCACATTAATTAAATAACATTAACATTTGTTTGGTTGCATACAAACAGCTGTTTTTAGCAAACAAAGCTGTGATAAACCCACTGCACACTACCTTCTCAGCACCAAACAGCACACAGACACACAGTTAAAGCCTAGCTGGTGAACATAGTGGAGGCTTTAGTAGCTAAAACCTCAAATATTCCCATTCACCATTTGGTCTGGGAACCAAACTAGAGCTAAAAGAACAGTAAATAATATATTCACCAGGAACACAAATTCATCAGGAACTCCAAATGGAAGTTAATGTTGCTCTGTGTCTGCTGGATGTGGAAATAGACAACTGTGTGTAAAGCAAAGGCTGTATAAAATGTGGACGTTATATCTGGGACGTTACTCACATGTTTCTTAAGATCCGAGCTCAGAGTGTGGTGGCTCTGGTTTCTCCACATTGGCAGTTTTGTCTCCACTGGCTCCCCATGAATCCAAAAATGGACAGCACATGGAACGCTCTTAACTCTGCATAACTTTAAGTCTTAATATCATTTGAACAGGTGAGTTGTATAAAAATTCACCCTCAGTACAGTTGTCATGAACGGGGAAATTAGCTATAGAGACCAAAACTGTTTTTGTACCAGGCTGTAAACATGTTTATTTCTGCTGTGAAGTTGGACATTTTAACATGGGGGCTTATGGAGATTCACTCGTCCTGCAGCCAGCCTCAAGTGGATGTTTGAGGAACTGCAGTTTTGGCACTTCCACCTTGGCTTCATTTCACAGCCACAGGGGTTGCCCCTTAGTTTCAATATTTTCATCATAACAACATCAACCAAACATACTTCAGTGATGTGTTTTCAGCTTGTTCTACTACTCGAAATTCAATTGAGAATAAACCTCTTTGTGGTTTTGTGAATGATGACTGCCCTGGTGCAAGTAGCATCCCAGCGTTTACAGTCTTCCAGAGGACGGAGCGGGTTGGGATGAATGGTTAGGCATACAAGGATTGTGATGTCAACACAGAAAATTGTGGTTCACGTTCCCTCTCCGACCATCAATCAACATTTTCTTCTTTACACCATGACACAATCTGTCCCAAACATAATCAGACCTTAACTGTAGAGGTGGCAGGCCATGAAACACATATATGAGTCACTGTTTGGAACATATCTATATATGAGGATTTATTGCTTTATGTTTAGTTTGTCTCTGAACTTCCCTGCGTCCCTTCTCTTTCCAGACTGATCTCCACCCTAATCAAATAAGAGACACCTGAATCTGTTCAGCTCTCCACATGTCAGACAAGACCTTTAGACTCATTTGAGAGCCCATCGGGTCACTCTGAAGCCAGGCCTTTGTGTGCGTGACCGGGCTGCTGCCTGTCTTCGCTTCACTTTGTGTTTATTGTCTTTGGACGGAGATGAAGCAAGCGAGTGTGGTCAGACAGGGAAAGCCAGGCGAGATGCTAACCAGCACTGCTGTGGGAGTCCTGCCAAAAACACACACCCAAGGGAGCCATCAAAACAGTCCTGTAACTACACTACTACCTTCAGCTTTACTCCAAAGAGTCATAAACCTCCAAAAGACAGTTTTTCTCGTCTTTTTTTCCACATTTTGTCATTTGTCTCTGTTCACGCAGGGACGAAGTCTATGAGTTTCACTCTTTGTCCTTCTGCTGGAACCTTCCGGTCGTTTATAATCTGCTCTGTATATTTGTCTTTTCCTTCGCTCCCTGCGCCAACATTTTCCCCCTCTGCAGTGCCCCATCATCTTTTCTTCTTACCGTTCTCAGCTCACCTCTGCTTCGTCCCATACTCCCATCCATTCCTTTCCCCACACTGCTAATGCCTGCTAGTTAGATTGATAACCTCCTGCTGCAGGATACATAGTCGTTGCTCTGTTTACTGCTGTCCTGTAGCTCCACAGTCCTTATTAGTTTAGAGACAGAGTCACAGGGAGGGCGTGTGTGTGGAGGGACAGCGGTCCTCTGCTTGTCAGCTGACTCCTGCGGGACTAATAGTCTCAGGTGGTGTAGTATGAGAGCTGAGGTTTCACGGGCAGTTTAGAGAATTATAGCATGTTTAGGATGCAGGCCAGCTCCTCAATCAGTCTTGTTGTATCGAGGGCAGACATGCTTCTTGTATGTTCCGCACACAGATATTCATCCAATTAGACAAAATGGCAGAATTCTTTTAGCGGAAATCTAATTCTACCGCAGCTCACAGATGGGAGCTAGCTAATTGTGTTAATATTGGATTTTATTTATAGTAACCAGTGATGGTGGCTTTTCAGCTACGTTTCCAGCAGCTTGTTGACTCTTCTATATTTCTTTTCACGAAGTGGTTATTGTCGCTGTCAGAAATCCCAGATATCTCTGAATCAAAATTACAACACAGAGGCTGACGTGAATGTTTTTGTTTGACTCCTAATTACAGGCTAAATGATATGACTTGAACGCAGCATTAATTCACATGTATTAACACCAGACTGATGATGAGCTTCTCATCTAAACCAGAAAGAAAGCAAATAATTGTCTTTCCCAAAATGTAAAAGCAGCAATACCAATGTAATAACCCATTAGAAGTAAAAGTATATTTTTCTGGTAATATCTATGTACTTTTATTCATGTTTACTAAAAGTACTCATTATTACAGAATTGTCCTTTTCAGTATGTCATTCTGTTATATATTTAAGCAGTATTACATGGGAGGGTGTGCTTTACCGACATTATTGGCACGTCAGTGGTGTGGTCAAGTGCTAATAATAACAGTAAAGCACACCCTTGAATGTAATATTGCAATTATACAAAAATGACCAACTTAAATAAAACAAAATGTATTCATATTTTGGGGCAATTCCCTCTCAAAATAATAAGAATAAGAAACGTTAGTAACGACCCAGCAACAGAGATCATTTTTTTTAACGACCCAGCAACAGAGATCATTTTTAAAGTTCCAGACAACTAATATTAAAGCTTTCTAGAGATCATGGAGTTTCCCTAAACTGAATAAATACCACATATATGAACCCCAACTGCCTTTCTAGTTCACTCTTGTATTGATCAGTGGAAATATCTCCTTAAAAGATTTATAGGTGAACTTCACATGTATTTCTAAGTTAGAACTACTTGTTGTATAATTAAGCAATATTACATGAGACGGTGTGCTCTACCGTCATTATTGGCATGACAGTGATACGGTCAGGACTGAGGTGCTTCTAGTTTAGCTATAAAATAAATGTTAAAATGTTTTTCCCTCTGAAATACAGTGCAATCCAGTAAAAATGTAGTACCTGAAAACTTTACTTGAATACAGTATAGTGGTAGTAGTAGTACACAGTACTTGAGTAAATGTCCCTGTGTTTTATCCCTTCAGATAGAAACCACTATGAAATACGTGTGTGTGCATTTTCGGTGACCTTTCCAGCTGGACCTCTCCTCCTGTTTAGCCAGATGTCAGCACTTTATTTGAAATAGGAGTGTGTCATCCTGTAAATCATCATGTTGATTGTACTTCATACTGTAATATAAACTCCTGTCTCCTCTCTCTGTTTCTTGTCCTCTATTTCTCTTGGTCTGTGTCCACATTTCCTCTCTCTCTCTCTCTCTCTCTCTCTCTCTCTCTCTCTCTCTCTCTCTCTCTCTCTCTCTTTTTTCTCTCACTTTTCTGTTGTCCTCTGCAGGTCTGATTACAGTCCCCTGTCCTCAACGAGCAGTAAGTAAACCAATGGCGACACAAATTGACTCAAACACACACACAGATCAGGACCAGGACTTTATCTCCCTAATACACACTGACAAAAGAAATCCATTCACGGAGGAGCTGTATATGTGGTGGTTAGTATGGCATACAACAGATTTTAGGGGGGATTCTTTGTATGGCAATATTAAGTTACTCCTTCCACCATAGGGTATATTTACTGTGATGGTACATGCCAGATACTTAACATTTTGCACATATGATATAGTAAATGGTTGGCAATCACAGGGGGAAAAAGATGCGACAAAGTAAACAATGAAGATAGAATAATTTATGCAATGTAAATGTCACATGACCCAAACGGGACAAACAAAATTTCTTCTTTGTTTTACTGTAAAAAAAATGAATTATTTTAATCCGATTTGCATCGGTAGTTTTCCCCCAAAGGCTTTTTCCACGCATCATACCCCACAGTTTCATACATAGACAGCCACTTGAGATACACAAAGCCACCATATTCCAGGAAAATCTGATGAAAACACATGGCTGCCACAAGCAATAAGATCTGTGTGCAGTCAGTGTGATACAGAGATACGATACTCAGGTGAAAAAACAATGTCATAATGCATTTCAACAAATCATCACATTTTTTTTTACATTCTTAAAACATAACTTTTGTTTGCTACAATTTGGATTTTTTTTTGATAGGTTTGGTTGTTGTTTTTGTCGATACTTAAATTTAAAATGTGGACGAAATGCTCTGTGGCGGCTTTAACTTTTTGTGATCCTTTTATGATGCTGATATTGGTATCACAACTTGACACTGATGACATATGATGATATAAAATATGCTATCTTTGTCCTTTTTTTTTGTTGTTGTTCGGTTTCATTCAACCTGATCAAAGTGTGGCTGGATA
This sequence comes from Sciaenops ocellatus, assembly GCA_033000465.1. Classification (NCBI taxonomy): domain Eukaryota; kingdom Metazoa; phylum Chordata; class Actinopteri; family Sciaenidae; genus Sciaenops; species Sciaenops ocellatus. Next base: position 27,061,679 of record CP136868.1, on the reverse strand, counting down.
GCAACAGAACACAATGATCCTTTTAGACCTATGTTCAAGTGAATCCAGCACAAAGACAAGATATTCAATGTTCAAACTGATAAACTTTATTGTTTCTTGTAAATAAACACTCATTCTGATATATAATGCCTGCAAAACGTTCCAAAAAAGATAGGACAGGGACAACAAAAGACTGAAAGTTGTAGGAAGCTCAAAAACACCTGCTTGGAACCTTCCACAGGTAAACAGGTTCAGTGGCAACAGGTGATAGTATCATGACTGGTTCTGAAAGGGGGCGTCGTCGAAAGGCTCAGTAGTTCATTAGCAGGGATGATGTGAGGAATGGGCAAATTGTCCAACAGTTTAAGAACAACATTTCCCAACACACAATTGTAATGAATTTATGGATTTCACCATATACAATTTATAATATAATTAAAAGATGTAGAGATATCTCTGCACGTCAGGGGCGAGGCCCAAAACCAACACTGAATGCCTGTGAACGTTGACTGATTAAGCATCACTGCATTAAAAACCAATATGGTTGTATGTAATGAATGTTACTACACATGCTGGGTCTATTAGTGCAAGTTAAGAGAAAACTGCATAACAACTTCTACTTCTCTGAGCCTGAGCTCATCTGAGTTGTACTGGCACAAAGTGTGTGTGGTGTGATGAGTCCACATTTCCGATATTTAGGAAAACATGGACATGGTCTAAATTTATGCTTTACAAAGCATCCCAAATTTTATGGAACTGGGGTTATATTTATCACTTAGCCGAAATAATGCCACTTACTGCTGAGTCACCCATTTGTGTTGTTGAGTGTCTGTGTTGTTTTGTGTGAGTGTATGGTTGTGAAGATGAGGTCATGACCTCTTCCCATTCTGGTTGCCAGGTCTCCGGGCCTTTCACAATGGAAGGATTATATCCAATATTAGCCCATTAATCTGGTTTACAGGAAGCTGTGTTATCCCACCCGCACCACACCCGCAAATCAGGAAGTAAAGGATCACATGCACATGGAGTTATCCAGCAGTGTCTGGTTTGGTGTCTGGTTTGTTGGTATCTTTCCAGTATCAGATGAGCTTCTGCTCACTATTGTCTCTGTCACTACTGGAGGTCAGGATTGGAACAAAACATGCACAGACACATTGTCAGAAAACAAGAACTTTAAATAGCACATGGGAAAGTGTAACCTCAATAAGAACGACACTACCAGCCTAGAACTACAGTACTTTGGAACTTTGTATGATTAAAGATTTGTTTGTGACTCAGATTTACAAACTCATCCAAAGGGTTGAGACTTGATTGAAATGTGTCCATGGCAAAAACGACTTGCTTACTTGGTATAACAGGGCCGCACAAATGTAGCTCAAGTCAACAGTTAAACCACTGGTAGCAACAACTGTTCTATGTGACTTGACATTAATTAAAAGACTACAGACTGCAATTTTACCACAATTAATCGTTTCTGTAATTGTGGTTTAAAGGACCTTTTGTGGGATGTAGTCTTGGAAATAGTTTTAGTTTTATATGTCAAGGTTTTCAAAGATTTGTCTTGAGGGTGGTGCTTAGTTTTGTAAAATGACTTTTCCCAGGATAATCCACCCAACACACCATCAACAGCTTTATTATAGTCACTTTCAGTAGAAAGTGGTTCCAATGAAAACTGCTCACTGTGAGGTCTGTGGACTATCCAAAGCAACAAGGGTGCATTTCTAGGGAAAACACCCCACTGTCAGTGTTATAAAATGTAACTTTTAAACTGTGTGAGCTCCAGAAATCTCAGAGACAGACGTTGTATCTCAAAAGCTTGGCAGGTTTGTAACACTTGGAAATATTGATGACAATTTGGACCCAACCTCTCCGTAGGTGCTGTGGTGTATAGTGAAGGGCTTTTTCGCCAATGTTTAGTCCATTATTTTATGATATCGGGACCTCTCGTCATGCACTGTCACTTTTAGGTAACCTGTTCCCACGCCTGTTGAAATATCTTTTTTACGCTCCTTCTCCAGACGTGTCTTTATGCTGAGTAACTGGATGAACCTCCTGAACCGTCAACCTAAAATGCTTTCAAAGCTTTCATTAATCATCATCTGCTGCTGTGTCTGTAATTTTTTCCTCAAATAGAAAAAGATGACTCTCCAAGTTACTTAGATGCTGATTGACTATATGTCAATCCTTTATTGCCCCTCTGGGAATATGTCTTGCATAAGGAGGTGGTAGGATTTTCTCAGGGTTGAGATTATTGGAAGTCCCAGGTACTAGTTCTTTGTCTGATACTCGATCTGAAGCAGACAGAGTGAAAACAACAGCCTGAGTTCATTTATCAAACTGAGCCTCAGACTAATGATCAGAACAGAAAGGACGGGACAGATGGCTGCAAACTGCTGTGGTGACAGAGTTTGAAAAGATGTGCAAGGACAATATAGAGAACTCATCTGTCTCAAAGCTGTGTGTGGCTGCCTGTCTTTGTCCTCCATATGTGTGTGTATTCATGCACATCTGTGTGCAGACGAGTTCATTTGCAAAGGTGCATGCAGCATCGGTCTCCGTCGTCTTCTGTCTCCTCAGAAGTATATTTAGGTTCTGGTAGAGGTGGCACTCATGTTTATACAGGTGGTACTAACCCCTGACCTTTGACTTCAGTTCAGACCAGCTATAAGCCCCCTGTAGACAGACTGAGTTCATGCTAAACCACCAACATCACTCTGACCGAGGTTATACTCTAATTTAGGTCCTGTAGGTGTAACAGAAGCTGGAGGAATTCAAATGGCTCAGTCTATTACTGTTAACTACTGAGCACATCCACTGCTTTCAGTGTTGAGGGTTAAACATTTAGTTTTTACTTAATAACAGAAGTCTTTGTAGCCATACTGCTAAAAACCCAAGTAAAACAATATCCTTTCATTTAGATTGCTTGAATTAATTAAAACATTCCAGTGTGGTGAGCAAAGATGACTTCATTAAATGTGACATAAAAATCTAAGCTTAAAGGATTTTTTTTATTGTCAGTAAATTACATTAAAAGCACCCATTAAAAAACCAAAACCAGTGCTGTAATAACTGGACTCTCAATACTCCCATCCCAATGCCCATTGACTTCTACTGAAGATACAAATCTTTAAAAACATGTCACAAATAGTTTCATCTTCAAAAAGGCTCAGTTTAGGCTCAGGCTCAAATAGTTCATTTATCGGGGACTATTTTCTTCGCCAGATCACTACACATTTGGTAGTGTTTGTGGGATGGAGTCAAAATAAACTGCAGTGTATGTGTTCCTGGTAATGAAGGAAAATATTACCCAGTATAACCGTGTGTGTCCAAGTGGTATTCTACTGACCCCACTGGTCACCCCAAGGTTTTTTGGGTTTTTTTAAAGATATTTTTTGGCCTTTTCAAGCTTTATTTTTGATCGAGACAGCTGAAGAGTGACAGGAATGTGGGGAGACAGAAATGGGGAATGACATGCGGGAAAGAGCCACAGGTCAGATTTGAACCCTGGGCCGCTACGGCAAGGACTGAGCCTTTGTACATGGGGCGGCTGCTCTACCAACTGAGCTAAACGACACCCCAGAGCCCAGGGTTTTGTAGGTTGGGTGAGGCATTGACTCACACCCCCTCTTGCCCATCCCCACTGGCATACACCTGGTCTATACTGTATGTGGTAGAATTTTTAGCTGCCTCTCCAGTTCAACTGTCACCTTCCCAGCCAGGTTAGATGGGCTGGGGAGGACATAGTGGACCTCATGTATCAAGAATTTGATCCTCTTGTGGTTTCATTTTCAGATGCCAGGGGACATTCGGCTCTGTCGCTAGTTCCCACTTTATCCATGCACCCTGTTGTCACATGGCCGCTGTTGTGTGCCTCCTTTATGCACCAGCTCCTGACTCTGCTTCTTGCTTGCAGTGTCACATTGGGTTAGTATTGAGTTCCTGAGTTGGCCCTTACCTGCGCCACACTCCAGAGAAAGACCTTGTGCTTCAGCTGATCTTCTGCCTGCTGGACTGCCTCGGCTACACTTCTTCACCATCTTGATGATGATCCCTGCACCAGCCACTTTGGTGTCCTTTGATGCGGTGTACTGCAGCTGTTCCATGTCCAGACCATGATGAATTCCTCTCTGACAGAGCTGAACATGAGCCTGAGCTTGTTGCTGTTCCCATACAGCCCAGTGCAGCTCAGGCAACGATAGCGGCTCACCAGCACTCAAAGTCTTCTTCGACGGCCATGGGGACTTCATAGTTGAGCAGGGGCCAGAGGATTCTTGGGAGGATTCCATGTTGGTAGACCCAGGCCTTAAATCTTCTGGGGGACCCAGACTTGTGTAGAGGTCTCAGCCCTCTAGGCCAAACAGTTTTTGGTCTATAGCACAGAGGATACACAAAAATAAATACTTAGTATGTTTAGTATGTCTTTTTATGGGATTTGTTGGCAATAAGTATAAAATATCACCAGCTTTGGCGTTTATACTTAAAAAAACAAAACAAAGCCAAGCTGGAAACACTGTTGCTGGGGACTGAACAAATAAGCTACTTCTTAAAACAGTCATTTTAATTACTGTTGCTACATTTTTCTTTATTGCAGTGCGTTTATTAAGTATATAAAAACACTTGAAATCAGTTCATGAATCAATATCTTCTAGAACTAAGTCACAGACAAAATGAACTGTTAAGATGTGGTGGGTTTTTTTTGTTGTGCGTAGTCTTGATGTGGATTTTTAACTGTCTGGAAAACTGAACAAATGATGCTGTATTTCAACATTAGTTCTGTACCACAGCCACCTCTGCATTAGGAAAATTTCGCTAAACCTCCATGGAGTCTTTAACTTATATGCAGATTTTGCAAGTGCGAAGGCTTGTGCTCAAAGTTGAGAAGTGGAAACTGGAGTTGTAAGAAGGTCATGCAACAGCAGTGATGGTAAACTAAGTGCAAAGTGTTATCCGTCCTTTATGCTGTCTGCAGCATCTTTGAGTGTTCAATGGAACTCCCGCCCCAAACACTTAATCACAAAAACTCACTTTCTATTGGTCAGAGCACATGAGTGTCCATTCAGCCTGAGTGACCTGTGACCCTGCCCCCAATAGTTTTCTGCATGTGTGTGTGTGTACACATATGTAAGACTAAGGGGGTCGGCTGTCAGAGTAATGAATGTTTTCAGGCCAGCAGGAGGGAGAGGTCAGACTGTAAAAACACAAACACACAGAGCAGAGACACAAATACAATTATAAACAGACTTGAGCAGGACACGCATGATTTGTCACCCTTGGAATACCTAACAAATATACTGTAGATGTATTTATTACTCACAGATGTAGACTCATGAAAATTTACACCACAGTCAGCATCCAAAAGAGAACGACTTGGATGACAGATGAAAAGAAAACACGAGATGGATTCAGGACATCCAAGTTTTGCAGGTAATGGTAAGCAAAACAAAGACTGTGAAAACATTTCTTCCTGGGGAAGAAATCCAGAATGAAAGGACAATTTCAAAACAGCAGATAAAGTGAATGTGCATCAGCACATTGAACTCTTTCACTGAGACAGGATTGATAGTAGGCTGGGAGTCACCGGTTGACATCGGGGGTTAATTATCAGGGATCAGAATGTCACCAGCAGATGCTAGCTCGCTGAGATCAACGCATATATTTGTGTATCTCTGTAAATGTGTGTGAATGTCTCTCTGCTTTACTGCAGTCATGCTGGAGTGTGCAAGCACAGACAGGGTATCGAACCTGAATCCGTTTTGAGTACTGATTAATATGAGTTGGTAGCATCAAGTTTAAAAAACCTTTAGGTTGTGAAAGGTGTCACTGAATACTTGGTCAGACCTTTAGTGTCAAAATCAGAATAAGTTTTTATTGATGGTTTTATGAGTACATCCCTCGTCATGAATATATCACTTATGGGGGTTAGTCCATTCCTTGGTTCTAGTCCATCAGTCATGGTTCAATGTACAGTAGAACCAAACCTATGTAACGCATCTCCATCTGTATCTCAGGTCAGGTTAATCACACTTGTCTCATTGTGTTTAGGCTGTCAGTAAAATGACGAGTCTTCACCACAAAGCGAAACGTTTGGCTCATCCAGACTGCCTTGTGCGTCCAGTAACGCCTGAGGCTCTGCTTCTTGTTATTTCAGTTCAGACAGGCAGCAGATTAGGAGAACCAGGAACACATGTGTATGTGACTTAGTCCAAATCCACTCTCCAAAATTTTAACATGGCCCGCGCTGTTGTATATCAGCCAGTGGATTGAATACTTACCGGTGAAAGTGCAGGAGCCTGTAAAGTTTTACTTCCTTCCCTAAAATAATTCAATGTCGGCTGTGGCTTGGAGCGCATTTGAGGTGTAAAACTCTTATATCTGCTGGCAGAGAGGCAAGCAGAGACTGGAATACACACAGCTGCTTTAATTTGCTTTTTACTTTTCCTATTTTTAGTTTAAAAGCCTGAAACATTTTATTCACGCCGAGTTAGTTTTGAAGTTTGACTGTAGCAACCATGCAGTATAGTTAACTTAAGTTATTTTGTTGTACTCGTATCGTGTGTTTGCTGCGAGTTGATATAATGATTTAATTGGTGTGGGTTTTAAATAATAGCTTGGTGTCAGTTTACCACATCTGTTAATGTTTATCGGCACCCCGGCAACACTAGCTTTAATGTATGTACGTGATCAAACCCCACAGTGACTGCGCTCAGAGACTTCCATTCAGCTTGTCATATAGAGGCGGAGGTTCTTATATAACTTGAGTTCCATCCAGGTAACTTCTGTTTCCCCTTGTCTCATTACTGAATGAGAGACTTCCATGCAGTCGTGTGTTTACATTGTTTCATTCGCTGTTATAGAGAGCAGGGGTTGTGGTGAGCACGAAGTTTACAGTGGACTTGACTTTGCTCGATGCGTGTTACTGAAAAGGAGAAAACGGAGCGATCTTTGTTCAACTTCTTTGAAGTTGCGTTCACTCTCAACAACCTTGACTGGTGTTGGAAACTTCTGGGAGAAAACACAAGCAGCCAATCACAGTTTTAGAAGGTCCCCACTTGGTGTGTTTGGAGCTGCCATAGTCCGGACTTGTAGTTACATTTACATGCGCTTTGCATCTCAGCTATGTGCATAGGATCCTCAACACTCATAAATCACAACATGTATCACAACAACATGTATTTTTATTCTCAAATTTCAATATCAGTATTAGCTTTAGCTCTGAGTTCTAGCTCACACTTTATTTCTGTGCATCTTTGTGTGTAACAGAGATTGTGGTGTATATTACACCCTTTCTGGTCAATGTGACATCTGAGTGCTCACTGTCTCTTTGCCTTTCATCAGCACAGACTTGTCTTAACACTCAGTACTGTCCTTCTAAAACAGACATGTGCGTCATCTTCCCCAGTGTCTGAGTATCCTTTTACACTCTGAACCACTCGCAGTGGTGTCAGCCAGGGCACTTTTTAAGCACAATCAGTTTGAATAGCACCTGATAAATCAAGGACCACACACATACACATACACGGTACTTTCTCCCTAGCTGTATGAGATCCAGGCTCATACAGATTAAGTGGAACCAAATGTGCGTCCTTTCAAAATAAGGTTTGGACTACGAGGTCATGATTGCAGCTAAATCTGCTGCAGTCAGCCATTTGTTAATGGTTTAATTAAAACAGTTTTGCTTGTCAGCCTCGTTGTGGCCCCTTCATGATAATGAGTCACTGATTGCACATTCATGCAGTAGTAAATAGTTGCACAGTGAAATATGTTTTATTGTCTTGCCTCTGAACTCCAGTACGTTGGGTTTAAAATGATACAGGGTTGAAGATAGAGATTTTCAGGGGTCCACTTGATTCTCTGTAACCAAGACCCGATGGAACTGACAAGAACTGTGATCAGGCCAGGTCTGATTTATATGTCCAGTGAGGTATGAGTTGGATTCTGTTTTATTGAAACATTGTCCTAAAATGTGTTGTAGTGCACCATCAAAACACCAAAAAAAAAGTCACTATCCAAATACCTTATGTAGATATTTGTGTAAAATAGAGTCACACCTCTTCAGCTTTTTGTCCTTCTATAAAGCAAAGCTGCCAAGTCCCAGGTCTATTTGGACAGTGAAGGTGACATGACATGCATGAACTTACTGACTAGCTCTGTTGACTGACTTTGGTCTCCTCACTAAGCCTCCCCTTCTAATCCCACAACAGTCTGTTGTAAGCAATCTAATATATCTAATTCTTAAACTTAAACCAGCAGCTGTTTTGGAGCCAGAAAATATTGGCTCCAAATTTTGACGTAATTGCTTTTATCTTCAGTGAAACATTAGGGTTGGCGGCGTACTCACTTGACTGTCTCTGTCATATAAGAGGCTCATTGGTTCCTACTGAAGATGTAAATGTTTAAAGATGGCTCTAAAATATATAGTTCCATTTTTCAATAACAGCTGTCCACTTAGTTTTTAGCAAACATTACTGAAACATCAGTGAGTATTTCCAGCAGCCTGACAGTTAATGTGGAATTGACTTAAGACAAACTACTGAACAGTGGTGTGTTCACAGTAATGAAGAACATGTCATCCAGTGAAATGTGCGCCTCACTGGTGTATTTTCAATCAGTTTTGTTAACAATGGAGCTCTATGGCACAGAGTTAGACACAGAGATAAATCGGAATTTGGATAATTAGATCAACTAATTAGCAATTAATGTACTTACTAACTAGAGTGTTGCCGCAGTGGCGACGCATTACGGAGAATTATCACACGAATCTGCAGCCCCCCCTCAGCGTTAAAGTTTCAGCCCATTGTTTGGCTGTCCGGCCTAAACTTTACTGCTTTGGTTGACTGTCACTGCTCTCATAGCGTCATTTTTGGCTGCAGCTGGCAGCTGTTTTCAGTCAAAAAGCTCTAAAAGTCTACTGTACACATCCTGCTCAGCACCAGACAACACACAGACACAGTTAGAGACCAGCTGGTGAACATAGTGGAGAATTTTAGCGGCTAAAGAATCTATATGTTTCTCTTGGGAGATGGTAGAGACCAAAAACGGAGCTAAAAAAAAGTTAATATTAGACTTTTATCCATCAGATGGACAGAAATTTGACTACAGATGATTGATGTTGATGTTGAACTGCTGGATGTGTAAACAGCTGTTTATGAACAAGTTCGCTATACTAGTCTAAAAGGTGATGGTGTGGCAATGTTGTGTTCACGACTTGTGATTGCTGCCCCCAGAAAGCCACAAAAATCTGTTGTTGCAATTTTATAATCAAGACCTTGATAACTTCCTTGGCACCGGTCAAACTGACGCACAAGTGTTGGAACAGCATCAGCATTATTCTTTCTTTTCACCAGACGACAAAAAGGGGCCCCCATCTTGAGTTTCCTCCCTCAGTTGTTTTGACTTACACCGAGGGCCAAGCTAGCTGAAGCTGTGACTGCAGTACACACACACACACACACACACACACACACACACACACTCAGAGGCCTTAGTTGAGTTTTCGCTGCTAATCACTCTCATATGTGCAGGGGCCACGAGAAGGCGTGTTGTTTTATCTCACGTCATCATCTGTGTGTAAGGCTGCGAGCATGTGTTGCCGGTTAACACTTAAACGCAGAGCGAAGGGGAAAGTCTGCGCGTATTAGAAAAGACAGGCCCGTCTGTAAATGTGCAAATTGATTTTGTGTGTGTGTCGAGGCTGTTTGTGCACATGTATGAGTGTGTGTGTGTGTGTGTGTGTGTGTGTGTGTGTGTGTGTGTGTGTGTTGTCAGTCGAGTCAGAACATCAGCTTGAGTTTGAAGACTCGAGTGGATTAAGAGCTTAGAGACACACTCCTCCAGAGCTTTACACACAAACTCCCTTCATTCCCTTCACAGGATTGGAGCGCCTTAATCTCTAATTTATTCTTCTGTGTGCCAGCTTCCTATTAACCCTTATTGCATCAGCTTTATTGAGTTGTATATTTTCATTTGGATGTGTGGCTGCTGAGTGACTTTTCTGGTGTATTTGTGACAGATGCATCTGTGGATGTATTGAATTTAGATCTGTAGACTTGACAGGAACTTAAAAGTAGTCAGGTGTCTGTCAAAGCTGCATCACTTAAATCTGTCAATGTTTAGGCTTAAAAGGATTTATGGATGCCTACATTTATTTATTGAGTAGTTTAACGTGTGTTAAGAAGAGGTTGAAAGGACAAATGCATCTGTAAACACAGCTAAGGACATATTTATCATGGCCAAACCAGCCTACTTCACCTACAGAAACTCTCGTGCAACCTATTGTTTTAACTCATGTTGCTTTAGTTGCAAAAGTAGCAACACAGGACCTGGTGCGTCTATTTGTGCTGAACGTAACCGCTATGAAACATTCAGGAAATAACTTCTTATTTCACCGGCGCCCGCTCACTCTCATTCACTGTCTATGTCTCTCAACCCATGCCCACGTTCTATCTCTGTGTGTCTCTCTCACTCACAAACCAAATTAAACTTCTTTGTGTCTTTATTTTGTAGCATAAATTGCGAGTCAGACTCAGATTTAGAAGCTGGTACATGAAATAAACAAAGCCAGAACACAACAGGTAGTGTATCAGAGTTTAGATCAACTCAGTTTCAGAGTAAAAGTTAGATCTGGCACTCCCCCCACTTAGATGAATGGAAAAACCTGTCTGAATGTAGATCAGAGTACAGTGACTACAGCTTATCAAGTTATATCATTATTATTCACCTTTTTAAAAATATAATTTCACCTCAGCCTGAAATATTACCATGGATGCTTACACCTATTTTGACTGGCCAGTGCAGTGTGTTGCTGGTTGATGTTGGTGTATAATCTCTTGTCAAACCCTCTACGGCAGCACGCCTGTTTTACCAACATACTGGACTCATTGAAATGAATAAGCAAGCTCTGTTTTGATGCAGCACTGTTACGGTTCATAGAACCTAACCAAGCCTTTCACAGCTTTTGTAATGAGTGGTGCTACATACACAAGTCAGCCGGTACTCAAACTGTATTGTGTAGTTGATTTGGTTGGATCTGTGTTTGTGCATCTTGGCTTGGTTTGTTATTTTAAATATCCAATTTGATACCAATCATCCACGTGTTTTAAACTGTGGTTTTGGTCTCGATGTCAGTTAGATGCCAAGGAGACGTACTGGATACTGATTCTAATGAGATCGGACAGAAATAAACGGGTGTGTGTCTCTCAGTGTGTGTGGCAGCCTGTCTGTGGCCTCGATCCTGACCCATGCTTAGATTCTTCTTTAAACCCTCGAGTCATTTTAGTAATTGACTCCCAAGAACTTTGGAGAGATGAGGAGCGCAGGAGACGGGCGGGGAAAAAAAAGTGATAAAACAGGTAAACACATGACAGGAGTGGAATGTAAATGAGATGTTTGGTTTGAAAGGCTGAGTTAGGATGAAGGATTGTTCTAAAGCAACAGTAATAGATGACATCTCCTCATTTGCTGCTCTGTTTGCTTTAGTGTTTATCGTCAATCAGCAGTTTAAGCAGAGCTCTCTGTTCCTGTTGGGCTCATTTCAGGCACTGACTCGTGAGAAACTCGTGAGAGAACTGTGTGGCAGGAGTTACTGCATAGAAATGAAGCTGTCTGTGTGACAGTACAATGTGCTGTGCAGTAAATACCCTTAAAGAGCTCCGTCATCCCTGTGTCTGGTGTCTCGATGCCGGCTACATGTCAGAGAGACACTGATTCTAATGGGATCAAGCAGTCGTAAATGAGCGTGGTACCCTATGTGTGTGTGTGTCGGGACATCTGTGCCCTGGCATTGAGCTTACCTACAGTGGATCTTTCTTGATCCTGCTGTATTTATCTCTTAAGACAAACTGAGCCACACGAGGACAAGTTTGGAGTTTGATGGCATTTTATCTCCACTCATTGAATCTATCACCTTATCAGATCTGTTTAGTTTGTAACAATTTGAAGTAACAGAAGTTGTGAAGGAAATCAATGATTGACATTTAGGTGTAGGATACTGACCAAGTCATGAAAACTGACTGTGGAAATAATTAGACTCTCAGATTTTAAGTAGTTCTACTGCCTGTAGCACCTTATGGCCAATAAAACACATCCTGATCCCGTCATGCTCATTTTAGTTAGTTACAGACAACATTAATTACACGTCTGTCCAGGCGGAAGGATCTGTCCTGTGTTGCTCTTTCTCAGGTCTTTTTGCCTGTTAAAGGCTTTTTTGGAGGGAGTTTCCTCATTCTCACATCTTTTTTCAGAGGTTCAACTTGCCAAATGTTTGTTTTCATTTACAAACATTAAAAGCCAGAAGATGCAATTAATTAACATAAATTTACATACTGTCCTCCTCCATCTGATCTCATCTGTAGCCTGAAATGATACTGTGTACTTATTTTCTTTGAAAATAGACAAGAGAAATAAAATCTGGGTCTTTGAATGTCTTTTGTTGCCATCGGTCCAACCTATTTGATGAGGACGTCCTGAGGACATAAACATGTTTTCATTCTTCAAGCTCATTTAAACCAAGTCAAGGAATGAAACGATTTTTTTCCAGATTATCCAGTTTTTATTTTACACCCAAATAGAAACAATTTTAAACAAAATAAGAAGTGGTCAAACATTAGAATATGCACATTTTATACTATATATTTATATATTTTAGACTATACTTTTATACTTTCAAACTTTTTAAATGTATCAAAATCATGAACCCTGTCTTATCATCCTGGCCTGTGAGCCGACCGTGTGGTTACACCTCTAAAGGCCACCTTTAAGCAATGCTTCCTTGTAACCCGATCTTAACATTTAGAAAATGTCACCTTTTTGGTCAAGTAGAAACTGTCCTTTTTCAAAGGCCAACAGGACTCGTGAGACTGAACCTGTCCCTGTTTGGCCTCTCTGTTTCACGGAGGGATTCTGGCAACAGCCGGACAGTCTGCTGTGCCAGGGACAAGAAGACTGTGTCCTTTCCCAAACTGCCTCAAAGCAGAGAAGAAATGGGACAAGTCCCCCGAGAAGTCAGAAAAAGACCATAGGAAAAGTGCAGTGAAAAGGAGGGAACGTGGAGATGGGGAGATACGGTGGGAGTGTGTAACATGCAACAATGAAAACACCGGCTAAATATGATTGTGGTTTGGGAACATTTTGGTAGTTTTGTAGTACCTGTGCCAGGGTGCCAAACTTTTCCAGGTCAGGGGTTCAGGGGAAAGCTACACCTGAATGCCTTGCTCACGCTGTGGTCTGGAACATTCCTCTGGGCTTCAGTAATGACCTCCTAATGGCACTAATGAGCCTCCACAGAGGAGCCCTGCTCCACATGGGTCTGCTGGAAAAGAGAGCGGGAGGGGGGGTGGGAGGGAGGGAGGAGAAAGGTAAACATAGAAATTGGGAGAAAGATGGAGTCAGATCGGGATGAGTGAAATGGAGAAGGACGGGAGTGAGAGATGGGAAAACTTAAACCAAGAGGTAAACAAAGAAAAGGAAAAGAAAGAGAAAATGAACCCCCAGAATTCTGAGGAATTTTGGAAGAACTGGAGTTTTTGTCCTGTCATAAACCTACAATTAATGCTTGATCTTGATCGGATCCTAACCTTCACCAGTTCAGTTACCTAACCTCGGCCATACCTTCATCATAGTTTCAGAGTCTTTGGCCAACCTTGAGCATGCTGTAGATGCCTTGCACAGATATTACGAGTTTAGTTAACAGGCGACAGAGTTGTTCAGGTTTGATTTTCTCAAATTCAACAAGCTGATTATAATTTGATCTCTTCTTCCTTCCTTTCTCACCCCATCTCTCTTGTCACCCTTCTTGTCCTTTCCACCCTCTCTTATCTTGTCTTGATGCTGTTGTATGTGGAGGTGAGTTATCCATGGGCGAGCTCCAGGATCCCTTCCTCGTCAGCGTCCACCTCATCGCCGACCCCGGCCAAGGCAAGTTCCTGCAACACGCCGCTGATGCTGTGCTGGCGTGGGTTCACCCTGAGCTGCAGCTCTTCCGGGTCTCAGAGCGAGCTTCCATCCAGCGGCCCCGGACCAAGCACCATCAAAACGGCGGCCTAGGTGCAGCTTCCCAGCCAGCCCTGGCGGTCATCGTGTTCCTCCAGGAGGCGTACGGCGGTGATGAGCAGATACTGATGCTGCACCGCACTCTGCAGAGGCCACCTTGGCGCTACCACCACACTGAAAAAGTCAGCAATGGCCGGCGGATGCTTCCGCTGACACCATGCAGTCAGGACTTTTTCACTCTCTCATCTGGCACGCCGCTCTGGGCCGTGCGGCAGGTCCATTATGGGAAAGAAATTGTCCGTTTTACTGTTTATTGCCAACACGAAAATTACATCGACATGGTGAGGCTTTACAAACTGCTGCTTCAGCGGAGGGTAGCGCAGAAGAAGGAGGACTTTTGCTTCTTTGTGGTGTACTCCAACCCGGATATGGAGATCCAGCTGTCATTTAAGAGGCTGCCGCGAGGTCAGAGTCCAGTGGTGCTGGAGTCAGCGGTGATGGAGGTGCGGGTACGAGATGTCGGGGCGCTGGTGCCCCTGCTGCCACACCCCTGCAGCCCAATCAGTGACGTCCGCTGGCAGACAGAGGACTACGATGGAAATAAGATCTTGCTGCAGGTGAGTGTTTTCTTGGGTGTCTGTGCAACAAACACAAACTTTTTCACTCTACTCTAAGGGGTCAGTTCAAAAATTCTATAAAATACTGACAGGTTGTATACTTACGTTACCCAGGTTATACTGATGAACGCCATCTGTAAGGTTATATCTTTAATACCTGCTGTTAAAGCAGCATTGCATAGAAATTGGTATTTTTGTGAATTAGTGACCCCAGTTCAGAGTGTAATCCCACTGTGGTAAATATGGACAGCTGTACTCGTGTATTTGTTCTGATTACATTACGTATGATCAAAAATTGGCGAGTCGACAACTTTGCTAACAGCCAAACATCAAGCAAGGTCAACACACAAGACATAGCAGCCAGCTAATATTACTTACTAGTCCAACAGCAGTCAGCCCAGCTCGGCGTCTGTCTTTCAGCCTTTTATTTCACCAAGCTCTCACCAACCACTAAAAGTCAGTCCCAGATTTACTCTTCTTAGCTTCCTCCGTCAACGTCCTCTTCAGTTTTCTCCTCTGTCATTACTGTATGTCCATAGTGACTGCTGAGCCCGATTACGTTGCATACTTGCCCAGCTGTGGTTCTAGCATGACACTTCTATTCCAAAACACCTGTGGTACAAACACTGACACTCCCCCGGTGCTCTGAGCTCACAGACTGGCTAACAAACTGAGCTAACTTTAGCTAACAGTAGCTATAGTTCAAAGCAGTTTACTTTACTGTTCATCAGGAAACTCTGTAAATCACAGAGAGTTGATGTTCAGCATCAGAGGGGAAACCTGAAAACATTTTCTCTATAAAATATGATCCAGTTTTACCAAAATCAGTGAAAAAGGTGGTGTGTGATTTCGTGCTGTAAAGTCTTACGTACTTCTCATGAGTGATCGGAGCACAAAGTTACATAGTGCAGAAACAGATATATGCGTGCAGAGTGGAAATGACAGAGACAGCATTCACCTGATTACAAGTCAGTGTAGCATCACTGTGATTTTAAATCTGTTATTTTATGGTTGAGTTACACAATGTTGCTTTAATTACCACTTAAATTTAATGGGAAGTTAACCCACGAGCCAAGGAACAGGTTTTTGGCACCATGTGGCCTTCTATAAACAGCTTTACACTTCTGCTTTTAATTCCTGACACATGAGTAAAAGTAAAATGATTTCTGTCTATCATTAAAATAACCAGTTTTATTTCTGCCCCTTCACTCCACTATTCGGATCATTGTCACCACCAAGTTGTAGGACAAAATAACCTCTGTCTACGATCTGTAAGAAAACAAAAGAGAAAAGTCGCTGTGTTGGGTGAATGAACAAAAGTAGCGTGAGAGAAAAAATGTTTCAGAGATGTAAAACAGACTCTGCAGCCAAAAACAACAAAGTCATACAGCAGACAAAGCAGCATTGAGTCATATGAGTCATTTGTAACCCCCTTTAATCCATCCATCCAACCATGAATACATCCATCACCATCCATCCATCCTTAATCCAGACTGTAAAAAGTTTGCATGTACACATCTAACTGTGAATGAACACACACCCTCACACACACACACACACACACACACACACACAATGGTCCTTGTTTGGAGGGTATCAGTTTCAGAGGGGATATGTGTCCAGGGGGTGGCAGATAAGTACTTCTGAAAGTTCAAGCCGATTAAGCAGCCGCACCATTACTGGGATTGGAACAGCACTGAGGGAAACAATAAGCTAATCTATCATGACAAAAGACCATATGCATGATGCTTAAACCGCCACCTGTCCTGAAGTCATGTGCTCCTCCATGCTGTAACACACTGTATTACA
The DNA here is from genome assembly GCA_033000465.1 of Sciaenops ocellatus. Taxonomy (NCBI): domain Eukaryota; kingdom Metazoa; phylum Chordata; class Actinopteri; family Sciaenidae; genus Sciaenops; species Sciaenops ocellatus. Next base: position 27,045,288 of record CP136868.1, on the reverse strand, counting down.
CTTTGGCAGTTAGCTCAGTTTAGCACAAAGACTGGAAACAAAGGAACAAATATGAAAATATAGCCAGGTATGAGAGTGGTATTGATCTTCTCATCTAATTCAGCCACAAATGTCAAACTAAGTCAGCTTGGTATGGCCGATGGCTATAAATATAACAAATCCAAACCGTCTGGAGATGAAGACACTCACAGCTGCAGCGAATTCTGAATGTTTCATTGTCACAACTGGAAAATAAACAATGCAGTCACCAGATTCATCCAAAAGTGACTCATGAATCTGAAGGAGAACTTGTTTAAGATGGTTTAAAGTGTGACTTGTAGCTTCAGCTTGCTGTGTTAGCACTAAACAAAATCATTTTTAAGTTTTATGATTGTTTCACAGTGCAAGTGCACCTTGGGAGTCGTAGTCGTCTGTTCTCCTGAAGTACATGGGTTTTTCTCTTTTCTCTTTTTCTCGTTTTTATCGAAGAAACAGATGTTTTCTAACACACAGTCGTTCAAATTGTATGTTGATTACCCAAATAAGGGAGTCAGTTGTCCACCCAATCCTTGGAACTGTCAGTCAACTAACAATGGGACCTTTACTTTCCTCCAACCTTACTTTGCTATTATCATTATGGTCTGCGGAATGGGAACAAAAAAAATGCAACTTTGTGGTACATTTTTGCTGTTGTGGCCTGTTATGTAATCTAAGACTGCAACGAACAAACATTTTCATTATCCATTAATCTGCCATTAATCTGTCAATTTATCTCAATGTCATTAAATAGTGAAATCCAAAAAATCCAAAGATAGTTACAGTTAACCATCTTCTCTGAAAGAACAGCAAAAAATCCAAAGTTTAATTTTCTGCTGACTAATTAGATACAATCAATTCATCAATTTATTAACATAAATCTCAATTTTTCTTGCTCCTGCAGCATCGTGGAGTTGAGGATTAGTGATCATTTGTGGTGTTTTTTTCGCTTGCTTAGGTCAGCTCTCTGGTTGACCTTGTTTATTCCAAGATAACTAAAGCTTACAAGGGTAAGGGTCTGACCATCGCCATGTCAACAACCTCATTACCCAGCGCCCCCTGCTGCGGTTCCTCACCAACATTGTAGCATGTTGTCCTCACGGGAAACTGGACAGATCCTGTCGTGTCGTATTAGCCAACGGAGCATGCACGCTTTCATCCAGACATGCACAGAAATAATTTCAGCATGTAACAACTTTGTGCAGTTGACCTGCAGCATCTGTGGGACACACACACGCACACACACACACACACACACACACACACACACACACACACACACACACACACACACACACACACACAGAAAGACTCATCGTGTTTTGGCCTCCCTCATGTGTCTTTTGAATCAGAGCCTCAGTAGCCTCAGTAGTACACGCTCAGTGTGTCTTTCTTTCCTGTGTGGGAGAGATAAGTGTGCAGCCATAACACCGCTTCATCGCTCAGAGCAAAGGAAAGCGACAGAAGAAGAGGAAGAGACAAAGTGAGGAAGAGAGAGTGAGAGAAGGATAAACAGGAGACAGAAGACTGTAAACACTGGGGCTTTGTTACACCTCTCTCCACACACACACACATATTTGTACTTTCATCCATGTGGAACCAAGCGGCAACCTTTGGGCTGTGATTTGAAGCTAATGCAGGAGTGCCAAAAATTGCAGTTGCTCAAACGTCCATTTGAGGCCAGCTCCAGCAGAAATAAACATGTTTACAGCCTGGTACAAAAAACAGTTTTGGTCTCTATAGCTAATTTCCACGTTCATGACAACTGTACTGAGGGTGAAATTCTATTTAAATCACCTGTTCAAATGATATTAAGGCTTGTTTGAGCACCCACGCTCTACATCTTTGCTCATTTTTGGATTTGCCAGGATCCGACTGAAGCAGGACTGCCAAGATGGTGGCACCCAGAGCCACTTCACAATGACTCTTTAGAAACCTGTGGGTGACATCATGGATACTGCATCCATGTTTTACGCAGTCTCTGTGTGGGACATGTTGCACACTTAAAACTGCAACAGATTTTTGTGGCCGTTTGGGCACTGCAGTCACAAGTTGTGAGCACATCATTGACATACCATCACCTATTAAGCTGGTTTGGTTAACCAAACCGTTGTTTACACATCCAGAAATTACAGAGGAGCATCATCATTTAAGTCTCATATTCAGTCTTTTAGCTCAGTTTTCTGTCTCTCAACTCCCGAGGGAGATATCTGGTTCTTTAGCTGCTCAATGGTCCATATATTCACCAGTTAGTCTCTAACTGTGTTTGTCTGTTGTGTGCTGCTGAGCAGGTACACTGTACAGTGGATTCTGAGAGATTTTCTGCTGAAAACAGCTGCCTGCTGCAGCCAAAAGTGACACTAAGTGCAGTGAGTGAACCGAAACAGGAAATTATCAAAATAATGAAAGGAAGTAATACTCTCCTACTCACTATTTGTCCAAAGCATCAGATAATGAGAGATGATTGCCTCTCAATCAGCAGAGCGTCCACTCAACAAGACACTCACATTAACAGGTGTGCCCCTAAGCGCCACTCTGTTTCTATAGAGACACTCTGGTCAACTTTTCACTTTTAAACAAGATAATAGCATTTGCTTAACGTGCTGTTTTTTAGCTAGCCATGCTAGCAGTGTGGCTGTAGCAATGGCTGTAATTCGTCTGTCCAGGTAGCATTGATGAGCTAACCTTTCACATAGTGTGACCATTCGGACAAACATTTAAATTTGCCCAATACTTTGGTTTGTGACCAGTTACCATCCAAAATAGTGACATTCCTATCATGCTAACACGCTAAATTAAGATGGTATATATTATACCTACAATACATTAAATAATTTTTGTTAGCGTCATTATGGGCATGTTAGCATGAGCAAATAGTTAGCTCAAAGTGCAGCCTCACAGACCCACTTTCATGGCTAAAGACTCTTCTTTTTAAGATAGATACACATTTTTGTAATGTACGTGCAATTATTTGGATACATACACACTACTCACAAAAAGTTAGGGATATTTGGCTTTCGAATGAAATTTCAGAGTGTACCTAAAATGCACTATAACCTTTACAGGTGAACTTAATTTGTCCAACTGTTCAGTGTTTCAGTACTTATTGCATAACATGCTGTTCCCTAACAAGGTGATTTACCACAAAAATCGCAACAAGTGTCTAATCCATGAATCTACCAATAAACATTCTGGTTCAATGACAATTGTATTTAAACAGTCCTCTTCATCATGCTGTTCACATTTTGACATCATGAGACCAAGACCGCACCTAACAATCGATCAACAGTACCTGGCCAGTGCAAGGCTTCAAACGGGATGTACTCAGAGGGAAGTTGTCACTGAGCTTAGAGTGTCACAGAGTGTCATCAGCAGGTTGCAATAAGTCGACTTGTGAACAGCATGAGACGTCGTTGTCAAGCTGTAATTGATGATCATGGACACGTGACAAGTTACTGAGACATTGACATTTTTTGTTTTGGTATACCCACCACTGTTGTTAGCGTTTGTTTCAATAAATTGTTTGAGATGAAGAAATTACCATTGCATGCTTCTACTTTCATGATATAATATCACTGTAGCATGAACTTTTTACATTTTCTGTAAATTTCACCCAAAAGTGGAATATTCCTAACTTTTTGTGAGTAGTGTTTGTGTTTGGTTGTTTGTTTGTTTTTTACTTTATCATTATTATACTTTACTTCTTCCAATGCTTTTATGATTCCAGCTCTACATTAAATAAAAATATTACTCTTTTTTAAAAGATTAAGATTAAGACTTTAAGAGTATAGATTATAAAATGTCAGAAAAGGGTGAAAAATGTCCATCAGAACTTCTCATAGCAGGGTGAAGTATTTCCAGAACAATAGTCAAAACCAAAGAGTTTTATTCTGGATAAATTTTCGTAAACAATGAATTTGGGATAATATATTTGAGGTTATATTGCTAAGTTATTTATAGGCTAAGTATTTCAATTCAATCCACCGTGATCAGCAAGAACATTTATTATTGTTAAAAATCAGACAACCGGTCATGAGGACGAATAAATCACAGTTCAACTCTGGTTCTCGTTATCTTTAACTTGAAGATTTGCTTCCATGATATTTATTGTTGTTGAGTCTGAACATATGGAAATCTGAAAACGCCCCTCCATCCCCGTGCTCTTGGAAATAATTGTCTCGAGGCTGCTGTGTGGAAAGTTATTGCTTCTGCTTGTATTGTTTGATTGGAAAGCTGGATGACAGCGCAGACATGAGAACAGAAACATGGAGAAACTATCAACATCGAGGGGAGGAGGAACCAGAGCATTTTAATACTTAGAGAGAAGGAAAACATAGACGAGAAACTGAACCGACAGAGCAATGAAATGAATACTGCTCCAGCTGCCCTACATGTTAAAAACAGAACGTTTCCACATTTGTGTCAGGACAGGGGAATCTCCCATACAGCTTTTTTTTTCATTTTTCCAGATCTGGCACTTTGTGAATGATAATCAGACTGTATTGTGGGATAGCTGAGTTCTCTGAACAGCAGGCTCTGTGTTTTGAGATATTTTGGTTTGTAAATGGAGGTGTGATACACAGGGGGCTCCTCTAAGCGCTGATGAATTCTCCAGCTGCTGGTGTGATTCATAAAGTGGCCGGGCTGAGAACAGGGAGCGTGTGGGGGGGCTTTTTTTAAACCCCAGGGCTCCCGTGTTCCCCTTCCTCCTTCACCTTACTCCCTGTACATTGCGTGAGGAGTGCCTGTTTGCATGAGAGCCCATGTGCAAGTCCTTTCCTTGTAACCCCTTTGACATCATATTTAACTAACTATTCAGAACATGCAACAAGATGGGAGAGCTCTTCTTCTATGTCTGTCTTGGAGTGGTGAGGCAAGTATTGATAGCAAACAGGGTGATTTTCGTTTCTTCATTCATTTATGGCTAGCACATGTAAGGCACTTGCCTGCATTCGCACATGTGTGACCGTAGCCCTGATTGTGGGAGTAGAGGTGAGGCTTGTGCATGCCCCCAGGTCCTCAATGATCGAGATTTATAAAACAGAACCATGAGCATGTGCAGCTCTATAATATATAATATATATATATTCTGACAAAAAGAATGCGCCTTTGTGCGCGCACACAGTTTTAGTCGTGAATCTACAGAGTTTTATGCATCTGGCCCCGGCAGTGAAGGAGGCTGTCAGCAAGTAGGAGTCGCCAGTGCAGCAAGTACAATAATTTTCAATTGAACTTAAGTTTACCTTTGTGCATGCATGTCGCAGCAGGAAAGACACAGGTGTAATCAATAACATTAATAAGAAGTGCATTCCATTTACAGACAGTAGATTAGCCAGTTCAGCACCTGGCTTACTGTCATGGCTTACTAAGACACTTGATGGAACAGAGCCAGCGTTAATGTTATTGGTTCCATCTGTGCTTTTTCATGACAAGTCAAATGGATGCCATTAAAAAGGTATAGCTATTCTTTTATATATATATATATATATATATATATATATATATATATATATATATATATATATATATATATATATATATATATATATATATATTCCTCTACCCAACACACACTTGAACACAATAACCCATGAACAAAACTGCAACTCGTATATCAGAGGATGACACATCCTTGGGTCCTCTCTCAGTGTGTGTGGCCGTCTCTGAGGTCCAGCGCACTACTGTGTTAAAAAGAAACAGTATGATTAGATAGTGAGCTCCAGCTGTGCTAATCACCTCACCTGCCACTGCACCCCCACACCTCTCTCTCTCTCTCTCTCTCTCTCTCTCTCTCTCTCTCTCTCTCTCTCTCTCTCTCTCTCTCTCTCTCTCCTGCAGCTGGATGCTAACTCAGCCCCCCTCCACAATGAAGTTTTAAAGGTTCACTGTGTAAGATCTATTTTCAGAATAAGGCAGATATGAAATATAATATCTATAATCATGTTTTTATACATGTATAATGACCTGAAAATAAGAACATTTTTCTGTTTTTGTTACTTAAAAATGAGCCTTTTATATATATACACAGTGGGAACGGGTCCTCTTCCATGGAGGCTGCCATGTTAAAACACTGTGTTTCTACAGTAGTCCCAAACAGACAAACTAAATACTGACTCTTCCTCTCTTACACTAAGAAGGTGAGGGTGATGTGAGGAGATTGCAATACAGTGATTAGACCACTAGATGCAACTAAATCCTGGACCCTGGACCTTTAAGATGTTGTTTTATTCTTGAAATAAGCATGCACATGTAGTTTTTGGGGATGTGAGTATAATATTCACTTGTTCTTGTCAGATGAAACAAGTTTAATAATGTATTGACAATGGTGCATTGTAAGATTTTTCAGAAGAACAATTAGATATATACCGTATATTCTACCCCACCAAGGTAGCGAGAAATTTAGGAGGCATGATCGATGACCATCTAACCTTTTCTGATCATGTTTCCTCAGTTACCCGTTCGTGCTGCTTCGCACTTTAAAACATAAGAAAAATCAGGCCTTACCTGACTCAACATGTTACCCAACTCCTGATACAGGCTGTAGTCATCTCACGACTCGATTACTGTAACTCCCAGCCTGCACAGTGAAACCCTTTCAGATGATCCTGAACACGGCGGTGCGCCTGGTCTTAAATCAGCCCAAAAGGCCACGTTACCTCGCTGCTCATCGAACTCCACTGGCTTCCTATAGCACCCCACATTAAATTCAAATCACTAATGCTGACTACAAAGTAGTTTCTGGTTCTGCACCCACCTACTTGAATGTCCTCATACAGACATATGTTACCTCCTCCAATGAACGACGCCTGGCTCTGCCACCCGTACGCTCAGGACAATCCAAACTTTTCTCGTCTGTTGTTCCCCGTTGGTGGAATGTCCTCCCAGTTCCTACCAGACCAGGGGCGTCCCTCTCTAACTTCAAAAACCTCCTCTTCAGAGAGGACCTCCTCTCCAACACTACCAACAACTGGACATGATAAATCTATCCCCCTCTACAACTAATACAGTACTTATTGCTGCACTGACATGTCCTTGTCACAATGTACCGTGATTGTTTCTGTTTTTTGTAAGTTAAATACTAAACTCTTATCTTATCTTATACACTGTCGTATACATTCTCATTGGTTTTCTTTTCCTTCCTGCTCAGGTCCAAGGTGCACACTTCAAACACCAACAAGATCCCTGCCACATATCAAACATTATGACTGAATCAGCCTCGGCTCCATCCACCTTCACTCGAAGCACCACCTCCTACAAGAACCGTCGGCACCACCACCATCGGGCGGCATCCCGTCTCAGAGTCCACCAGAACCCCCACAGCTCCCACTCTCTGGCCTGTGAGGAGCTGGACGAGCAGGAGCAGTGGGCTGACCGCCACCATCCAGACAGCTGGAGGACCCAATGGAGGGGCCACCAGTCCGGATCCCTCTTCTCTCTACCTAACCTGGGGTCAGGCAGCTCCCACTCCACCTGCTCCTCTCCGGGCCCTTCTCCCAGCCCCCATCACAGGAGCCACTCTCTCAACAGGAGCTCCTCCTTCGTCCCACCTTTCCGGCTCAATGTGGACGCCCTGATTGGGGCAGAGGAGACGGATGTGGACACAGGAGATAAAGTAAATCCAGGCAGCAGTGTGGACCTTACAGTGGTGTCTGCGTATGTCAAATCCAGCCTGCAACAGACTTCTCGGCCATTATCAGCACCACCAGAAGACATCAGACCCTCCCTCTCCCCTGACATCCAAGAGGACGCCTACAAGGCAGCCACACTGGGCCGGACTCCAAACAGCTTCACCAACAACGCTCCCTCTAACTTCATGGGGTTACGTATCCAGAGAACCAGTATGAACACAAGTGACGCTCCATCCCTGAGCGATGTTTCCATGAACCAGTCCGACAGCTGCAGCATTATTAGTGTGCCAATTGAAGAGGCAGACAAGGTAGAAGAGGAAGACGAAGAAGAAGACCAAGAATTCTACATTTGATTTACTGTTGTAAACTGAGAGGGCTCAGTAATGAGCCGATGATGACAGACTTCAGAGCTGCTCTGCCCCCTGGTGTTTGATAGTAAAATGACAGTGACTGTATAAACTGGAGCTCAGCACAAACTGTATTTGACGTTCTTGTGTATTTGGTGTGAATGTTGCTTTTTTGCATGTAGATTTAAGCTTTGTAAATGTCAGGTTATATATAAGTAAATGAAATTACACATTTAAAGGACCAATCACATAACTGTGTACAGAAACACTATTCAATAAATGTTTGTCTCCATCATGTGTGCTTCACACTACCACTCTAAGGTAACTTTCAAACATTGACTTTCCATTTTATTGATTTAAAACTGTTTATCTAAAAAGCTGTTATGGTATAAGAGTTATTGTCAGAATATTAATAATTTGTATTTATATATTAAACATATCCTACAGTGTTACATTGAGATTCTAAAGTAGTTTGTCAATTTAGTTAAAATGACAGCTAAGTGACAAATATTCTATTTTATATTTCATGCAGAATTCATGAGGGTGTATAGTAAAAGTTCTTCACCATCTAGTCACTGCCATCTAGTGTGTGTATAGCAGAGTGTTTGCTGCTTGAAACAAGGTTGCTGAGTGCACTGAGACTGAACCAAAACAAAATGAAGTTGTGTGCTGTGAAGCCAAAACAAGAAAGAGCTACAGAGCTGGTGATAATTTTCTGTGGGATTGTTTCTAATAGAAGAATATCACATCAACAACGGAGTATGGAAGAAGTTACTGAAAATCAGGCCATGATATTGAATGCAGTCACCTGGACTTGAATCACTTGAAATGGCTTAAAGTAGACGCCTTATATATGTTGACCTTGAATTCCTTAAATACCATTTTCATTCGAAGGTTTCTCAATCTAAACACACACACAGACCTTCATTCAATTCAAGTTTATGTTAATGTATTTATTTGTATTTATGCCTCAAGGTTACTGCTTACTTTTTTAAGAGTTTAAGAAACAGGCTTAATTATACCTTAAGTGTTAAAACCTTTTAATGAATGAGGGGAAACTGAGGATTACTAACTTCATGCCTGTTTCACCTGAATGTGAATCTGAAAAGTTAAAGAGGCTTTTATAGTTTAGTAGATAGTAAGGCGTGTTCATTATTCATTACTGTTGTATAAAATATATTTAAATTCAAGCAACTAAAATAATGCTTTTACAGAGAGATGAATAATACAATATGATGAATAATACAATCATGCAGTTAAGCAATGTCAAAAAACTAAAGACAAAGATGGTCTTAAGATGAATTTTAAAACTGTCACTAAATCAAGTCAAATCGAGTCAAAGAAGGAACTTTTTTTTGCACTGAATTCATGTAGTGCAACACAATGCTGCCCCCTTGTGTTGAACTTTGAGATTAAATATTTAATTTGAATATAGGATTTTCACATCATTAAAGAGTTGTATATTGATTTTAAACTAATCTCTAAATTCAGATAATCCATCCTGAAGTTTTTTCAGGGCTTGTTGAATCATCATCGTTGTACATCAAAGCTGTTTCACTGAGGTGTGTTACACTCCCCTGTGTCGAGAGAAATCTTCAAGGACCTCTTGTTTCAGCCTCCCTCCACAGATTGAGCACTTAACCAGGTGTGAGTCTCCTTGTAAGGTCTCCAAACAGCCTGAAGAGGGAAATCCAATAATAGTGCACTCTGGTTGTCATGGCAAATTCTCCTTGTAGCCCTGCAAAGGTGATGTCATCATCAGCCAATCAACAAAGAGAGTGGTATAATGTATTGCTTCCACAGTGCAGAGGTTACGCATGGAGAAGTCTGGAAAATAGATCAGTCTGCAAGTTGAGATCCAGAGATCCCTGACAAAGTTTTGTACAACAGTCTAAATCAGTCAGAAAAGTAACTTGTAGTTGTGCAGACCCAAAAATTTTGATGAGAAAAGCTCCAGACGAGAATGAGAGACAAGCTCCAGCAGCCATTTTGATCACCTCAAGCCCGCCTCATCAACCACAGACTTATTACACAGAAAGAAGACGAGAAGTCATCTGTCCCATTTGTCTCATTATCCTCACACAGATGCATGTCTGCGGGTTATTGGTGGACTTTGGTACAATAAAGTCATTATGAGGTACTATTAACACTCAGGGGACACTTATGCAGCTACATTACCAGGGGGCACATGGAAAGATTTTGGAGTTATCTCAGCTAATTTGAAAAAAGAGTGTATCTGCTGAGACACAAGCAGAAAAAAGTGATTAAAAGTTCAGTCAAGTGTTGCCAACCACAGTCAGAAGAAGAAACAAAATCATTTTAAAAAACACAAAAATATGAAAATGTTTGAAACAGAGTAGACATATTGCACAAAAAGTCACAGAATAATAAAAAGAGGATATGACCAGTCATGTTGGACTTAAAAATTAAAAATGATAAAGTCTTGATTGATAATTGATTGTGAGAATTCATGTGATCTGAGGATACTCATTGGCCTTATTAATAAACTATACAAAATCTAAAGGAAACAAAATGTGTTTGACCTACAACCATGTTTGTATTCATTACCACGTCATCAATGAAGACTTCATGAAAGTCTTTAGTAATTTAAGACCTGTAAATAGCTTGATAAGTAAAACATAAATAATGATAATTAGAGCTACAATTATGACTTTCTGTGATTTAATTAATTCTTTGGTCATTTCTAAGTGCTTAACCATGAGGTTGTGTATTTATTGGATGGGATAATACATTACGAGTTCCACAATTACTGACTAAGAGCAATTAAACTGACAAGGAGCACCCACTTTTGCTCTGGTCAGGTCAATCGTGTCTGGAAACACCTTTTTTAATTTAAATTTTATCTGTATTTTCAATGGCTGAAATGACAAATACTGTTTGAGTAATACTGCTATTCCTTGGGTGTCTGTAATGAAGTTGATCTAGAGGGCTCTGTGAGTCCCTATACACCTAAACTGACCCTTAAATGCAGAAAATAGCTTTTCACTTCATTACCAAATAGCAGCAGATGGTGCTGCAGTGCAGCAGAAACAGGTTGAAAATTCCACAATTACAACTTAATTCATTAACTTGACTCTTAAAAGCCTCATAAACCGAAACCTCTGCAGTTTATCTGATACACTATTAGAACCAACATGATCTAAGACTTTGTCCTGGCTGTTTTTCCTCTTTGTTACAGTGAAGAGTATTTCAGACATCAAGACTTTCTCTGTGTGTTTTTAAATGTGTTTGTCTGCTGCTGCTTTTAAAGTGCTGTCCACTTTCTTGTGTTCAAAATAACAACCACCAACACTTTTCCCATGGTTCTCCAGAGCCATGCTCCTGCAGGATGAGGGCTACGTGGGACACGTCCCCTCACGTCGCCCCTCTCACAGTGCCAGCACTAGTGGCTCTAATCCGCCGTGGCGTACCTGGCAGATCGCTCTGGCGACACCGGCTCACAGCGCTGCTGGCGTTGTTGCAGCCTGGCCCGGCCCTGCACACCAGCATCCCCTCTAATCCCTCCCCGCCTGAACTGCCCAAAGGCCCAGGAGCCTGAAGCGAAGTAGGGCACTGGAGGTGAAGCAGAATGAGTCAGTCACAGCTCCACTGTGCTCGGTGCATCTCTGCTCAATGCTGACAAAAGTACTGACTTTTCAATAAAGTCACAAATAAAGAGCACCAGCTATTTCTATAGGTCAGTAAAATTATTTGCTGTTCCAGTCTTTCCATTTCCATAACAAATGTCAGATCATTTTAATTGTAAAAAGGTTCCTAACAGTGTGGATGGTTTTATATTGCATCACTGTAGCTCCAAATACCATGAGGCAACTTCCATCCATCCACTATTTTCTGTAACAGCTTATTCTCCACGAGGCAACTTTGTGATGATAATTAAATAAAAAAACTACCATATATTGACTTTTGCTAAAAAAAAAAAGTATCCACACACTGTTAAATAACTCCCATGATTACAAAAGCAACATTTCAGTCAGATATAGCCATCTTGCCGGGCAACACAAAGGGGACCAGACAAATTTGCAGTGTCGCTGTCAAGACCACCTAAACCGAGACCAAGTTGTGAGTACGAGACCAAGACTCTGTGGGGGTAAGATCAATGTCAAGAACAAGACCAAGGCAGGCCGAGACCGAATCAAGACCAGGGCCAGACAGTATAGAGTCTACTTAGGTAGCTTTATGTAGCCTATATTTGCCAAATCTTTTGGGGTGAGTTGTGATATCTGCTGTCTCTGTAAGCACTGCATCGCAGGATTTATATATTGTTCCGTCTTTTCTTTTGGATGCTGTTTTGAACTCTTTGTGGTTTAGGAAGTCAAATTTTATTACAGAAGATTTGGCTGACATCTTCTAGATTACCACAGCCCCTTCTCCTGTCACAGGCATTCAAGACCGTGTGAAAGTTCGGTCGATTTCTGAGACCGAGACCTCCAAAAAATGGTCTCAAGACCAAGACTGGGTACTAAAACACTGCTAATTTGAATGTGGTAATTTTGTGTTTTGTTTTCTTCATTTCTTTACCGGGCCCTTTTCTGTTGGTTGGATGAAGTTAAAACACAAACCACAGAAAGTTCCTGTGGTTTGTCGTCGTTCCCACCCCCTCCTCTTGCCTGTTCATTATCATTTCCCCTACAAGGTCAAAGGTCAGGTGGTGGAGAGGGGACTGCGGTGAGCGGTGTGAATGGAGAGCCTGGGGACAGTCTCCGTTAGTTAAGGATTAAGTTGCTGCCGAGTGGAGAAAGGCGGAGGCGTCGCAGAGTCACACAGACACTCATCAATGAACATATTTCGTTATGGAAGGAAAAACATGGAATAATGGTAAGCTCCTGAAAACACAGACTGACATGCACGTTAGGTATTAGTATCATTGCTGAGGACATTTCCCTGACATGCATCACTTCAATAAACCCAACCGATGCGTAAACATTCACTTTTTCTTTTGTGGCATGTCTAAAAAGGGAAGCATGGTAAAATTTACCGGTGAATGTTAAGGTCCATCCTGAAATTCATGAAATATCTATCTAGAGTTGTAGACTTTAGACTTGGACTGGACCCAGTATACAACTCAGATTTTACTTACGTGAGAAAAATCAATCAAGCAAAACTCAAACTTTAAAGAGTCCACAGCCATACTGCTCAGTGAGGCTTATTTACACACAATGGTGCTTTGAGCTAAATGCTAATGCTAGCATAGCAACATGTAAACACACTGATGTTAAGCAGTTACACTGTTGTACCATGTTGTATTTTAGCATGCTAGATTTGCTAATTAGCACTAAATACAAAGTGAGGCTTAAAGGAATGTCAGTAGTTTTGGAGCTATTTGCTCATTAACAAAACATAAATTAAACAAATTAAATTAATATCAGGTGAATGGTGTCTCCGTCATTCCCACTCTACTCCCTGTATGTCTGCTCTTGCACTTTGTGCTGTAAAGCATTACGTACTTCTACATGGGTAATCGTACCTGGAGCACAAAACTTACAAAGTCTCACACCACCAACGATTTGACTGAGTTTGGTGAAACTGGATCATATTTAATGGAGAAACTTGCTTGATGTTTGGCTGTTGCTAATTTAAAGTAGTAGTAAGTAATATAATGTTTGTTCACGACAAAAAATGTAATCATCATGCAACCAGAGAATCACTAAAGTCATCAGGATTCATCCTCTGGGAACCATGAAAAACTGTACCAAAGCTACTTTCGGTATTAGGTCATTTCACTGGATGGTCCCAACTATATAAACACAACTTTAACAAGACAATGTAATGGTCTGAAAGACTTTCATCTTGATTTTTCATTTACTTTTAAAGACTTGAGACTTGACTGGGGCCCTGAAATTGCAGAACAGCTCTATTATATACCACAGCAGTGTTGACTGTAGCCTGGCACAAACTGATTGGCATGCCGGCTTGCTACTTCATCTTGGCCTGGCTGTAACCAAGTGGCAGCTGACCAAACTGGCAGCTCTGTGCTGTTAATTTTAGCATATCGTTATGAATGTAATGTGCCGAGTACACATAATTACCGGCACAGATAAGTGAAGAATGATTCTCTTTAATGTGTAGGTACTGTCAAGAGCAGACACTGCAGAGGGACACTGTGGAGTCAAGTTGCCCTCCATCCCGAGACCTCAGAGCAGCGACAGCTTGCTTTGCAGTTGGTCCAGGGACCAGAGTACAAATCATTATTTCTACTTCACAAATATGAACTTCTAACGTAGTGTTTCTTCAAAGGCTTCACAATCGCCAAGATGAAAGCTACTGTTTATGGTGGCATCTTTTCAAACAATTGTCTTTGGCCAGCTACCATGACATCTCATCTGCTCCATCTCAGTCTTTGTAATTCCAAATTCCCATTCCCGGAGTTGGGGCGTTGGGTTTTCAAGAATGTGGCAACTCCGTTTAATGAAGCCAAGCCACGGCTCCACTAATTAGTCGAGTCCAGTAATGGCCGGAATTCCCTGTTTGACAAAGCAGCCAAATACCTGGTGGCTGCCAATCATATTCTCTCCTTCATGGGAAAAAATGTCCACAGTTTATTTTGCTGACTGTCATGTCCCCAATTAAGAGGGACGTTTGAGGGGAGATCACTCCATAGCAGACTGATTTTAGGTTGAATACAGGGTTATCACTAGCAATTCTTCATGTACATGTGACAATGACCATAATAAGTACATGGTAAAGGTCAGAAGGATACATAATAAAAAGGTGAATAAGTCCCTTTATTTAGTCTGGAGACGAAGAGGAGATGTCCAAAAGTTGGGCCTACGTACAAAGAGGGGATGATTGTTATTGACCCTGCTGCTTCCACTCCAACGTTGTTTGTCACTTGAATGCAAGAGTCTGAATATACAGCAGGAGTATGATTTGCTCTAGTTGTGGTTGTGAATTTTTTTTTTTTATCAATTTCTCTCTCTTCTTTCTTTTTTTTGTGGGTTTTATATGAAGATAACTGTTGTGTTTTCAGCCTTACTAATGAAGATGGCAATGTCAGTCTGCCTGTCAGTCCACCACTTTAATTCAAACAGAAATATCTCAACATCTATTGGATGGGTTGCCAGAAAGTTAGGTCATTCTTGATCCCCAGACAATGTGTTCTATATATACTGTATATCACAGAATTTGGTTCAGATCCAACACTAAGTAGTTCCAGTCCCAGGATTACTGATTTCAATACCAATACTGCAGCTAATGAACCTTTTTAATGGTAAATAAAGTAACATTCATCCTGTGAATGATCACTGCATGCACGACCAACATAGATGCAAATACTGCAGTACTAAGAAAATATTCCCTGCCCAGGATGTCATTGAACATGTGAAGGATCCATTTTTTGGTACTAATCCTACTGATGCCAGTATCAATACTCAAAACAAAACCTTGTATCTGTAGTATTGATGCTTTTGTTGCAATGAATGTTTCAGATCAGATCCAAGATGCCATGCATGGCAGGTAAGTGACATTTAAAGTGGATTCCTGGAGCACAGGCACAACAGGATTAACAAAGACACTACCCGCTAAGTGTAAAAAGTAGGCCCTACGTAGTTACCATTCTGGATAAGGCTTATTTACTGAGAGGGTTGATTTGTTGATGAGCTGAAGGTGATGAGGTGCAGAGCAGGGTAAGGGGAAGATGAGAGGCCACACCTAGCAACACACACACACACACACACACACACACACACACAGACAACAGAAAGAGACACACTACCTGCCTCGAGTATCCTAATAGCATTGGGACACTCTCAATTTTTTTTGTGTTAATTACTAAATGCTGAACTTAGATGGTGAACATGGTTAACATTATACATATAAAACATTAAAATGAATGGGTGTTAGCATTTAGCACAGCCTCACAGAGCCACTAGCATGGCTAGAGACTCCTGTTTGTAAAACAATCAATTACTTTGATTATATTAACAGATTTTGGAGTGTTACTGTGAACAGTCCAAGGCACACCTGCGTTATAATCATGCAGGATAATGAGCACTGATATACCACACCTGTGGTGGATGGATTATCTTGGCAAAAGAATGTGAACAAAACTTTAAAAAAATAAACCTTTTCTTAGATCTTTTACTTCAACTTATAAAAACTGGGCACTAAAACAAAAGTGTTGCGTTTGCATTTTATAAGCTGCAGCTCTTGTCTGTACATTAATGAAATGCTTCCTGATGGATGGAATGTTGTAATTATCACATGCTGGAGCAGAAACATGTCCACGATGAGTGAGTCCACAGTGACACCAATTAGAAATGCTGATTCAGCAGATACCAGAACAGAAAAGTCTTTTCATCGTTGCAACAAAAGGCCAAATGATGATATAAAAGAACAGATGTCTTGGTGTGTGTGTGTGTTTTTGTTTGTTTGACTCTATATCCCAAACCCTATCAATCACAGGAAAAAGAAAATACAATAAATATGATGTCCTATAGTGAAAGTTTGACATTGATACCATAAGAAATGACAAATGTCTCAATAGACCTTTTTCACAGCACCGTCTGTTCCATTTATCGCAGCAGAGACTTTCCAGTGAGCCAACATGATCCACAGCAGCACCTTGACTTACCTATTATTAGTATCATTGGTAACACCTGTGTTTACCTACTAGTTCATGTCAAAATGGCTGCTGTGAAAAAGATCTGTTGACAGTGATATCCCTGCAGTTGTGGTATTGACCGGTCTTGAAATACAAGAGTCCTCTTTGAGACTGAGATAAAACTGAGTAAGAATCTGGTTGATTTCGCTACAACACTGATGACTTATAGACGTTACTGTAGTAGTAGTCCGGCACACATCCTCCTAAATCCACAACATGTTTTTAAACTTAACATTTTGTACAGATTAAACAAATGAGAAACAATGCGGTGCTAATGGACAGAATCAGGCTAACCGTTTTTGTACTCTTTATGCTAAGCAAAGCTAAGCTAAATGGCTGCTGGCAGTGACCAGGGTTTGCCAACTTTCACGGTTTTAGGCGTGGGGACATTTTAATTTAACGGTCTACATTAGTTTGCATTAGTGACATTATTATGAGCATGGATGCTCCCATATACAGCATCATTAAAGTAAACAAATAGCTAAATTAAATAATAAATAACTACATTCTTGTACCATTCTTGAGGCCAACTGTTAGACTGTTAGATCAATCATCATGACACACAGACAAGAATGTCAGTGTTTCAGTGAAAAACAACTAATCAGAAAGATGTCAGCAACACGGAGAGCATATTTATTATATATTATTAATTTTGGAGGCATTATCCATACTTCATGAGGCTTCTTCCCCTTCAAATACTCTTTCCTCTTGTTCTGCGCTATTAAAAGCCACATTGTGGAACTTTTCCACCATAAAATAACAGATTTTGAATCATGTTGATGCTACACTGACACACTGTAATCAGGTGAATGGTGTCTCTGCCATTTGTACGTCTGTGTTTCTGCACTATGTGAGAAGTATATACGGTTTTACAGCACTAAGTCACACACCAACTATTTTATGGAGAAAATGTTTATTGGTTTTCACTCTGATGTCCTCTGGCTGCTGCAACTCTCCGTGACTTACAGTTACATTTTAGGTTAGCTAATGTTAGCTTAGTTTGTTAGCCAGCCTGCCGTGTCCTGTCCTGACTGTGTGCTTAGAGTACAGAGTAGAGGAGTGTGGTTATACCACAGGCGTTCTGGACCACCGGGAAGACGAGGTTTTCATTCCTGGGGTGCAGGTGAATGCTGACTGGGAGCGGAGCTGGTGTCGTGCCAGAACCGGAGCTGGGGAAGCAGGCAATGTAACCAAGCTCAGCACCCATTATGGACATAATGACAGAGACGAAAAAGACTTAAGGGGACATTGATGGATGGCGCTAAGAAGAGAAAAGGAGCAAATGAACGAGCAAGAAGCTGAGTAAATGTGGGACTGACTTTTAGTGGTTGGTGAGAGCTTGGTGAAATAAAAGGCTGAAAGACAGACACCGAGCTGGGCTGACTGCTGTTGGAACAACTGTAATATAATCAAATCAAAACAAATACATGTGTCCAAATTGCATTGTATTAAAAAATACATATAATTTCTATTAAAAGTTTATCACAAAAACTACTTTTCCCAGGAGCCTGTGGTTCTATCAGTGTGAATGGAATATCACTTATGGCATCTCCATAAAACTTTTACACTGAACAATCCCAGTTCCCAGAATCACTGAACAGTTCAATGGAAGAGAATAGCTATCACCACCACTCAGCAACAAAGTGAATAACTATTAATAGATCCAAATATTTTTCAGAGAACGTGCATGCATGCGTGCCGTGCCGTGCTGTAAGCGCGTGTGCGGGGGGTGTTTTTTTTTCTCCCCTCTGCCCGGTTTGGGATTTGCTGGTCTGTGACATGCCTCCCTCCGCCTGGCTCCTTATAGCTCCGGGGCTGCAGGAATCCCGGACGAGTGGTACGGACATCGCCGACGGAGACCGCGAACACGGCGCGGAGCGTTCCCCTTTAAACACGGTCTTATGACTACAGAGTGCTTCAGTGAGAGACGACCGGAGGACCGGACCAGAGGCACGTACAGACAGCCGGGGACAGCAGAGGACAGATTCAGTGACAAGACGCAGTTGACGGGGTCAGACAGACAGGACACAGCGCCCCTGCAGAGGCTGGATGGTTCCGGTGGCTGTCCGAGAGAACAGCTGGAGTCAAACGGATTCTACCTCACCTGTGCGCAGGTAGGACATGCTGCACCTGCAGCACTTCTACTGAGCTCATGCTTAAATGAAAAATCATCACATTACACCTCCGTCATGATTATATATTTCATCTGAGGAGACAAAAGTAAGTCTGTGCAGTATCAGATCTAATGCAAGTGAATTATCAGCTGCAATACACTCCTGAACTATCAAGGTGGAAGTCATAATAATGAAGAAAAATGGCCCCAGTGAGTTAATATTATTGGATTATTATTAATATTATGTGCATATTAATGTTGCAGCAGGTCAAGGTGGAGGTAGTATTGCACAGAATCACAGAATACATTAAATAATCAAGTAGAAGTACTTCAAAATGTACTGAAGTACAGTACTTAAAGGTCCAGTTTGCAACCAAATGAATACTATCCTATGCCTCACTGTCTCCTTCCAGGCATGTAAACTCTGGCTGCAAAATTCACATAAAAAGCAGGAGGCCTTATTTGGAGCCAGTGTTTGGTTTGTCTGTTCAGGCCTACTGCAGAAAAATTCAGTTCTACATGGCGGACTCCGTGGAAGAGGACCCGCTTTCACTGTAGATATGAAGTGCTCATTTTAAGACAACACAATTCTTATTTTTCAGTTGATTATACACTAATATAAGCATACTAATGAATATTATATTCCATGGCTGCCAATAGATACTCCTAAATGTCACAGACCGGACCTTACTGGTCCAATGTGTAGGATTTAGGGCGCTTTCACATCAGAGCTTTTTGGTCCGCTTTAAATGGACAAGAGTTTGTTTCCTTGGATAGTCTGCTTCGTTTGGGCAAGTGTGAAAGCTCATCCGAACTCTGGCTACTGTACTCTGGGCTACTGTAGAAACATGGCACTGCAACATGGCGGACTCTGTAGGAGAGACCCCGCTCCCTCTCGAGATGTGAAAAGCTCATTTAAAGTAATGAAAACACAATGATTCCGATTATACATTCATTTTTTCTGTCAGATTCTGCCCCCTAAATCTTACACATTGGACCTTTAACTATGTCCCCATGCTATATGTATGGACTAATATCTCTGCAAACATTTTTTAATATTTGATCACAGTCACAGTGAAACATAATTACATTGTTTGATTAGCTTAATTGGCAATATTCTCTGCACAATGAGCTTAGCCTTCACTGTATTTTATAATAGTCTGTCTGCTTAAACTGCACTCGTTTGTCAAAGATTGATAATAATGTTCATAAATTAGTCTACAGTGAGTTGCTGCAGCTCTTCATCATACTGCCATGTTTAGGCCTTGTGTCTTTTCAGATTTTACCACTTCACATCGCTTCATAGAAATAACAGGAATTATGAGTTGAATTCATCTGAGGTCACTCATCCACAGAAGTAGAAGGAACATAGAGCTATAGTGCCGTGTCTCTGTATTTGCACATTGAGAGTTATGAATGATGCATAGCATCCATATACCTGTCGTGGGCGGGCACAGGTATAAATCAACAAACTTCAATGACCACAGCACGATCATATTGTCACAATATGATCGTGGTTCCACTGGAAGTTGCCTGTTAGTTGACCTCGCTGACCTCAGTGGGTTATTTATCTTCTTTCTTTTGGCTTCACAGGACTTTTTTGTTTTTTTGGGGGCCACCCTGTTGCACCCTGTGGACACTTCCCCTCCTGCAGCACTGAGGACATGCGTCGCCTGCCAGTGGCTTCACTCTTCATTTGCTTCTGGTTGGTGGAGAGGAGCCACTGTAACGGTAGCCTTCAGGACAGCATGGGAGAGCTGCACAACAGGTTCGCCGTCAGCCTCTACCAGACGCTCACCGAGACCGAGAACAACTCCAACCTGA
This sequence comes from Sciaenops ocellatus, assembly GCA_033000465.1. Classification (NCBI taxonomy): domain Eukaryota; kingdom Metazoa; phylum Chordata; class Actinopteri; family Sciaenidae; genus Sciaenops; species Sciaenops ocellatus. The sequence goes on along the minus strand of CP136868.1, from coordinate 27,024,741 downwards.
TCGTGTCACCGGTGAGCGTCTCCTTGTCTCTGGGGCTGCTGCAGCTCGGTGCCAGGGGCAACACGCTGGCTCAGCTGGAGGGAACGCTCGGATACAACATGAACGGTAAGGAGTCATCCCACGTTTTTTTTTATGTGGAGATGAAGAAGGCAGAGCTTGCTGTGCTATGAGAGTTGTGAGGTTGGAGAGGTTTGTCGGTGGCCCTCAGTGCTGTTGGTGCCAGGTGGTGTGGAGCGGTGCTGCTGCTGCTGCTGCTGCTACTGGCCCTGCAGAGCACAGTGGTGTCTGGAGCCATAATACCTGCCTACACACCAACTCTAATCTCATTAACCACTCCTGCAGCTCGGCCTCAGGGTCGAGAGGTTAATGTGTTTAATTACAAACAAAATGAGAGCTGGAGCTACTGTTTCTTTTAACTCCATGATGTGATCTCATGTGTCAGTCAGGGATGATATTTAATTAGCAAGATACCTGATCTGAAAATGATTTCCACCAGCTACAAAGAAAAAATATTCAAACATCACAATCATGTGATCAATGATCACAATGACAGTATAAAGAATGGACGCCGTATGCGTGATGTCACCCTTTCTGAAGAGCCATTTTGAAGCTCAAAAATAAGTGGCTCTGGTCGCCACCATGTTGGTAGTCCTGACTCTTTTGCCTCCCGGCTAATCTAAAAATCGGCAAAGATGTGGATACTCGGTGGACCTGAGGCGGGTCGAATGACGCCTGGGTGCTCAAACAAGCACCCACCTGTCAACCAAAGGGGCCACGCTGTTAATTCTGCATAACTTTAACCCTTAATATAATTTGAACAGGTGAGTTGTATTAAAATTCACCCTCAGTCAGGTGTGATGAACGGGGAAATTAGCTATAGAGACCAAAACTGTCTTTTTGACCCAGGCTGTAAACATGTTTATTTCTGCTGTGAAGTTGGACATTTGAACATGGGGCTTATGGAGACTGACTCACTTCTGGAGCCAGCCTCAAGTGGACATTTGAGGAACTGCTGTTTTTGGCACTTCTGCATTGGCTTCACTCCACAGCCACAGAGGTTGCCGCTTACATAGAACCAGCAAATGTTTGGCATTTGATAAATGACTTAAATAATTGAGTTATAAAAATAGTTGGCAGATTTATCTTATAACAATTGAAATCAGTTAGTCGACTCATGGTTTCAGCTCTAAAATGATTCGTTGTTAGTAAAACTGACTGAGGGTCAGTCTGTAGTTGATAAAAAGTTGCCATCTTTTGGTAGAAATCACAGTGTAGTGACTGCTTATAGGAACTACTCTGACAATCACTCTGACAATAACTGCTTTTCTTAGCTTAATTATAAGTTACATGACATGTACAAAGAAACAGACAAGTGCGGAGGTAAGCAGTTTACACAAAGAGAGAAAGAAATACAACAAAAACAGGAATTTCTGACTGCTTCTACCCACTAATGAAACGCTGCAGTCATGAGAGACTATGTGTTTGTCAGATGAGAGGATCCCTGCAGTCTGTAGCGCTCACAAGACTGAGAGAATGTGTTAAGCAAAGCTCAAATTAAATCAAATGAGCGTTTGTTTGTGCTCAGTCCTGCAGGGACCTGCTGCAAATTCGGTTAAGTTGCAGGAGAAACAAGCTCGAGGCTGTTGAGTTGAATCCATTTAGGTAATGATTCTTCTGTTGTGGAAATATTTAGAAGCAATTTTCCGGCAGTTTTTCAAAAATGGTATAAATTATAGGTCTTTGACAGTGCTGATGATCAGACGTGGAAGCAGAGCAGATGACTCATAGATACTGAGACTGAAGGTCAACAACAGGTTGCAGTATTTTTAAGGTTTCCATCCACTTTTATACAACTTAGAAAGTTGAACTGAAGTGTTCCCTTTTCTGAAACTCCCCAGAGCTCCTAAAACACCACCACATCTGACCTGTCCTCCATGTCTTCCTCTCCTGCAGATGCTCAGGTGCAAGACTTCCTGTTACATTCACAGAGTGACATGAGCAACACCAGCCAGGGCGTGTGGCTGCAGCAGACCTGCACATTATTCATACAGAACGGCGTCCAGCTCCTGACCAAGTTCACGCAACATGCGGCAGCGTGGGCCAACACCAGCGTGGTCCGAGCCAACTTCAGCCAACCCAACCACACTCGCGGCCAGCTGGAGCGAGCCGGAAACACGCACGGTAAGCAAGACAGATTCCAAGCATGACAATTAGCACGTGTGATAACAAAGGGTGTCCCTGCCGTGAAGCCACAGAGAATTATCATCTCTGCAGCTCCATTAAGCCTCACTTAGATCCTTGTTTTGGTTTTACAGCACATTTACAGTTTGGTTCAGTCTCAGCACTCTCATCAACCTTGATTCCAGTTGTGTTCCAGCAAACAAGCTCCAATAAACTCACTGTACACTACCTGTCGAGCACCTAACATATTTTATTCTCAGGAGTGAATGCAGCCAACCGAGAGCTAAAAGGAGGCTTCAGTGGAATAATGAATAATATTTCTGCAGGATGTGTAAACCGGCAATATTAGTTTCCTGTCATCCAACAACTTTATAGAGTGATAGTGTGTCAGGGCCGTCTTTGAGCTTGTTGTGGAGTTCCCCTGACCCCTAGTGACGAAAAACAAATTAATAATAAATTCACTTTTCTATTTCTTAATTTTAGAGCACTGCTTTTGGGCTTGTGAGCCCGTACATGAAGAAAAATCTCTTGCATTGAACGTATACTCTCAACTACAGTGTCAACAGTTGTCATGAAAGATACTCTACAGTCCTCCATCCCCCCAAACCCCATATTGAGTGTATTTACAGATGTTGCATCAGAACACATTAGACAATAGTCTGCAGACTTTCAGCAGATGAGTTGCAGACCACATGCCCTTTACATTAAACTTTGCCCAACCCTCGTTACCTCCCAGATGAGACGTGGCACATCCAGGCAGGAAGCAGCAGCGGGGAGCTGTCGGGCTCAGGCGAAGTCCAGGCAGAGGCCCTGTGGTGGGGCCACAGGCTGCAGATGGCCCTGGTCAACACGGTGGCCTTCAGGGGTGTCTGGCAGAAACAGTTCCTGTTCACCAACACCCAGAACCTGCCCTTCATCCTCTCTGATGGGACTGCCATCAAGGTGCCCATGATGTATCAGGCTACAGAGGTCAGCTTTGGTAAGAGACGCCCTATCCATTCATCCATCCATCCATCCATCCAAAGAGAAAGAACTTATTCTTTAGCTACGCTATCATTTGCTAAAAAGCACAACACCTGCAACAGAGGTCAAGGTATCACCAAAGTTATTAGAATTTATTGCATGGAACCTTGATTATCAGTACAAAATTTCATGGTAATCCTTACAATAGTTTTATTTTTCACTGACTGACCACAAACACGCCAACATTGCCGTTCTTAGAGCCAGGCTTCTGTTGCTGACATGGCTAATATTCTAGTGTGAAATTTGATATTTTTGGGTGTTAGCTATTAATCTGGTAAAACAAGCAATTTTTAAATGTCACTTTGATCACTAGTAACACTTAAAAACTAAATGATTGATTGATAAATCAATAAATTACTAAATATGTTGAACTTGTTGCCCCTCTGTGCAGGTCAGTTCAGGACAGCATCAGATCAGCGTTACACTGTGTTGGAGCTGCCATATCTGGGCCGCTCCCTGAGCCTGCAGGTGGTCCTACCCAGCGAGAGGAAGACGCCGCTGTCCTCCCTCGAGTCCCAACTCACCGCTCGCCAGCTGGCCTCCTGGGAAACCGGCCTGCGCAGAACCAAAATGGACATTTTCCTACCCAGGTTAGGATCCTGCACCCTTTTGGAGATTTTTAGACTCAGACTTTGAGCATCTTTTACATTTTTGTTTTCCCGGCATGAAGAGATATGATGTACAAAACTGTCTGGTGTTCACAGGTTCAAAATGCAGAACAAGTTCAACCTGAGGTCAGTGCTTCCCGCCATGGGCATCAGTGACGCCTTTAATCCGACAGCAGCTGACTTCACTGGAATATCAGGTCAGTACATCATTTTTGTAATCAGATTTTCAGTTTTTTTTATATACGTGAAGCTCCAGTTGAAGCACTTTGGACTGTATTTATTTTTGCTGTACCATACCGTACCATCTCCAGGTCACACTGTAGCTCTGCTGGCAGCTGACAGTTTGTTTCTTCCTGCAGTGGAGGAGAGTCTTTATATGTCTGATGCCTTCCATGAAGTGAGAATAGAGGTCACAGAAGATGGGACCAAGGCAGCTGCTGCTACAGGTAATGAACATCCTGCATCATAATAATTAGTATGTGTTATTTTAACATGATTCTACTTGCCTGCAAACATTTCCATTAACAGAATAAAGCTTTTTGGGGTGAGGTTGCTAAAAAATATTGTTTTTTTTTAAACTTTGCAGCTATGGTGCTACTCAAACGATCCCGTGCTCCTGTTTTCAAGGCGGACCGGCCGTTCATATTTCTGTTACGACAGATTAACACAGGTAATTATTTTACACTGTAGATGCATCAAACTGGTTCTCACTTCAGTCTGCAGGGGGTGCTGTTTCACTAGGAAGGTCAACGCGTCAACAAGATACATTCAAATGATTTACTAACAAAATGAAAAGATTGTAAGGGAAGAGTGAACTTGGCTGGGAATCTGCTGTAGCACCCGGGCACGCCGGACCCCCCTCAGAGTAGGAAATTGAGGAAGACACAAGAGAAAGAAATATTCATGGGAGGGGAAAGATGAGGAAAGGGGAACAGTTGAGGTGTGGTCCTTCTCCTCAATCTCTGCTGTTAGCTTTATTTAAATGAACATGCCAGTAGATTTGCACATTTATTGTTTACGTCATAATTATGTATGCTATAGTGCCTCTGGCTACAAATGAAAGAAAATCTATCAGCAAACTATTGAGACTTGCTTGATTTGTGTAATCCATCACAGTGAACATCGAACATTTGTGCCAGTTATTTGTATTGAGAGGTAATGAGGTGCAAACTGGACTCCAAGACTGGAAGTCATGTGAAATATTATTTTTAATTTGCACAAATCAAAATGAGAACCAACAATAAATCAATCCTGTGTGTGTTTCCAAAAGTCTGAAATCTTATTGTTCGGTGCCACAGGGCTCCACTGCTGACCAGAAACTATTAAAATCTGTTTGCCAGGAAGGAGGGAAGTCATAAAATATTGAGAGGCGGACTGACACATTGTTGGTTTTTGGTCTTTTCATGAGATTTTGTGACTAGAACAAAATGATACAATATCCCCAGTCCTATCCTTATGTTTGACAAACGTTTTTGCAGACTTTATGTACATTGTTTGGTATGAAAATCATTAGCAGGCTTGCTTGAGTTGTACGTTCAATCGATCACAAACCTTATGAGACCGACAGCTGTCTTGAAGGTAGAAAATATGACTACATCTCAACAACAACATTCAGAAATGGCCAGAAACAATCTTAAACGTATGTAATTTGCTCTTAAAGGCCCTGTCTGTTTCATGAATGGGCAGGAAGTGCAACGATTTCCACTTGAAAATTTCAAAGATGTTTCAATCAGAAATATTTTTTAAGGAATTTAGGAAACTTAAGGAAACTTTGCTTACCTTATATTTGTGTTTCAGGATCCATCTTGTTCATGGGCCGAGTGATGAACCCAGCGGACCAAGCACCCTAATAAGACTCATCTACCCAAACACCTCACACACACACACACACACACACACACACACACACACACACACACACACACACACACACACACACACACACACACACACACGACCCCTATCTCACTACTGGTATTTATTTGTGGACCAACAGGAGGGTCCACGGACACTTCAGGAAGAGGGACAATATTTTTGTACATGTCTGTAAATAAAATTTTAATACATGTTTTTACACTCTGAGTGTTTTTGCTCCTTTCTTCCATTAAAAAGGTCCAATGTGTAATATTAATATATGTAATAATATCTACTGTAGTATATGGCAGAAAGAGAACGTAATGTGTCATAACTATGTTTTCATTCGTGTACAATCACATAAAAATGAGAATCTTTGTGTTTATTAACTTAGACTGAACCCGCTGTATCCACAGAGGGAGCAGGTCCTCTTACACGGAGTCCGCCATTTTGAACAGCCATGTTTTTACAGTAGCCCAAACGGACAGACCAAACACTGGGTCCAGAAAGGGCCTATCATGTCTTTTTGAGAGTTACATGTCCATCTCCTACAAGCCTCGAAGGTAATGGTGACGCGAGGGGTATACAGACGGTTGCAATGTGTAACCTCACAGCTAGATGGCACTAAATCTAAATCACTAAACGATGCACTGTTACTATACTCACCAACAAACACGGACAAAAACACGTAGAGTCACATCTTTACAGAACACTTTATTTACATGGCCCTTCACAGTGTAAAATAGAAACTTTATTCATGGAAATACTTACAAAAAGGCCGTTTTCCACTGAACATTCTCTTTAAATAGTACTCTAGGGTTATTTACATCTTTACAGTGTATTCAAAATACTCTTTTGGTAGCGGCCTCTTCACAAACAAAGACAAGTATGGCAGATTTTGGTCCCTGTCCAAGGAGGGAGGGAACAGAAGAGGGCTGCCCTCTGAATCAGAAATCAACTCTTGACCTCTAGACCTAAATTCATATTATTTGTGTATATTTGAGAAAAACTGAACAGGCCTGATAGGAAAAAAAAATATATATATATATGATTGAAGATTGTTGGAAAACAAACTTCTGTGACGAAAAAAAGGTAGTTTTAATTTTTTAAATTACATTAAATAAACATTCTCAAATTTACACAAGTGCATTTCACGGTTAAGTGACAAGAAGTTGGTTTGAGATTCATGGCGGATGTGGAGGAGTTCAGGGGGCAGGTTAAGTTATTTGGCAGCGACCAGCACGTTGGGACAAGCTGGCATCCGAGGCCTCAGCTCATCAACACTCCGGGGGGAACAACAGTTTGTGTTGCATATTAGCTGTTACAGGCTAAAATAAGATAAAAATGAAGGGGGTGGGGGGGTGCAGTAAAAGTAGCTCCATTGTTATTGCTGATTATGATGCATTAGTGTTAGTTCCTGAGCTTTTTGTCCCTGTATTTCAACATTTGTAACCAATGATGTTGCATCATTCAAAATGATGATTTGACTTTGTGTCGGTCTCTCTGAAAACCTGCATCACAAAAGACACTTTTGAAGTTTACCCTCTCAGTTTTTTTTTTTTCCCCCTCAGAGGGAACAAAAACAAATTCTTCTTTAAGTTACTACTCAATAATATTAATATTCAGTCTGGTAGGTAAACCACGAGTCGACAAATTCAAAGATTTGAATTGAACCACAAGTTGACTAATTCATTACTTGAGCCAAGTCGTACAAATTTTAAGAGCACAGCAGTGGAGTGCTTCAGTTAGTGGAGTGTAGAAAGTAAATTTCAACAGTCAAACAGAACAATCATCCTCTCACACAACAACAACAACAACAACAACAACGCCCCCCAAAACAGTAGAAAAACCTAACGAGGAGGATAAAGTGAACGAATGAAAAGGCATGAGGGAAGAAAAATATTTCATGAGCATCTCCGCTGGATCCCGTTTGACCCTGAGTTGGCTGAAAACACACACGCAACCGCACACACGCGCACACACAACCTGAACCCTTCCTACACAGTCTGTCCGTCACATCATCACAAATAAAACATGACTGAACACAACATCCAGACGCAGGCTGCCATCTGTTTCCTCTCCAGAAACAGTCCCGCACCACCCCACCACCCCGCCGCCGCCCCCCCCCCCCCTCGTTTACTGCGTCTCCTTCTTCCAACAAAAAGAACAAAATCAGGTGGAGGTGAATAAACAAGTGGTGGGGGCCTCAGGACGGGCTTGCAGATTGGAAAACAACCGCGCTCAAATGTTCTACAGGGGCAAACACTTCACCTGCAGCAACAAAATACCTCCTCACGCCCCCCTTTTTGGATATCTGGATAGATGCAGACTGTGTGTGTGTGTGCAAACCAACAAGACCATCGACAATGCTGAGATAATGAAGACAGTCCACCGAGGAGGTGATAGTCTGAGGGCTGGATGCGGTCTTGTCTCCGTCTCCGTGGAGGGGCCCTCCCACTACAGGAGGGATTGGGAGGGGTTCATTATCAGCGAGTTCAGTTTGGGAATGAGCCCGTCTCAGAGCGTGTCCACGTGGTTCATGTTGTTGGATCTGTTGTGGATCTCTTCAAGGAAGTTTTCCAGCTGCTCGATGAGAACGCGCTTCTTGAACCTTTGGATTGAAACAACAGGAGACAAATGTTACGTTAACTTTCTCAGGGTTTTCAGGCTAACGCAGGATCTAAATCTGCCGCTTATTTGAAGGATGGGGCAGAGGCACATGCTTTACCTGGCCGCCTCCTTGATAATGTTTTGGAGGAAGATGAGTCGGGTGTCCAGAGTTCCCTGGATCTGCTTCAGGAGGAGGAAGATCTTCTCATAGTCTGAAACACAAACAGCAGCAAAGTCAGTGAGGATCAGTGTTTCTTAAATCTTTATACATTCAGTACAAAGCTAAAGACTAATAACACACAATATGTCTGATGATTAAGATGATTGATTCTAGGGTTGCAGCTAATGCGACGACTCTTGATTACTTCTTTGACTGCCTCAGTTTTTGTTCATGAATGAACCAATTTCATTTTTAAAATGAGTTTTGAGGATATTACATAGAAACAGTGACACATTTATGTAACTGTAAGAACTACATATTCCGCCTATTCAGTTTCTCCTCATGTTTGAAACATGGACATTCAGTACTGGTCAACACTTTGGAGACATACATTGTAGATGAACATTGAAGACATCAAAACTATGAATGAACACATATGGAATTATGTGGTGAGCAAAAAAGTGTTAAACAATTTATGTGTGCTTTATATTTGAGATTCTTCAAAGTAGCTTCATTTTGCTTTGTTGACAGTTTTGCACACTCAGCTTTATGAAGTCGTCACCTGGTCAGTCTTAGTTATTCAATTAGTTGAATGTCTTGCCTTCTTTATGTGTTTGAGACCATTGTTGTTCAGAGGTTGTCTTGGCGTACAGTTCTAATCCATGCTCAACTGAGTAAAAGTAACAACAGTCTATCATTACTTTCAGACATGACACACACAACTTTGAACGTATTATCAATTGCGGTCACAAAAACCATCAAATGCTACGATGAGACTGGCTCTCTTGAGGACTACAAGCGCTCAACACCTCTGGGAACTCCTTCAAGACTTTTGGAAAACCATTCCAGGTGACGACCTCATGAAGCTGACAGAGAGAATGTCAAGAGTGTGCAAGGTGGCTACTTTAAAATCTAAAATCTAAAACATGTTCTGGTTTGTTTACCACATAATTCCACGTGTTCCTTCATAGTTTTGATGTCTTCAGTGTTAATCTACGATGTAGAAAAAAAAACAGTTTTGACTGGTACTGTGTGAACTAACCTAACGTATGAAAAAAAAGACATCACATGTTGACTGCATCACTGATTCAGTCCAAAGCATGTGTTTTTGGAATCCACAGTTTTTGAGAAAAACAACTTTGAGGCCAAAACAATGCTTGATCGGCCTGAAAGAGGAAACACTTCTGTGGTTTCTTCTGGAAAAAAATGGAACAAAAACACACCGACGGAGGACGGGCCGGATTCTCTCTTCTCCTTTTGTCAAAGTGAATAAAAACACAGTCTAAGTTGTAATAGCACGCCAGTACACAGTACAACAGCCCCCGATCGCAATTTGAGGTTCAATTGTTCCTGTAATTACGTGCAAGTAAAGCTGAGTGTTTAACCACAATACTTTTTTGGTACTGAACGAAATGTCTTCTTTGTCTTTTGTTAAATTTAAAAAAAGGATTTCATAGATCTAAATGAATACTTTGGACTGTGTGGTACCAGATCAACACTAGTATGAAAGACAGACTATGTTTGGCTACATACGTCTGCCAGGTTTCCTGATCTCCTTGGTGATGAGCGCCCTCAGCTCGTTGTTGACCTTCGCCGTCTCCGTGTGGATGTGCTTCTTCAGAGCTGCGGGTGACAGGTAGCGAGGCGGCTGGTCCTCCACCAGCACCATCTCCGCTCCTCCCTCGCAGCCCGGCGGCAGCTCGCCCGCCTGGGGTCGCCCGTTCTCCTCCTCTTCCTCCTCCTCGTCCCTGTGCCGTAGGTCCTGGGGGTCGGCGGATGTGTGGTTCTCCTGGTGATCGGGAGGCCCCGAGGGATGATCCACCTCTGAGTCTGAGCTCCCGTCTGAGCCGTAGTGGTTCTGGTTCAGGTGGTTGATGATCAGGTCTGGTTCTGGTGCTCCGTCACTCATGTCCATGTCTGCAAGTTCAGAGTTTAGAACATAAAAATAATAGTTATAATAACTGCTATGTTCCCATCATGTAGGATGGAAGGAAGACGTGAAAGATGTCCATCATCAACTCAAGACAGTTGAGTTGGTCGTTTAAGGGTTAAAAATACTCCGCACTGACATGCAGGCGTATGGGTTGAATTATTGTTAACAACTGAATTCAGCTGACATGGACCAAGTTAGTTTACAGTTTCAGGCGTATTTGTATTCTCTGTGCCAAGTCAGACCTCTGAAAAATGTGAGTTAAAGGAGCAGTGTGTAAGATTTAGTGACATCTAGTGGTGAAATTACAGATAGCAATCAAATGAAACCCAGGGTCTGTACATAGAAAAGGTTCATTCTAAGGCAGCTTATGCTTATGAAAACACAGTTATGAATATTATAACCCCTTTCTGTCATTTCCTGTAAATAGAGCTTCTTAAATCTGACACACTGGACCTTTAATTTGAACGTAGATGTTTTTGTTTAACAGTAACAGTGCCAAGAAGTGGAAAATTGTGCCAACAAAGGCAGGGAAGAGGAAGTAAACATGGATGTAAACAATGCAGATTTTAGCATTTAAAAAAAATAGGAAGTTTTGCAAATGTATGAGAAAGGAGATCTATTCTAGTGAGAAATACTGAAACAGAAACTCCACAGGACACCTTCAAACTACACCATGAGACAGATTTTTAAAAAGAAATGCCCATCAACATTTTAAATATATAAATCTCACCTGCTGTTGGTCGGGGGCTGGCGGGCGGTGTTACCGGAGGGGTGTAGGCCCTGCCGAGGCGCAGCAGAGGCGACATGCAGCGACGTCTCTTGGGCCCTCCGCCCGGCATGTTGCTGTTGTCTCCTGGTCTCTTCCCCTTGTTCTGAGGACCGGTCACAAACTCATCCGCCTCGTCGATCATCATTCCCTGAAAGGAGCGAGCGAGACGGTCAGTCTGCACGTTTCCCCAATCATGAATCAGTCTGCTCTTCATCCAGTGTGAGTCGGCGGGGCTTACCTTCTTGTCCAGTTTGAAGGGGTTGCCGAATGTGTGCAAACGTTTAGGCTGCTCGGGGTCTGCGTCTCGAAGAGGCTGAGGAGCAGCTTTAAGGAAGTCTTGGTAGTTGCCCATCTGGGCTATTGGCACGCTGTGGAGCTGGTCTGGACAGGAGACAGAGAAAATCAGCAACATGGAGGGAGGATTTTTATTTTTGCTCTCAAAGAGAACTAAACGTCAGCTGAAAATCTTCCTTTTTGCTTAAGCCAGGAGTTACAGGAATAACAGAATACCCTGATGACCAACAGCAGACGTGGGAGACATTGACTTACCTGAGTCCTGTCCTCTGAGATTACACACACTGGTGTTGAGTAGGTTCCTCCTCATTCGGCTGAGCTGGTCCAGCAGATGGCTGCGAGGGATGTCGTAGGGATTTCTGAAGGTCAGCGGCTTCAGGCCCTGGTGAGGGTAACAAGACAGACGGGATCGGGGTTTAAACGTGGTCGTTTTCTGGTGAGATACTGTTGTACTTTAGCCAAAACAGAGTGGATATATAGTGGATATAGTGTGAGGGAGACGGACATTTTTCAAACAGACTATGAAAAGATCTCAAAGAAATGCCTTGGAGGTGGATTGTTGGATGCAATGCCAAGAAGGCGAATGAGTAAAAGTGAGATTTGAACAAGCAACTCTCAAACTGAACATTAAAATCACAACTGTGCAAGTAAATGCAGCTAAAGTAAAGACACGCCGATGTGTGTAACCATGACTTATTAACTCTCGCTGTGTATCCTCAGGGAAACTGATTTTTCAATCCAGCCGTACCTTGTTGAGCAGTGCCAGGTGAAAGCCCTGGAACTCTTTGGGGTTGAGCTCCAGGGGCATGCTCGGAGCCTCTCCGCTGAGACTCTGCAGCTGCTGGATGAAGTCTCTGCGCTGGGCCAGAGATATACCTCCCCCTCGCCAGCGCACCTTGATGCCAGCCTCTGGCAGCATCTTCTTACCGATCGAGGCGATCAGGCGGTCGTACTCGATCTTTGACTGGAAAAAGGAGGCACATTGGTGAAATGACTGGGTGCATTCTCTCATACGTGATTGTAGGAGACAATATAAATAAGACTCACATCACAGTTGGCTGTCAATTTCTGATTGATAACAAATGCCATGAAAAGACCTAAACCGATAATGCGTGGGTGTCTCCATTACTTGCCCAATGTCAAATGGTGCATTTGATTTGGACTTTTTTCAGTCTTGGATTTGGTGTACTGAGTAATTATAGCAGCAGAACAGTGTATGTGAAGTGAATGAAATAAAAAAGAACTGTGTGGCATCTTGATTGCTCTTTAATGGTTCCAACAACAATGGAGCTCTTTAACACAGAGGACTTACAGGCTGTAGACACACACACACACATTACTTATATATTACTCATTACTTATATTACAATCTGATATTATGTTTACAATACTAAGAAGTTGGGAGGCTGTGTGACTGTGTGAAGTATCTAACCTGCTGGCTGAGCTTCTTCAGGTAGGAGACCACGCTGTAGCTCAGACCATACTCCATGTTGTCTGCCAGCAGGTTTGGTGCTCCCATGATTCTTAGAGCCTTCCTCAGGGACTGCAGAGAAAACACAGCAATGAGACCAAAGCAGCATCTCTTATGGTGTTTGTATGTGAATCAAATGAAAAAAAGATAAGAAAATGATGCCAGGTCCACTGACCCCGATATAATAAGGAGGCATGGTCTTCAGGTAGTTCTCAAAGGACTGCCGCCATTTGATGGTAGGCTTGAACTTGTGCACTTTGATCAAGTCGTCTGCAATAACCAAGAAATAAACAGAAATGTGCATAAAGTGAATGACATTCATCTGAAACACGTGCTTTATGAAACAAATACAGCAACGCTCCCTTTGATACTAGTATATAGGAGAGCAATCTCCTGTCCCACATCAGAATTAATTTATTGACTTCACTGATAATGATCCTCTTACTATATACTTATTACTTATACTTTATTTACAGGTGCTGAGGAATGTGGAGGAAATGTACGACTCAAAAACAGAGCAACTATAAATACACAGCACATAAATACACACACTCATAGTAGAAATGAATGGGAATGCCTAATGTGACATGGATCAGTCGGTCTTACCCAGAAGTGGCAGAAGCACGGGGTAGTTGTAGGGCATCACAAACAGGTTGACACAGTTCAGAGCTGTGCTGGCCTTTAAGTAGCCAAACGGTTGGCCCAGGTCACTGTACTTGGCACTGTTACATACAAACACCTAAAAAAGACAGAGAGAACGCTCTTCAACCAAAAACAATACGAATCGCAGAAATTGCTTTGGTTAACTGGCTCACTGGGATATAATAATCATCATCACATCCACTGGGTCACCCACACAGCTAATGCTCAGAAGTAGGACCTCTCTCTCTTTAAAACTGCACTTTCAACACTCCCTCTGTGATTTTTAAGCTAATGTTTTCACCTCAACTAACCTCTGTCACACATTTAATATGGCTAAGTAGGACGCAGCCTCTGATAGCTGTGCATTTCTTATTGTATTCTTACAGACAGGCTCCACAGAACAGCCCCCTGAGGATGCACGGCAGCAAACTAAACTGTGGGATGAGTGAAAAATGGAGGGACAAGCTTTACTGTTTTTCTGTCCTCGTTACTGGCAGAACATGTCACGTTTGGTCTGAAGGTGGCAGCAACGCAAAGAGCACGATACTCAACTAAAAAAGGTTTATCAGCCCAAGCCAGACTTTCACATGGTGTTAGGGTTAGGGTTAGGGTTACCTGCCAGCAGGTGTGAGGGGATTTCCTCTCCAAGATGTACTGCGTGAGAGGCGACGGCTCCAGCTCGTACTTGTCGAAGGGCACCTTGTCGATCACCATGGGCTCTGCGTCCAGACAGGAGAAGCGGACATGGGGGTGTGCTGAGCGCGGGGGCTGCATGGGTCACAGAGGGAGAGGTGAATCCACAGAGTAATAACAGCATGTCTGCAGAAACCTTACAAATGCTTTCTTATAAAATATTGTTTCTTACCAGCGTTGGAGAGTTCTGGTCCGGCCAGAAGGCCTCGGGGATGGGCCAGTGACCGATGGGGACGCCGGTTTTAGGGTTGGGTCGTACGTAGATCAGCTTGTGACAGCAGTGCCAAGGCTGTACGCCGGACTTCAGCACCTCAGCTGGAGCATCTGGACGGACACAGAGCACAGGGGAAGCTGATTTTTACAGATGCAACAACCATCAACAGCTAAAAGTGTTCGCGAGATATGAAAAACACAACAAAATGATTTTGATAAGCTGCAACAGAGTGTAGGCAGATCAAATGTGAAGGTGAGGGGCTTAAATGGTGAAATCCACCAGCTGTTTATGAACAGCGGTAAAGAAAAGCTCAGAGAGGATTAAAACAAACAGTGAGTGGGAGAGAGAGCAAAGAGATACTCGACTAATCAAACAGATGCAGTGCAGTCTTTTGGAAACAGAGTCAGGGAGAAATTGCAAACAAATGTGTCTCTTACCCTCTAGAGGAGGAGGGTCAGGTCCGGTTTTCTCAAAGTTTATCACCACTCCGCTCTGGATTTTCTGCACCAGGGACTCCAGACACTGATTCAACATACGCTGAGAGAACACGCTGTAGGAACGTCCTGCAACACACACACACACACACACACACACATATATACTATATATAGACCTGAAAATGTGTTGTCCGGTTGGAGTTCTGCCACTGCGTTTAACTGAATATGAATGAAGTCGGCTTATTTAAAGCGAATCCTTTCAAAAATCTATTTAGGTTTTGCTTTCATCAGCTTTAAAGCTGCAGTCATTCCATTGTCGAGCCACTAGGGGGCAGCGAAAACAAGCTGAAAGAACAACACTTCTCAAAGCGTCAAAGTTGTAGTTGTTCTAGCAAGTGTGTTCTTGCCATCGTTATTTGGTCACCTGATGAATTTAGGTCCATCGGTTGCTCTCTTTTCAGACCCACCAACCATGTGAGAAGACTATCTAGCTCTTTCACTTCTGAAGGCTCACCAGCTTGTCTCCATCTGTGTCTCTGTGTTATTTGGTGCTGAGCAGGTAACGTACAGTAGCTTTATCAGAAAACAGCTGCCTGCTGCTGCTGGAACGGGGTTAAGGCTGAATCATGCAGTAAATGAGCCATAAAAAACTAAATACTGAGCTGAAAGAAAAGAGGCTGAAGACTGAGTGGAACTACAGATATGTGAGATAATGCTCTGTGGGTTTGTCACAATGAGTCGGCACAATATCAGTATCCAATATCAATTCTCCAGAATGCCGGGACTCTTTGCATCTCTGCTTTTACTTTATTAATAAGATAAGATGAGAGACTGAAGAAAGTCATGAAGTGATGCTGGTGTTAAAGAGTGTGACAGCTGTTGGAATGAAGGACATGTGGTAGAGATCCTTCTTACATGGTGGGAGTAGCAGTCTGTTGCTGAAGGAGCTGTTTAAGGCCTCCACAGTCTCATGCAGGGGGTGAGAGGAGTTGTGTCAGCTTTGCTAACATCCATCCATGCGGATTTGCATTAAATGTGTAGACTGTGGTTATAAATGGCCGCGTGAGGTCTACATGACACGTGAACGGTGGGAACCAAGTTAGATTAGACTTCTCTGATAGCTACCTGCTCGTGGAAGAAAAAGAAATATATTCAGAGAATAACTGACATTGCTCCGAGTGTTTATCTGCTGGATCTGACTCTCGGGAGAATTAAATCAACCCAAATTGAATCAAATTATAACCTTCTGAGGAAGATCAGTGCCAATATTGAGCCCCGTCGCTTACATAAAAATATCTGAGTAGCTGAGTGTATTGCATGTTGCCCGTCTTGTTAGAGAAGATAACAGATGCAGGAATTTTACAAACTTAAAAACCAGATCCCAACTGGTGGACATGAATTTATCACCAACATATTCTTGGGTCAAAGCACACAAGATTAATCGTCAAGTACCATTAGCTGACTTTGAAACACTGCAGTGTGTGCCTATAGGTAAATGTGCTCTCTACTCAACACTGTACTCATCTTTATGGCGCCGTATCAGTCCTGACTCGGAGTTACGGCCATTCAAAAAGGTACGTTTGCCTGTGATGCAGCTCTGAAGCTCTTTAGTTTATTTGTCGCAGCGTCTGTCACAGAGGTCGCATAAATCAGACGCGCCGTTTCACAAAGCTACAACTGATTAGTCTAATTCAGCCTTCTGGCCGTTCGCTGCCTCCAACTTCACCTCTAATGCCCTTGTTATGCACCCATTCACTCCCTCATTTCAATAGGCCGCGGCTTTGTGTCAGATCTGCCATCAGCAGTAATGGACAGGCAGCATGTACTGTAGTCGGTCGGTGACAATGGAGCTGTGTCATGTTCTGCATTCAGCACCACCGACTGCTACACAGAGCTTTGGTGTGCTCTGCTCTGTGTTAATCTTAACCTGCCAACCAGCATCATTCTGGTCTGTTCCTCCCGCCAGCTGCTTCCACAACCAGGCGGCAGAGAGGACTGGAGACAGGAGGGATAAAAGTCGACTTCTATAAGTGGATCTTCTTTAAAAACCGGTGCGTAGGCAGTCGGGGTTTGGCTTATTCTCCAGCCAGATCGAAGTCATCGGCCTTAAAAAGACTTCATGTTGGGGGTTGGGGAGACCAATCCTGGACTAGGTTGGGAAAATCTGGGGTTTCTAACCTTAATCAACAATTACTCCTGAAGTGCACTTGAGCAAAGCACTTAACCCCCTCCACAGCAGACCCGCTCAGCGGTTACAATAAGAGCAGACTGTGTTTGTGCTGGGCTGTTCAAGATCCCACTGGCAAACCAGTAAACACAAGCAGCTCTGAATGTTGAGTAAGACGGTGCAGACAGAGCTCGGGGCTGTCCCTCGGTGGAGTGGAAAACAGCTGTCAAGGAGAACTTTCTCTCTATCACTTCAATTTTTCCCTTCAAAAACCCCCCTAAAACCCTGCCACACCCATTGTTCTCCCTCCTTTCTCTGTATTGACAGAGATGATTCATCAGCTGAGCTATGGAATGCATTTAACAAATAGCTATTTTGATCCACTGTTATAAATACTTTGAGCTTGTCCCAGCATGTTCCACCAGGCTCTGCTGCAGAAATTAGGCTCCTGTCCCTCCCGTGAGGAATAAGTCTATGATGGGCTTTTTTTCCCCCAAAATAAGGTTATAATGATATCCATTTACAAACAGTGCATGTGCTGAATAAAATACATTAAGGTACTTTGTGCGATGTCACGTTAGCCAGCTGTCTGTGACGCAACGGCTGTTATCTATCGCAAGTTACACTCACATTTATTAATAATCTATAAATATGTCAGACACAAAGGCCTTTAAATCTTTTTAGCGTTTGGACTGTTTGTAGTATTATTTAAAAATGGATGGGCTGGACATGGCTGGTTGTGTGTGTAAGTGGGCTGTGCATATTTGCTTATTATCGTCTCCAAAATATAATAAAGCATTTTGTTATTGTATCATAAAGTTAAAAAAGTGGTTCCTACAGTTCCCATAGTGCAACTTAAAGGTCCAGTGTGTATGATTTAGGAGTATCTATTGGCAGGAACTGAATACAATATTCACTAGTATGTTTCCATTAGTGTATAATCACCTGAAAATATGAATCATTGTGTTTTTGTTGTCTTAAAATGAGCCCTTTATATCCACGGAGTCCACCATGTTGAACCGCCATTTTTCTACAGCAGCCCAGAACAGACAAACCAAACACTGATCTAGATATGACCTTTTGCTTGAGATGTCAATTTGGCAGCCAGAGTTTTTCCTACATGTTTGGAAGGAGAGGGAGAGTATTCATTTGGCTGCAATCTGCAACTTCACCACTAGGTGCCACTAAATCCTACGCACAGGACCTTAAATAGCATTCTCACCTGCCTGTATATCCTCTTCTTTCAACTGCCCTCCCCCTCATCTTTAAAAGGTGCAGTGTATAGGATTTAGTGACATCAGATTGCAACCAACTGAATACTGCACGCCTCAGCCTCCTAATCCAAGCATGGATAAACTAAAAGGTCCTATTTAGAACCAGCGTTCGGTTTGTCTGTTCTGGGTTTGTAGAGACACGGCGGTTCAACATGGCGGACTCCTTCTGTAGATATAAATGTTGTGTAGGTTATTATACACAAATTACACTTATCATATTCAATTCTGCCAATAGGTCCCCTTCATTGTCGCACACCTTTAAGGTTTTCTGTCAAATAATTGAAGTCTGAAGCCAAACTTGAGAGCTTTGATATTTTCTCACACATGACATTATACTCTCCATTTCACAGACTAAGTAGGACTCCTCCTGACAAGTAAACGGACTTTCTTTTTTCCTGTAAAGCGGCGCAATTCTAGAAAACACATAATACATTAACCAAACACTGGCTTCTGTTCTGTCCACATACCTCCGGTGACCTCACACATGGGGGTGATTGGAGAATCGTCGGGCGGGACGCCACCGAGGGGTTCGGGCTCCACCGAAGCGTTTCCCGGGATGCGCAGCACCAGAGCGAACAGACGCTGGTCCCAGCGGAAGGGCTCCTTGGTCAGCTCGCTACCCGGCAGCGGGGTGGTTAGAGGGAGGTGGAGCTGGATGGTGAAGAGGAACAGAGGAGTGAGTGATGAAATGAACCATGGATCATGTTGGCTGGATGACAGAAATGAGATGATGAGATGTTGCTATACCAATTAAACAGATACTTGTTTGTTGTATCTGAAGACCATTTTTCAACTGAACTTGCAGAACATCAGCTCTAAGTTGGGTAATTAAACAACAACAATTAAAAAGACATTGCAGCAGACAGCCTCTGTTAACTAGTACTGAAAGATGTTATGTTGTTTGATGCATCGTCCCTTCACAGCAGCAGGCTTCTCTCGCAGATACAGATTCTGTTTCTCATTTCAGGCCCGGACTTTTAAATAACTGTCAGAAGAGCTGCAATTAAAGTCAGACTTCACCACCAAATATCACTCAGTAATTTGTGCCCAGTTTGAACAAGCGCAGGGCTGGAATTACGACAAGAAGCCATAAATTAGAGCGTGGCTGCAGCATGAAGGGTTTAATTCTATACGTTTGACCTCCACCCGTTTCCATTCTCGAACTGTTTAATAGAGTCCTATGCATCTCACGGGGAGTGGCAGCACAAATATTCAACATGGATGACAACTTGTGGGAAATAATGATCATCCTTTCGACACTACTTGACATTTTAAAGGCTGAGGGGTGAATCGATTCATCAAAACGGAGACAGATAAAGAGAACCCGATCACCGGTTGTGGGTTCTGATGTGAACATTTGCTGCTCTTTTAAAACAAGTAACTAGAATGTGTTAACTCGGGCTTTGGGGAGTTGTGAGGGGGCATTTTATGCATCCAACAAACCCATTATTCATGAGTTAAAGCAAAAGATCTAAAGAAAAGAAAATATATTTCTCTGAGATTTTGTTGGCGAGCACTTTTCCTTTAGCAAGATAACCCATCCACCTAAAAAAAAGACATTTATTAGGAGCTGAACTATGGATGTTTCATACAGGGATACAGATACCACTTTCCCCCAGCAGGGCCACGTCATGACCTGCCCTACTCTGCTCCTCTGATTGCCTAGTACTCATGGTAAACCTTTTGTAACCAACCCATGACACACCTGTGTCATAGTCATGCAGTTTAATCATCGTCTTGCCACATATGCCACACCTGTCAGGCGGTTGGATTCTCTTGGCAAAGTGAATCACTGACTTTCAATATCAAGTTTGTGAGAAATAAACTTTGTGTTGATCCGTTCATGAATAAAGTGGGAGCAAAAACAAAAGAGTTGTTTATATTTTTGTTGAATGTGTGTCACGATTCATCAAGAAAATAATCAGCTATGCAGATTAATTGATAATAAAAATATCTATAGTTGCGGTTTGTGTCTTTCTCTAAGGTAATGAGTTAGCAGTAGCTTACAGTAACAGATAGGAACATGGTCGGAATGTTTCATAAAGTCATGAAACGTGAAATATTTGAAATACTTTGTCACAACAGCTGATCTGTGACTTGATTTTAGCCTCCGCAGTGAGCAATAAAGTGATTGATTGATGCTAAAGTGAACAAGTCTGTGGTTGTGTGTGATCAGACAGGCTCGTGAGTTGTCGTCCAACCCAGCAGGAAAACACTCCTGATTGCACTTTTTTTTTTTTTTCTTTTTTTGGTTTGGCTGACCTCGTCTTGGACTCCGCCGCCGCTGGTCAACTTGTTGCCGTCGCTGATGGCGATGATGATGGCGGGCTCAAGGAAAAAGGGGTTCCTTCCCTGCAAAGACAGAAATGAATTTAAAAAAGAGGACGTTCACGATTGATTAAAAAAACTAAAGCACAACAGCAGACAGAAGCAATGTGTCAGTGCATTTATAGAAGCCAAGAGCAAAATTCATATTGGAATTTAGCAGCTGTATTTATAGTGCTTGAACTCGGAGGCATTAATGAGCACAGATAACATGTCATTATATAGATAACTTACAGAGGATCTATTTAAAGTGAGTGGGTGTGTGAGGAGCTGAACTCCAGGGAATAATAAGAAAACAGTCTCAGTCGCTGCATCTCTCCATCTTAGTGCGTGTGTGTCTGCAGTTCACTCCAATCCTCCACAATGGCAGAGCACATTACCTGAGGACCCGTGTGAAACCTCTTTTTCAGCCACAATATTTCATGACACAAGCACTCCGACGCTGATAAAATGAAACCGGAGCAGCGCTGCATTTATCACTATGCATCAGCCCCTCTGGGACCTCCACAGAGGCCACAGAATAACTCAGGTTGAGTTAACGGCGTAAAAAACCTCTAAAAAAAACGCGGCCCAAAGTCCTGTCCGCTACACCGGACCTCACTGTACGGAGTCGTACGGAGGCTTCATAAAGGCCGTCCTGTTTCTGACAGAGGTGCGGTTATTAATGGACGCGGACCCGCTCGGTCTGGTTTCTGCTCAATGATGGATCTGTCCACTTTCACAAAGTAAACAGAGCGGGATACCACCAAGATCCACTGCACTGGAAGTCTCCATGACAACCTGGAGATTTCTTTTTTTTTTTTTTTTGTTTGGTTTACCCCTTTATGATATCAAACACTTCTTTAGCATGCTAATGAGAATGTGTTGATGAGGCCAGGCGAGTGATGATTTCATCCGTGTCACATCAGCTTTCACTGTTGCTATGCAATTAGGTGTTGGTCATGAGGACGCCAAAAACAGATTTTAAAATGACATTTTTGGACATAACAGCTCCTGTAATGTGTCAAACACAGTCTGCGTGTCAGTCTACTATCGTGTGTGAACACATACATTAGTAATGATTAACTGTAGCACCAGTCATGTGCAGTGACTCCGTCGACAGGTCGTCTATGTAGTCACCTGCAGCCAAGTCTCTCCGAAGTAGCAGGATCTCCGGTCTGCTGACACAGCGCCAGACTGATGGAGATCCATTAGAGCCCTGTTTATCACCCCCGCTGACATGTTAACTTACGACCAAACATCAGCGCTCATATCATTTCCTCGACCTCATCCTTTCCTGTCCTCCCCTCTCCCGTCCACTCTCTCACTGCTCTCTTAATGAAACTGTGATCAGTGTCAGGATTACCCGCTGGCTCGCTCCCCTCTCTACCTTCGTACTCCCGCTCCATCTCCCAGGGGAGAGTCATCTCAGATGCCTGGCAACCTAGAGGGCTCTTTGTTACTGTAGAGAGAAGCACTCCAGGGCAATATTAACTCCCTCACAGCCCTTATTCCCCCTTTGTCTTCTCCCTCTCTTAGCTTTTCTACCCCCGCTGAACATCTTTGCGCTCACGAGGATGAAAAATCAAAGTCGACTTTTCTTCATGAATTCAATTAAAAAAGAAAAGCAGACGTTGGGGAGTTATTACAGGGGATGCTTCAAACACAAAGCTGGCTGAGCACGAGCTGCATCACTCTGGTTTGGCTTTGATTTACGGCCACTGAAGCAAACGGAGACAGAAAGTGTGTGAAGACATCAGAGCGCTGATGGAACCCGCTCAGAGGAGCGAGCTGGTTTCAGATCATTTTGTCCAAGTTCAGAGGACGTTAGGTTTATTATATGCATGATTAACATCTGCACCCCGAATCCTGACTATCAATATGAGTGGAAATGAGGCTCTTGCTCTCAAACAGTTAACCTCAATCTGCTCATTAAACTCGCTTTATGTGGAAGTGCACGCTTGTTTCACTTCACTTCTACAGCAAAGTGGCTAAGCTTCGTTTAAAGGAAACTAAATAAAATATGACGACAGAAAACAGCTGACGAGAGGCGTGACAACCCCGTGTGGTACCAAAACAAATAATCAATAAATCAATTAGTTAACAGACTAACAAGTATTCAAGGAAATCATTAAGTCATCTATCAAGCAGCATCTCAAGTGTGAGAATTTGCTGATTTTTTTTTGTTTTATATGAATATTTTTGGTGTTTGGACTGATGATCCGACAATTATGAAGAAATAAAGACATTATGTTGGACTATAGGAAACTGATTTGTATTTCTCATTATTTCTGAACATCATAAAGACTAAATTATTGATCAGTTTTTAGCTGAAAGACAGTTTATTAATAATAAGAATTATTAGCTGCAGCCCTTTAACAGCGTCGCTATACCTCTTCTTTTCATGGGACATGATGGGGATAATCTCTAATAAAACATCATTGATTATTTGGAGTCTGACCTCCTTTCAGGTCTGAAAGACACACAGAGGACAGAGGCGGTCATTAAATTCTAAAACAGTGTCACCCCCGTCATTAGAGGTCACCTGTGACCGGATCAGGACACACTAACCTTGACCTCAGCGTGTGCCGTTTGTGTTCACAGGCGTGAGTGTGTCCATATCGCCAGTGCCAGCCTGACAGCGCGGGGTGGCATTTGACATTCAAACTACCCGAGAGAGAGAGAGAGTCCGACATGCATTATGTATGTGTGCATTACCCAGGATGCTCGGGATCTTCCATGTGTTACTCTGGAAATGCTAGTTAATCATTCACTAGTGCTCACACCCTCCCACGACTTACCTCCACGAGGGGGTGGAAAAGGATGTCCGGATTCTATATCGACCACAGGCGTGCAGGCTCTCTGGGTATGGACTAGACTTTAAAGCTCATATTAATAATGACTGTTCTGTTCCCAGGGCAAAAAACTGCTCCTCATTTCCAGACGCCGGACAGAAGACAGGGGAAATCTTACAGGGTGATGCGATACATCTCCCACGAGCTGTTCTGTTATTGTTTTGTTCTTTCTAATGAGACGGAATCAGGATAGACGTTTTGTGTCACACTACACGACGAGTAGAATGATGAAAGAAGCCATCTGTTGCAGATAAGGCTGACATGAGAGGAGATCTAAAACACAATCTCACATCTTCTATCCAGCTTTGGTTTCAACAACCACCTCCCCTAAAGTGGAAATTTGACCACAGAGACCGGTGAGGTCATTAGGCGGTACTTTTTTTTGGACCTGGGCCAGTAATATTGAATTGGTCACAGACTTTGTGGGCTCGTAGAATCTCTGTTTGGCGTATTCGGTCCCAATTAATTCGATGTGAACACAGGCTTCCAGCTGTGAATCAGGCCGACTTGGCTGTTCAGCTGGAGGAGAGACTTGTTTCGAATTCACAAATTAAAAATGGAGTTGTGCAACACAATGGAAAAAAAAACATCCAGGAGCTTGGCAGCTGCACATTGTAAAAGCTTCTTCTTGAATAACATAAAATTTCATGATCTTGTGACCAGAATATTTAAATAAATCCTCGCTGTTGACTCGAACAACATATCAGCATCGGTAACACATGAGACATCGAAGTATAATCACAAAACAACTGAGAATGTGCTCATCAAGCCACAGAGGGCCACTGAATTTAAACTCAAATCATCACAGACGGTTTAAAAGGTCCTTTAGGTCTCGCTCGTAAAAGATGAAGCAGTCTGAAACAACAGCTCAGAGATAAATCAGCCCTTAAACAAAGGCTGTAATGTTCCGCGTTTATCGGAACCGGTTTCGGAGAGGTGTGATTCACCTTTATAGTCATTTCAGGAGCTCTCCCTGTGAGGTGTTTCAAATATTTTTGTCCAAGTGATTTACATCAGCGAGGGCAGACTAAATATTCCAAACACATCACCTCCATCTCAGACCATTATGTTGAAAAACACCTCTTCAAAAACAGCTTCGACAACACTGAACGTCAGAACTCTTGTGGAGGTAGGAGTTAAAAGCAGCATTACTTTTAGGGCTGGTGTAGCTAATAAAATACCAAATCTGTGCAGACTTCATTAACTATTTATACGTCTAAGGCTGCAAGAGATGCTCAAATTTTTTACAGACAACCTGCACATCCTGGCATTTTTAAAATCTAATTATTAGCGATAAATATTAGCACAAAGCTATCCGTGACTTGGAGCGTTGTGGCACGGATCAATAAAAAGGTTCCTTAGGTCTGTTTGACTTTGGTTTGCTATCATGTTTGTGTCATGACTGGTAAAGTGTGTGGGGGTCACAGTATGCAGGTGGTTGATGCTTGTAAGACTGGGGATAGGCGGGGTGGGGGGAGGGAAAGGGGAGTAGGGCGTGGGGTGAAGGGGGTCTGTGGAGGGGGTGGCCATATATAGCACCTTGTCCTAACACCTGATTTCTTCTCTGCCTCTCTCTTCAGTGCTACATACCTGTCCATAGTTGTCTATCCCAGTCACTAATCTATTGAGATTGAGTAAATCAAAAGCGGTCCTCAAGGACTGGCCGATAGTCGTGAGTCCGGTGGCTTGGAGGTTCCTCAGCTCGGTCATGAACGTGGCGTGGCTCTCTTTCCATCCCGCCTTTAAAAAAAAACAAAAAAACAAAAACAAAAAAAAAAAAAACAAAAACAAAAAAAAAAAAAAAAAGGGTTATTAACAGGCATAAACACATTACAGCCCCACTGTTGTGACCACTTCAACGGGAGTCAACGGTTAACTTTAGTGTTTTATGATGAGTCTTAACTGATAATCACACATCGAGGTTGCTTCCTCTTTGTCAGGACAATAAACTGACACACTTGTATCTGTTTCAAGAGGCTGCTGCTGCCACCACCAGTCCCTGACAACACACTCCCACAGTCTTAATGCACGCCGTGACTAAAGTGGCAATTTGGTCTAAACAAGTAAAGTAAAGCTAGTCTGTCAGCCCCCACCTCCCCTCCTTCCCTTCCCTCCTTGCCTCCTCCCTCCTAGATATCACCTCGCTGTATAAATAACACCCAGAGTTCCTTGCTGCTCACACTGAAACAAAATGTCGGCCATGTTTTAAAAGGGGTATGAAAGCACCTCCTGAAGATTTTTTTTTTTTTCTTTCTCCTCTACACAATTGATGTAGTGATCACAACGTGGTGGAGCCGTGGAGGGACAAGTCAAATCTGCGACAATGTAAAGCTTTTTGTGGACATAGAGCCGAAAACAAAACTCTACCTTTATCCCGAACGGAACGTCTTCAAAATTTACCAACATATACCGGTCCCCTCGGCTCGCCGGATCTCTCCCTCTGAGCTGTGGAGATAGTAGAAGAATTATTGACGGTTACCGAGAGAGATAGGGTTTGACAGGCGAGCTTTGCAACAGTACAACGATGAGCCGAACCAGCAGCTCCCAATAGCAATGTGTCCCGTGGTTACAGTACCTTCATAAAAGTCTCAACAGCGCCTTTTGCTATGTCCAGATAGGTAGTGCCCAGATGGGTGCGCTGGTTCATTGAAGCGGACGTGTCTATCAGAAAAAGTAAAACGGGCATTGTGATGGTAATGACACGTTCTGCATGGACTTGGTGTCAGTACAAACCGGCCAAAACGCAAAAAAGTCTTTTGTTCTCCTGCCGCCTGTATCACCTCTCAGCTAGCTAGCTAGCTGGCTGGCTAACTGTCTGTCTCACACATTCTTTCAAAAAAGTGTCAGAATAGTGAGTGTAGAGGCCCTTTCCGGGCGAACTAAACTAAAAACCTCAAACCCTAGGGGCAGGTTATTGATTCACGAGGGATTTTGAGAATTGTTACAATATTTTGCAAATATTCCTAAGTTTCATAGTAACAAAGTTCCCCCTCATAGTGAGTCCCTGCTTCTCCCTACACTGAATGCGCTGTGTCTTCCCCACTGGTTTTAACCTAAGCTCCGCGTTTGACCCCGCCTCCCGAGCGGTCCTTCGGCGTCACGTGCGCGAACGCTCGCCCCGCGATTGGTCGTCTCAAGCACCCCCTCATTACCATATCCAAATTAGGCCAAAGCCGAGCCTGTCTGGTGCGCATGCTTGCTCGCTCGCCTGAGAGGCAGGAATGCGAGGAAAAATATTCAGTACATGCATTGTGTGATTGAGAATGTAACATATGTGACAATAACGGAGCGTTGCTGTAACTGTTTGAGCTCATGTGGTGTGTAGGAACGGGGGCTGTGTCTGCCCCTGAGAGCCGATTACATAATCAACATTTACTTCATCCTATGCACGGGCGTGGGCTTACTGTGAAAGACAGCCCCTGAAAGACTATAGAGACAAAACAAGAAGGCAAAGATGGACAGTATATCATATCATCATATCATATGAACCTATGGGGGCACTCTGGGCACACAGGAACTACTCGCTGACATTATGACACTTGGTATTCACGTGATGACCAAATAAAGACAGTCGTTTCTGAGAAACGAGCTGAAGGAAGACTGGTTTAGCTGAATAGACCCTGCAAGGGACTGACATGCGCACACACACACACACCCTGCAGCTCTAAGATGGCTATACTTTGTCTTTCTTTCCCCAGTTTATGCATTGAGCTTCATCCTTGGTTGTAAATAACACACTCAAAGTGTCTTATACTGAAAAGATTTCTTAAAGTTATAGGCAGACTCGTGGTGTCAGTGTTAAACAAACATGCCGTTATGTGAGATCATATCTCAAACTGATCCCCAACATGCCACACACACACATCATCCTGGCTGATTTTGAGGATCCACCTCTTTAATGCCACATGTCACTCCAGCCAGATATGCACGATTGTGTAATACAATTTACATAATCTAGCTCCTTTGGAAAATCATGTGGAAAATATCATCACTTCCGCAAAAATAAGAGGAAACCATCCGGTTGCAAGCCATAGCAAAGAGGAGGAAGAGGTCTACAACCTCTTGTTTGACACAGA
Source organism: Sciaenops ocellatus (assembly GCA_033000465.1). NCBI lineage: Eukaryota > Metazoa > Chordata > Actinopteri > Sciaenidae > Sciaenops > Sciaenops ocellatus. The sequence continues at coordinate 26,997,176 of CP136868.1, read as the reverse complement.
GGTCTCTGGAGCGACACAACAGATCGATTTCCGGCGTGTCACTGACACGCTTTTCAGCGTAAAGTCACGCAGGGGGCTGATCTAGGGGGCAAATGTGTTCATCAGATGTATGGACACACACACTGCACTGCTTGCGTGAACTCGCTGATTCTGTGATATGCAGTGAGACAGTAAAGTAACTTTTCAGAATAAGATTTGACATACAAGACATATGATCATTTTACAATATGTGATGCAATGACATGAAACCAGCTACAACTGTACATACTTTTAGTTTTACTTGTGGTGGGGGATATGAAAATACACAAGACACCTTCACAGACCTTTATCACAGCAGCCATTTTGACATGAAATAGTAGGTAAAGGTTAAGGTTACATTAAGGTCCAGTTCCATTCAGGTCAAACAGAGTCAGGGTGCTGCTGTGCTGCATGTTGGCTCACTGGAAAGTCTCTGCTGCAATAAATGGAACTGAACCTTCATTAGTATCATTGGAAACACCTGTTGACCCTATTTCATGTCAAAATAGCTGCTGTGAAAAAGGTCTGTCAAAGTAAACTTTTGCATGTTTTTACGTTACAAACTTATAGTTGTTCCATACTTATATTATCTGTATTACTACGTTTTACTATTACTGCTACAAAAGCACTGACCTTAAACACTTCCTCAAAGAACTCCCTTTTGTAATTTTTCATTGTTACCTTTACTTTTGCTTACTTGTTTCAGACTTTTATTCTGAAGTCCAAACAAATTGTGACCGGAAATAATTGTCCTTGTGTTTCGCGACTTTTTGTAAACAGTCTGCAACAAGAGCTACTTGAGACTTGTGTTTTCATATGATGTGTCACGTTGTTGTGTTTTACTTTACATGAACACATCGCACTTAAACACCCGAAACGATAACACGTATTAACCTGCTGTTTCATTATTAAACGGATCAAAACATGTGACAGGGTTTTAGTATGAAAGTCATGACCGGAAGTGTGATATCTTGTTGTCAAAAAGCCTTCATTATTGCTCTGTCAAAAAGATTTACGAATCCTGGACGTGACCCGCCCTACTCTACCTCTGATTGGCTAGTACTCATTGCCCTCATTGGTTAAGTTGTTTAGGGTCAAACACCAGGATTAAGATTGGTTAGAGTTAGAGCGAGAATATCAGGGTGGGCCAATCAGAGGCAGAGTAGGGCGGGATTCATAAATCCGGGGCCGAGCAGTTAAATGTGTGAAGTTACCAAGAATAACCTAAAAAAGACTTCAGGTTTACTGTCTTCAAGATAAAAGCACATAATCTTAGAGGCTGCTTATGTCGTATTTATTAGGCTTTATTGAGTACAGTGAGTTGGATACTTTTATAGCTGCTATTCTGTGACTTACACGTTTAGTTAGGCTAACTGTAACTCCACCATTAACCTACAATAGTAAATCTTTAAAGTATCTCATGCATCAGTACGTTTTGTTTTGATAGAATAATTTAGTAATGACATGTTTCTATTCAGTAATAATGCAATTACAACCGTTAGTAACCATGTGGCATGCCAAGTCATCATTTGAGGCCAGCAGTTAATATTGTAAGTAAGTAATTAATAAAAAGTAATGTTGACCAATGCTGCTAGAAATGATAGAAGGGGTTTATTGGACGCTATCAAGTTGATTTATGGGAAATGTAGGATCCAGTCTTTTTTTACTTTTACCAATACTACGGGGTAAACATCAGGCTGTATCAGCCTCTACTGTATGAAGTGACAACCACCTCTTTAGTGAAACATTAATTACAGCTTACAAACCCTTTATGTTGTTTTTGATGGTACATTTATTTTGAAAATATAGCTGTAAAAATTAGACAGGAAGTCTTATTTTGTCCAGAGGAAGTGCTTAGTGTCTGGCTGTGGGCCGTTGTGTATGTGTGTGTTGTCAGCTGACTTGGAGGCACCTCTGGCAGCCGTCACAACACCGTGCGCTACCTGCTGACAGCTAGCTAGCTAGCATAGCCCGTAGCCGAGGCTCTGCTGTCGGACCGGGTTAGGTTATGTTTCCCGGAGCCAGAACCGTAGACGGAGGTTTGTGCACCACCAGCAACACATGGCGGCCGAAATACAGCCCCAACCGCAAGCTCGGAAGCCATGTCTGCTGAGCAAAATCGAGGCTTTCCAGGATGTTGTGAGCACGGCGGTCATCATCCCCAAGGAAGACGGCGTTATCAGCGTGTCTGAGGACAGGTAAGCGGCGAAAACGTAAATTAAACATACAAAATGTATATTTTATAACCGTCACCTGCCGTGTTCAGCCCAGAAATGTCCCCGCTCCCGCCTGTCATTGATTGAGCTCATGCGCCCACCTGGTTTAATCATTCCACAGACGTCTGTGTAGAAACGGTCCAACGGTTTATGGTCAGAGAGAAACATCCATGTGTCAGCTGACACAGTCATTTGACCGCATTAGATGCGGGTAACGACATTATGCTCCTTGACATGACGTTCTGCCATTGACCATGTAAGTTAATGTCAACAAACATGTATTTTATCATATAACTGCTAGCTGTAATGAATTTAATAGTGGATAGCGGGGGGCGGGAACCCAAACGGGGCTACTTCTCCCCTCACTCTTCAGGTTTGACAGTCGCCTGAGGCGTGTGTGTGTGTGTGTGTGTGTGTTTTGACGTGCAGGTAGCTGAGGCTGGGTGCGAGCCTGTGCACGTTCAAAGGTTGTGTGTCCTGTAATGTCAGTTACTGCGCCCATTAAATCTAGTTTTTCTTCAATTACCTCATATTTATTGTGGTGTCAGTCAGCCATATGATCCATGATCCAGGACTGTATACTACTTATCACAGTCCTGTGCTGGTCCATTTCAGTTACACATCCAGCCATATCATTTTTAAGGGTAATGTTGAAGATGTGAGCTAACCAGATGGTTGTTTGCCCTCTCAGCGACCTACAAGCTGGGCTTAAAGTAATGGTGACCAAGCTTTTTAATGTCAGGTGCCACATGAAGAGGAAATGTAATGTAGATGTAAATGTAGTTCTGGCCCACAAGCTTCTGAGTCTATCTTATCCTATACTGACTGAGTTCTGTACACTTCAATCAGTAGTTAGATGTCATCCTGGACCTTGGTCTGCTCTTGTTCAGTGTGCTTCAGTTGCTCATATATGTTTATAGAGCCAAACAAACTGAGCATCCTTTTGGCACGGAGTCTCATCTGGGTAGATCTGGACCTTTCCAAACCCCGGCAGAACTCTGACAGCAGGAGCTGCTGGTGACAACCAATCAGAGAGTATCATCACATCACACCGTGTATCAACAAAGAACGGATTTGATTTCCAGCAGAGAGTGTGCCGTCACGGATTGTCTTCTGAAAAAGTCAAAGCTTGACAACAAATGATTTCATGTATGCATACAATTTCCAATGCAAGCTCATCTTTTGCTTATTGTATTCAGATGGCTCAGTTCAACAAGGCAGTAACTAAGTTGTGTTATTATTATTCCAGTAGTTATTATTTAATTTTGAAGTAGAGCCAGATAGATAGATAGATAGATATGTAATGGAGGCATATCTATCTGAATTATGTCCTGTAAAGTTCTCATATTGGACTACATATATGTTGATGAGAGATGGAGTGGTGCTGGGTGTGTTAGCTGTCTTTGTCAGACCAAAGAAGAAAGTGAAGAAAATATCGACAAGTTTATGAAATTAGACTAACTTTGAAACACTCTGAGTGAGATGAATGTCTATCTCCCTGCTAGGGGTGCAGGGGTATGCTCAGGGTGGCCTCAGTGTGTCATCAAGCCACCCCCTCACATGTTTTCAGCAACTATTTTCCAGCATATTTAATGTATTTTTAAAGAAATCTTGGAATCGCCTTTACACGGAAACTTGTTAAAGAGCCCGTTTGTTACCCTCAGCCCTGAGGGACTGGAGAATGCAACACATTTAGAGTTACACCCAAGCAGCAACCTCAGTGGCTGTGAAATGAAGCCACTGCGCAAGTGCCAAAAACTGCAGTTCCTCAAATGTCCACTTGAAGCTGGCTACAGAACGAGTCAGTCTCCATAAGTCCCCATGTTAAAATGTCCAACTTCACAGCAGAAATAAACATGTTTACAGCCTGGTACAAAAAACAGTTTTGGTCTCTATAGCTAATTTCCCCGTTCATGACAACTGTACTGAGGGTGAACTTTTACTTATTTTATTAGAACTCGCCTGTTCAAATTATATCAAGGCTTAAACTTATGCAGAATTAACAGTGAGGCAGCTGTGATTGACAGGTGGGTGCTGTTACAGATGGCATGTTTGAGCACTCAGGCGTCATTCAGCCTGCCTCAGGTCAGTGTCTTGTCTTTTTATATTAGCTGGGAGGCGGAAGAAGCAGGACTGCCAACATGGCTGCGGCCAGAGCCACCACACTCTGAGCTTCAAAATGGCTATACTCCCAATACTGTCAGTGGTTACATCTCAGATCCAAGAGGGCTCTCCCTAATGCAGAGGCTAAAATAATGTCATGGTTTCACCCCACAGGACGATACGGGTATGGCTGAAGAGAGACAGCGGTCAGTACTGGCCCAGTGTGTACCACACAATGTCATGTAAGTGTTCTAGCTTATTTTTTTTCACATTTGTACACATTTTTTAAAATAAATGAATGCGTTGAATGATTCTGCTCAGTGCGTTTGTAACTTTCAGTCAGCAAAGATGCAAACAGTACAACTTCTACTTCTGTTGCTCATTCCTATTTTTGCTCACTCTTCCTCTGTGCTTGTTCTCACTCTTGGGCGTCTCTCGTCACCATGATGCTCATAATGAATTACGAAGACTCAACTTCTCAGAACGACATGAAGGCGTGGAGTTTAAACATTCCGGAAAATAGATTGAGCGTCTGAGCCCCTGTAGGATCATCGGCTCTCCTCACTTCAGTACTGCAGTGCTGCACGTCTCTGACAGTTTGTCCTTGTTTCCCTTCAGTTGTGCAACTGAAGGAAATCCCGTGCTACCATCAGCAAGATCTGAAAGTTACAATATCTGAGCCAAAGACTGCAGTATGTTAAACATTTTAGTTTTCTCATGAAATCCTCTCTTGGTAATCACTACTTTGAGGATTTACAAATGCAGTCATTTCAATTTTTTTTTTCACTTTTTTAGCAGAACTGAGTCAAATTCTGACTGAAATGTCTTCAAACTTGATAACATATTGGTAGTTTTGATCTAGTTTTTCCACACATAAATGCATCTTTGCACCTTTAAGTCTGAAACTTTCAGATGAGGTCAAACTGCGGGGACTGTGGTCCCACTCTTAAACCTCATCAACATACCCAGGAAATTGCGACAGCACATCGTGATCAGATGGTGTTAGACATTTAACAGAAAGCCTCTCAGAATATAGACAGTATACACACTGTGATATTTGACCTTAAGCTGCTGATGCAAATGCAATTGGTATTTTATTGCTCAGTTCATTTCCTTTTTATTCAAATATTGTTCAGATAAACAAGATGAGCGTCATTGATAAAGTCCTGAATGAGTAAAGCTGTTTAAGATGTGTGTGGGGGGTGGACACAATAACTACACCACCTGTGTATGATCATTGTAAAGCTGTAGTTGTAGTAGTTGATATGGTGGAAAGGTTGCAGTGGCATAGAGATGATATACCATGGTATTAAAAATGACCATGTACATTTGATTATCGTCACTATTTAATTCAACTGTATTAGTGTTATTGTCGCGACTGACACTGGATTCCATCCATTTTCTGTAATCACTTATCCTCATTAGGGTCGCGGGAGGCCTGTCCCGGTGAGAGGTGAGGTAAACCCTAGAATGGCAATTTAGAGTTATCAGTTAAACTGTTAAGTGCATGTCTTTGGACTGTGGGAGGAAGCCAGGGTACCCGGAGAGAACATGCAAACTCCACACAGAAGGGCCTCAGCCAAGGTTCCAACCATGTCCGAACTTGCTGTGAGGCGTCAGTGCTTACCACTGCACCATTGTACCGCCCTTAATTTCAATATCGTCCGCTATCCTTTATTTCTACTAATGAACACACGTTTTTTTTTTTTTTTTGCAATAATGCCTCAAATGCATTTCAAACACTTGTTAGAAATCTGCATATCTAAAGATTTAGGCAGAATATTTCACAGTTGAACAATAAACTCTGTTGTTGACATAAAATGACATCAGTGCACTGAAACAGTAAGCTTCAATGGGAATTTAATCATTCTAAACTACTATTATACATCGTAACACAAATAGAACATAATTAATAGATCTAAATTACTCCAAGCATCTTTTTCTGCATTATGGCCTCATGTCGGATAGACATATGTCAATAAATCAATATTTTATTTGGGCTCTAGTGTTCTGTTTTCATTCCTAAAAGGGTCTTTTTAACTGATAATAACAATAATAATAATAATAATTGTCTAATACTGCGTACTGTCAAACTGATATTTTCTCAGATGGTTATTTTATCGTGAAAATCTCTGACTGTTGCAACCTCCGATGAGATGAGACACCCAGGACTGATCAGTCAGTTCAACCTCAGACTAGTTGAAAGTTACACTTTAAGTTTAAATATGTGTTAATGTCAAGCATAGAATATAAGCTGATATATCCTTATCTGAATATAAAACAACAACGATATTTTCTGGTGTGTAGAAACTACTGTGACTTTTCTACAGCTCTCAGGGTCTTTCTCAGTGGATTGAGTGTGCTCAGATGTCATCACATGACCTAAGTATGGATCAACTGAGCAAACTCTAACCACTGAGATATTAAATTGACCTTGAAATGAGATTTTTTGTTTCAAAGGTCAGAAATAAACAAACACTAAAAGTATTGTGGCTATTGACTGAGACGTGTGTTACAGCAGAACAGAAATGACAGTGACAGTGAAAGTACCATAACATGCACATTATCAGACAGACTTTTCACTGTTATTCTTCTTTGTGTCTGCAGCACAGTGCTCCTGTATGTCCTTCAACCCAGAGACCAGGAGGCTGTCTGTGGGGATGGACACTGGAAGTATCTGTGTAAGTCTCACTCTACCGTCCGACCTGTCTGTCTTTCTTTCCCTCAGCTCTCGCTGTTTCTGTAGTAATCACCTGACGGATACATGTCACCCCGGTCGGTTGTGTTTTTGTCAGTACATTGGCAGGGAGATCTTGTGATCTATGTCATCCTAAAGTGGAATGCAGCTCTGATTGTATGTTGGCTGCTCTCCACTGCAGCGGGAATGTTTCTGGTGAGTTTGTTTATCCATTTGAAACGGGAGCTTTGTGTGAGCTGTCACAGGAAAACCTCTGAATTTAGTCTTTCCTCTCATGTAGAGCTGTGTGCATTTTCAGGATGAACAGAGGGATGGTCCCTGATTTGAATTTGAATTTTCACCAAGCTGATTCCCAATGGCTTTGCATGTGCGTGTCCAGTGCCTATAGCTACGCACTTTATGAGTAAAACATTTGACCTGATGATGGCGCTCGACAAGAAGTCAGGAAGTCATTACAATCCATCCTGAAGGGGACATTATCATTTTGAGATTATTTCCCATCATGCACCTGGTGGAAATTAACAAGAAAAACCGTTGAACAATGGAGCAGAAACAAAAGCTGTCCTTGTGTGTGCATTTCAAGGGCTGCAGCAATTTCTGGTCACTTTTTTACCCCCTCCACTCGCTCATGGTACAGATGGGAGGACACATCAAAGAGGCACGCTCAGTTTCTCCTCCTTTTCAAGGAGAGAACCGAGACTTCACGCTCTTTCGGCTCCTTGGAGTCCCCTCCATGTTTACTACTGTGTAGCCTGCTACCCGATGGTGCTAGAGAGAGCGCACAGAAACAGCTCTGACTGAGTTTTATGACCACCTTACACCAAAGGATTGAGGTGATGGGATCACGTCACAACTCCTGCAAAACTTTCAGGATTTTATACTGAATTTTGAAATGTGTCTGCAACAGTGAAACTGTTTGAGGCCAGCATTAAGTCGTTTTATTTTATGACAAACAAATCTGACAGGAGTTGTTCTGAATTCAAAGATGCTGCCATTTTTACTGTCCAGTTTTTGTTTTGTTATAATGTAATCACATTTTTAAGTAAGAATCACGTTATTGTATACATCCAAAGATTTAAACACTTCATTTTCTTTATTTCTTTTATATATATACATATTTGTTTATTTATTCATAATTTATTTTTAGAGACCTTAGTCATTGACCTTAGTCAGCGTGGACATTTATCTCTAACTTCCTGTCTTTTAGGAGTTCATCCTGTCAGAAGACTACAATAAGATGACCCCAGCACGCACTTACCAGGGTGAGACAGGAAGTGTGTACACGTTGGTGTGTCTGTGTGTGTGTCAGATAATGTCACACATGACTGGAAGAGAAGCGGAAAGGACGGTGACACACTGAGATCGTCTCATAATGCTATAATAAGACAAAAATCTACACATTTGTACATTTCAACAAATATTCACCTCTCTTTTGCCCCCAATAAAACTGTCTTATACCTGCAGACACTTAATAATGTAGCATTGATGTCATAACTTCATGTGTGACATCAAGTGTATCTTTAAAACATGTAACTGACCTGTTCCTTGATGCTCATGGATTTGAAGGTTTTGTTTTTAAAAGCTGCCCCCTGCTCAGATTCTGCAACACTCACCATTTTATTTATTACTCTGTATATATTATTACACAGGCAATTCACTGCTCTGTGTACACTCTGTGTACTCAATGGTCTGACTCTCAGCCTGAGGAATGTTTGTTCTCTGGCAGTATTCATAATTCATTTCCTTTGAGGATAACTCACTCAGAAATAACTGGACCTGAGCAACACTGATCGATCTCCACATGCCGCGTCTACATTAGATGTTTTTTTAGTGTATGAATGCACATATAAACCTTGGGAAAATTGATTCTTAGATGAATGTAGAATATTTTTTCTTGCTGATTTTTTTATATGTCGTGCGGCTGTGTGTGTGTAGATCTAAAACATATCTATCGTTTTATTTGTTTGTTAGAAGGTGGTGGTTGGAACATTTATCTTTAGTGTAGCACCATCCTTCTGCTTTTGTAACTACTAAATATGTTAATTAGACACTGTTTTAACATTTTTGACAACACCATCCTAAGATTTCTGGGTAGTCTCCTGCACCGTCATTGAAGTGAGTGTAAAAATGGATGTCATGTGTTATTTGTGTGTGTTTTTTGTGTGCCTGCAGCCCATCAGGGCAGAGTGACAGTGGTGCTCTTTGTGTTGGAGATGGAGTGGCTTCTGAGCACCGGCCAGGACAAAAACTTCACCTGGCACTGCTCAGAGAGTGGCCAACAGCTGGGGACGTATCGCACCGCCGCCTGGGTTTCAGGACTACAGTATCCTTTAATGCTCCCTCCACCCTCCCTCCCCACCCCTCCTGCACTGTTTGTTGTCTTGATTTGTCGCCTACTTGGCCCTTAGAGTGCGCTCAATGAACCTGACAGCTAAAGCCTCCTGCTAAATGGAGTGAAGTGGACGTAACCAAGCAGGATGTGACGAGCTATCTTTGCTGCTGTGGTCTGTGAAAAATCTCTTATTATGACAACGCAGTCTATTTTAAGGATGGGGCAACATAAGACAGGGCAATTGAGATTAGCTTCCAGTTAGTTTGTACTTTTGGGAAAAGCTAACAATAGGCATCAGTCATGCTGTTGTCAAGGAAACGGTCTGAGAAGGATTCTGTAATGGCCAGATGAAAGGCTGTGAGTGCTCAGCAGCAACACTGATCCATACCAATGAGGCCACGAGGGCTTTGGACTGTTGGTGTCCTTACATGCTAACCTGTGGACTGCCAACCACAGTCAAGGAAATGTGACGAAGCCTATCATGCTCTCTGCTTCCATTTGAGTGTGTTTGGATGTTTTTTAATGTTCAAAAGATTCTGGCAATTTGAGGAAAGTTTATTTTTAACATTACATATTTGCACAACAACCACAATTTCCCTCCCAGAAGAAAACAGGCAACTTCTTTCATCACTCTGAAAACATTAGTCCCTCATCAACGATATTCATTTGGGAAAGGCCACACTGATATTTATACTTGTTTTTGCAATCGTCTGTCCCGATTTCTTTTTGCTTCTTTGTGTTTTTGCTTCTTTGATGCAAAGATTCCTGCTCCTTTGGATTTTCTTGTGCTAAACAATAAGCGCGATCCACCATTGGTCTACATTTAACTTCACAAACTTCTAACAAAACAAAAAACAGTTAGCCATTAGTAACTAGCAAACACTTCTTGCTCTTCTGCGTCACGCCCATCTTCTTCTACTACTTTTCCTGCTAAGTCGGCAATGTAGTGGCGAGACACGGTCTGCGACACCCTTTTGGCTATTGTATCAAACATGGCGGTGCAAGATGAAGCACGATATGTATGCGACACGTTGTATATGTAGATAAAAAAGCTTATTTCAAGGTAATAACAACATAAGGATTCATTTTATAAGGTGTTTATATATCACTGAAAACATAGTTATGCATATTATATTCCCTTTCGGCCAATAAATCACTGTAAAAGTTACACACTGGACCTGGAAATGTGGTGTTATTTTAATAAAACGCTCAAAACGTTCTTTTTTTTTTTTTACTCAGTTCACAGATATACAGTAGTTAATGTTTGACTGGGTTGGACTGGGGAGGAGAAGATGGTGAAACACTGCTGCAGATCTTTAAATGCCTGTCCACCTAATCTGTGCTCACAGTAATGACACAGAATATCTAATCTCTGGTTCCCAGAGAGAGAACGAGAAGTGAAAACTCCACTTTCTGTAATTAGGTTTGTATTGATTTCTTTTTTTTTTTAAGATGGAAGAATTTCGATTGGACAGGATAATTAGGTTATTCCTTGTGCTCTCTTGGTTTTTCTCTTCTACAATGCGGACAGTCTTCTAATGATCTTGTTGTGTAGTGACTTAACCAGGTCAGAGGAGGACTCTGACTAAATGGCCAGTGAAAGAGTGAAGAATCAACCATTGACACACTGGAAGTCGTTTGCTGCCATGACAATGGCCGTTGTTGACTCAAATTGTATAGTTGTACAGGATTTTGCTTGTTTGCTCTGTGGTTTTGGTCCAATAACAGATAAAGATCCAAATGAATGCATCACGACATCACGGTTTGACCTTAATTTAATCACCAGATTTGACGTGGAGACCAGACACGCCTTTGTAGGGGACCAGTCTGGTCAGGTGACCATCCTGAAACTGGAGCAGGACAACTGCAGCCTGGTCACCACCTTCAAGGGACACACTGGTACACCACACATACATACTCACCTTTTGATCAATAATATAATGAACCAATTGATCCGTATTGAAAGTGATAGTTAGTTGCAGCCCTAACTCTGGTGAATTCTAGCAGCCTATTTCTACAATACATGAGCTACAATGAATTTAAATCACCTAAATCGCCTTCTGCTACGTCTCTAAGCCCTGATAGTTTTTGCTTCTCTGCTTTTATGCACTCACAACTCCCACAGCAATTAGTCTGTGAGAATGAACAAGTATATTTTCCTTGTGTGCCTCGTGGGCTGCTTGTTTATTTTGCTGGTATGAAACAGAAAGAATGCAAATGTGAATACTGAATGCAAATCACAGTTTAGACTAAACTAGAAATGTAATAAATGTAATAAATAACATCTAATAATTAAACAATTACAGCTTTTTCAGCTATGAACAGCATTTTTAAGGAGGGTAGAGAAAAATTCAATATTTTTTCTTTCATATTTAAAGGAACCTCACATAAACCTCCAAGACTGCAGATTTATTGAACCAGTTAAGAAGTGACTTTAAGAGCGCAAAGTCCCTCATGGTCTTGAGTGTTCAAGAAAATTTTTTGTAGTTGATTCAACAATGGAGACAGTGAAGAATGTCTTTTACAGTGTCTGAAAAAAAGATTAAGATAGATAGTTTTAGATTTAGAGGTCTTTAGATACAAACTTGATTTAAAGAATAAATATTAGGGGTGCAACGATACACAAAATTCACGGTTCGGTTCGGTTCGGTTCGGTTCGATACTTTAGTGTCATGGTTCGATATTTTTTCGATACAAAAAAAGAGAAATTTCCATGCCTTTTTTAACTTGTAGTTTATTGAAATTACCAACATTTGTTTCAACTCAAAAGTACAGTTTTTAGATTAAAGTAAATGTATCTGGTGCAGCTATACCTGCCTCATTTTCTGCTGTGCATACTTAGAAGTTAGAACCATATAAAACAAAAACAGCACCTTGTAAAAATAATAATAAAATAAATGCATCTGATAAATCATTTATCAAATGCATTTATTTTATTATTATTTGTTGTGTTTCCACCGATGTAGTTTAGCATTGTGTGACACTTGCGACATACCGTTGTATTTTTGTCCTCGACGCGCTTGCCCTCAGGGTCATACTTAAACGAAAACCAAAGTAGTTCCAAACACCAGATCTGAAGGATGGTGGAGGATCTTCGATTTCAGGTATATTTAAGGCATTAGCCATGTTGCAACGAGCTAGCTTTGCATGTAGCTTCTGTCTCAGCAGCTTGGTCTGAATGAATGTGGGAGGCACAGCTTAGTGGATCTGCGCTCGACAATGCAGCCTAAGGTGGAGTAGTCGAGCGCAGATCCACTGAGCTTTCAGCACAGAGTGCATCGTCAGAAGCTGATAAAATAAATATAAAATTGCATATTGTTCGATTCATAGTGCGTACCGAACCGAGACCACTGTATCGAACGGTTCAATACAGATACATGTATTGTTGCACTCCTAATAAATATGTCTGAATTGATTTTAAGGTGGATCCAGGGCCTGGAACAAAGATCTTTAATTTAGCGTAAGGTTCTCATGTCACATTCACATTCTTGTCAAGCCCTATGCCACAGGGCATTCAGTGTATCCTGGCTTGGTCAGTTGTCCGCGTATCACCACAGGGGTGCCCCAGGGCTCAGTGCTGGGGCCCCTTCTCTTTGGTATAACAACCACCTCCCTGAGTCGGATTATCCGCTCGCGTGGCTTCTCATATCACTGCTATGCAGACGATACACAGCTCTATCTGTCATTTCCACCTGATGACCCTTCTGTCTCTGAACTGCTGGTCCTCCCAGCCAAACTTACTATACACAATGGCATCAACATCAAACCTGACTCCCTATGTCTCACCCCTACCAGGGTAGTGAGTCATGATCGATGACCAACCAACCTTCTTCGCTTACATTGCATGTCATGCTGTTTTGCACTTTACAACATAGGAAAAACCAGGCCTTACCTAACTCAACATGTTACCCAGTTACTGATACAGGCTGTAGTCATCTCATGACTTGATTACTGTAACGCCCTCCTGACTGGCCTCCCAGCCTGCACAGTGAAACCCTTTCAGATGATCCTGAACACGACGGTGTGCCTGGTCTTCAATCAACCCAAAAGGTCACATGTTACCCCGCTGCTCATCGCGCTCCACTGGCTACCTGTAGCAGCCCACATTAAATTCAAATCACTAATGCTGACTACAAAGTAGTCTCTCGTTCTGCACCCACCTACTTGAATGTCCTCATACAGACATATGTTACCTCCTCCAATGAACGACGCCTGGCTCTGCCACCCGTACATTCAGGGCAATCCAAGCTTTTCTCGTCTGTTGTTCTCCGTTGGTGGAACGTCCTACCAGTTCTTACCAGATCAAGGGCGTCCCTCTCTACCTTCAAAAACCTCCTGAAGACCTCCAGCTCTTCAGAGAGGACCTCCTCTACAACACTACCAACAACTGGACATGATAAATCTATCCCCCTCTACAACTGTACCTTGATTCTATGTGAGCAGTATTTATTGCTGCACTAACATGTCCATGTCACACTGAACCTTGATTGCTTCCTTTTTTGTAAGTTACTTTGGATAAAAGCATCAGCTAAATGGCGAAATATAAATGTCAGAGGACTGTTGACGTTGACTGTTAATAATCATTTGCTCTAATTTAAATGTTCAGAAAAGCAGTAAAAAGAGATGACAGGCATACTGATGATATTTCCGATGAGTCATAACAGTATCAGTCTAACAAATCAAATCAGCTACTGAAGAAATATTTAAACTAAATGAGACAAGTCTCATGAGAACCAGTGCATAACAGACCCAGGGACACCAACCCAGTTCCTAAATTTATCACTTTGGGGATAGCGTGATCAGCAGATCATAAATAATACTCATCCTCAGAGCTGTGGTGATATTTTGCACGCTGGCCTTGGCCTCATGGATGTCCTTGTGAACTGACCTTGTGACTTTGCGCTGATGTCTTTCTCATATATTCATCTTTGTGTGTGTGTGTGTGTGTGTGTGTGTGTGTGTGTGTGTGTGTATGTGTATGTGTCGCTCTAGGTAATGTGACGGCTCTGTGTTGGGACCCGGTCCAGAGAGTGCTTTTCTCCGGCAGCTCGGACCACTCCATCATCATGTGGGACATCGGAGGACGCAAAGGCACCGCCATCGAACTGCAAGGACACAAGTAAGAGCCACAAACATCCACTTACGAACAAGGATGGGGATTTTATTGATACAGATACTGATACTCTCTGCTGATACTTATCACTACTCTTATTGATACTACTCACCATAATTTGATGCACAAAATACAACTAGTGTAACTAGTTAGTTAAATTGTTCTCTGAGTTGTTACTTTTAGCTGCATTTTCATTACATTTATTAAGTGAGCCTACAGTTTTGAATGTTTTACCCTGCTAGCTGTTTATGTACTGTTACATAAAAACCAGTAGCAGTATCATTTGTCCAGAAGGTTAGTGATATTTCAGTACTAAACAGTCACTGGAACTAGTACTGGTTTAGTTCTGGACACCGATACCTACACTTGAATGTGTCTTTTATTCAGCTTGATGGACATCACTGCTAATTTGCAACTTCATGCTTCTCTGTTCTCTGTTTTGTGCTAATAGACATTATTGTCTTTTTCTGTGTAGATTCATTTAGTGTTTCATTAATTGTTGCATGTTGGTCTCCTATTATAATTTCACCTCCATAAACTTTGAGTAAAAGTTTCAAAGACAGCCTCATTAGGACAGGTCTAACAGCATTTAACACTTTAAACACAGCACAAGTCTGAACTGAATGTTGTCAGATGAACAGAAAGGCTACAGAGAGAGATGAAAGTAATGTAACATATGATGCAATATGCTGTTTCAAAAAAATCAAATCAGTCTAATGAATCATTAAAGAGTGAGAAATGGCCAGTTTAAAGCTGTTGTAGAGGTTGTTCTCATGTCGCAGCAGTCTTTGATGACAGAAACTTAAAATCTAAAATCTCTCTAACTTCTGATAATCTGATTAAAGCAAACTGTTCACAGTATCAGTATCTATCCAAAGACATAAAATGGTGAGTGAGCTCTGCTTTTTTCCTTCGTCATAACAGCCCTGACATGTTTGAATAGAGCCCTTCCAGAAAAACAAAACAAAACATCACTTTAACAAATATGCCCTTTGCAGACATACATATGTAACAGTAGGTCTGTTATGTAAATGTTACAGATATTTTCAGACATGACAGGAACCTTTCATAGGAAGAGCAACAATGCGATGGCGCTGCTGGAGAACGACACAAAGTTAGAAAATAATTATAGGAGAAGAAGTTTTACCTTCAAAGGCTTAATTAACTAATTGATTGTGAACATGAGGGACTCCTGCCCCAGTCTCACCAATTACTCCCTTCATAAGTCAGACAGTGTATGAAGTGGCTAATCCTTGTCCAACAGTGTCCATTTATCCAGCTGAGGTTAGGTGGGGATTTACTGACACATTTCTTAATAAGCATACATAGAGACTGGCTCATCCAAATAACTGTGATTAGAGAATGTATTGAATCATAAATTCTGGTTGACTTTCCAAAACAAAACAAAATTAAACGTAGAGTTCAAAATTATACCAAGCCCCTGTTTGTGTAAAGAGATAAGAGATACGATTTCTGCCCTTTCTGTATTAAAACATCGTGAAACTGAATATCTTTCAGTTTTGGACTATAGGTCAGACAAAACAGTGATTTGAAGATGTCATCTTGGCCTTTAGGAACATAGGATTTTTTTTTTGACTATTTTCTGACACTTTATAGATCGAGAGATTTATCAAGAAAATAACTGGTAATCGACAATAAAAATAGTTGGCATCTGCATGTGTGGTTCCCACCATGTCCAGGTGCAGCTAAGTAAGAATGCTGATGTTTCTTTGTTTTTTGACAGAAGAATAAATCAGGTGCTAATATAATCAAACCACTCATGTTCATGTACGTGTGTGTGTGCTCCCCACAGTGACAAGGTTCAGGGCTTGTGCTACGCCTCACACACTCGCCAGCTCATCTCCTGCAGCTCAGATGGAGGCATCGTCATCTGGAACATGGATGTAACACGACAAGAGGTGAGAGTGAGAGAGAGAGAGATGAAGAAGAGGAGGCAGCAGGCTGAGGGAGTGTGACATCAGTCCAACACACAAACACACATTTATACTCAATCTGTGAACTGTGACATATTGTGAAGAAAAATCTGCATGTGTACCATGTGTTCTCATGCCCATTTACACACGTGCACATGCAGTGATAGAGATCAGTGTGCTGGATAAACTGCTGATGTTTGCACTCCCTCCTACTCGAGAATAAATCACCTTTGCAGATCCATGTAAGGTCACCAGATTAGCCGAATGGTCTTTGATTTTCTCTCTTAAACACACACACACAGTCTACCTTCAGCCTTGCGTCCTCTCCTCTACCTCTGTGCACACAGTTAGTAAAGCCTTAATTTACCCAGAGTCACTTTTATTTTGCTTAGCGTCTCATGTTGTCTCTGTTATTTGGCTCAAATTCTCATTTATGTTTGCATTTTCTTTTGATAGTTTCTTGATTTATTTCAACCATCCAGCCACCTACTCATTTTCCATAACTGCCTTATCCTTGTCAGTGTTGCAGGGGGCTGGAGCCGACCTAGATGTTCAGCATTTTGGGAAGTTTTCTGATTTGTTTTCTTAGTGAGAATGAGGTGATGAGATTGATACTACTCTTATGTCTGTGTGATAAATACCGAGCAGGATCAAAACTCAAGAAATAGTTCTAATGTAACTCCTTCTATAACCTTTTATAACTATAATCTGTCTGTAAATGAGACGGCTGAGTCAGGCAGGCATACAGTTAATATTAATATTTTCATCTCTCTCTTTGAAAGAAAGCAAAAATGATGAAGTATTCCTTTAATTGCTCTTTTATTTATATAGAGCTAATGAACATGCTCTACTATGATACTGTATGTCGTATTTTCTAGCAAAAATGCTTTACACTGCCCAGGTTTAAAGAATGAAAAATCATTCTGGGCTGTTTTTAAAAAGTACTTTAAATATATTTTCTTTGTATTGAGAGACATAATTAGAAAAAGGAAAATATAAATAATCTGAACAATGTGTTTGCACAGACTCCAGAATGGTTGGACAGTGACTCCTGTCAGAAGTGTGAGCAGCCTTTCTTCTGGAACTTCAAACAGATGTGGGACAGTAAGAAGATCGGCCTACGACAGGTACTGCACACCTCCATCCTTCATGTTCTTTTATTTACTTCACTTTTATATGAAATGTTCCATAATTATAAATCATCAAACACAAAAAAATATCACAGTGTAGACATCAGATACTAGATTCAGTGAAGTGTTCATTTGGATGATGACGAGCTAAAAATATATCTTTGAAAATAAAAACTATGACAAAATGTTTTGTTTTTGTGGACGAGACTAAAATATTAGTGGTAGGCTGTCTGACGTTCAAAAAATGAATATTTTCCCCCAATAAGTAAATAAATAAAGTGTTGGTATAGTGAGTAGGTTATGGGAGCTAATCAACACCGCTCAACCCGCAAAAGTATCTTTTCATCAACAGCCCAAACCCAACCGACCTGCAAACTGAAACTTTATGCATTATTATAGTACAGTTGTCAGGACAGAGTGCTGTGGCGCTCTCCAAGGGACTGATCCTGCTGCTGGGAGCAGCTAGAGGCTGTTCAGAGCACCCATAGGACTACAGTTATGGGAAGATCTCGGCCAAATTAACAAGACATGTTCCAAATGTGTTTTTCATTGTTGAATAGCAGCAAAACAAGCAGCCTTTCATTAAAGACATGACTCTTCTCTTTCACACACATACACACACAGCGCACACATATGCTGAAGAGAAACAGATAGAACATTTTGACTGAAAGTTGAGTAAAATGTGACGACCTCTCATCAACTAAAACTGGACTAAAACTATGAAGCCTAAAATTATTAAATGTGACTAAGACTGCTAAGCATTTTTGTCTAAAGACTCAAAGATTAAATATAAATAGCTGCTAAAATTAACACTGATTCAGTGATGTGTAACTCCACCACACCCTGAATTCATTCAAGATTACAGGAAACAAACACAACTCTTCACTGCTACTCTAAACATCCTGTGACTGTTTGATTGTCTTGTTCTCAAGAACAGCTTTCTGCTGTTGTTACTCATTTCAGCTGTGTGTGCTCGTGTGTGTGTGAAAGGGATCCACAGTTTATGGATGCAGTAATGTCTTTTGACAGCACAGCAATCTTCAGGGACATTCTGTAGCAAGAATGAAACAGCAACACTACAGTGTGTTGCTGTTTCTGTTCCTGAGATGAAGTCCATGTTTCATTTGCTCATAAAAAGAAATAAAAAGCCAAATACAACTGAGAGTGTACAACTCCCCTGTACAGTAGATAAAATGGAGGAGGCTGAAATTATATTTTTATTGCTATATGGGAACAAACCGAAACAATAATAAACAACAATATCTAGTTTACTAAAAACCAGTCCAGTGTTGGTGCGGTGCCATTGAATGTGACTTGACAAAATCCAAAATAACTTGCAACTTTAACATCAGTGACTTGTGACTTCACATGAACTTTTGCCTTTTTACTCAGAATGACATGATATTCCTAGACGCCCAAAGCCTGAAGGAAAAGTCACAATCCTTAGATAGCTAGTGCTAAGCTAACTTAAGATTTAGCTAATTTAACTAACTTAAGATACACTCAGTGGCCACTTCATTAGGTACACTTGTACATGTGATCCAATACAACAGCTCAATATAACTCATTCCAGTTCAACATCACTGCAATAATAAACATATCGTTAAATTAATACCTCTGAACTTATAGCAGAGTTCTTGTATTGGATCACATTTTATTGTACAAGTGTATCTAATGAAGTGGCTGGAGAGTGTATGTCACATTTATGTTAACAACCATCTCCAAAATTTGGTTGTTTTCAACATAGACGAGCTAGCATATAGCATATCTAAGTGTGTAAGGTGCTGACTGAGGCTTGCTCATTGGAGCACAGAATGTAAAGGGGCGGGGCTTAGGGTCAATGGCAACAATGGAATAACACCACATAAGGTACACCTTTTAAATGTTGGTTAAGAATGTATAATGACGTATTTAGGACTCGAAACAAAGTTCAGGACTTGGACCTAATTTGGGACTGGTTGGTCTCTAGTTGGGACTCAAGAGTTGGCCCACTTGTGCCTCCTCTTGGTAAGAAATGAGACTTGCTAAGCTCACATGTTAAAGTCCTCCTGTATTCCTCAGCACCACTGTAGGAAGTGTGGCCAGGCGGTGTGCGGCAAATGTTCGTCCAAACGCTCCACCATCCCCCTCATGGGCTTCGAGTTCGAGGTGCGTGTGTGTGACAGCTGCCACGAGTCCATCACTGACGAAGAGTGAGTAACAATCAGCCTCTGTTGTCGCCATATACTGTCCCTTTGTGCTCTCTGCTGCCTAGACTGCTCACACTGTAAAGTAACCGGCGTTCCCTTTGTGTCCTCTAGTCGAGCGCCCACAGCCACCTTCCACGACAGCAAGCACAGCATTGTTTACATGCACTATGAGCCCACCACTGGAAATCTGCTCACCTCTGGCACTGACAAGGTTATCAAGGTCTGGATGGGAACAAACAGTATCTGTTATATTCATGAGTCTCAGATAAGACATGCAGGCACACACAGTAATTGAATGGGGTCAGTGTGTAGCATGGAGAGGTTTTTACTCTGCCAAGAAGGTTAGGTTTGTTTTTTGTCTCTTATTTATCATGATTAAACTGTTTGGGGGTGCATGTATCCTGTTATGTTTGATTACCTGTCAGACCAGCTGGAATACTACATGCCCCTAGTTTGTTTTGTGTCAAATAGTTTGTGGTGTTGCTCAAACACAAATTCAGAGTCAGCAGAAATGTCTCTTTAGTAGCTAGTTGATGTCTGTCTCTGACTACGAAACTGATTGTGTCTTGTGTTTATCTACAGCTGTGGGACATGACTCCTGTGGTGTCCTGAGGTCTGTGGGCGACTAGCGGTCAGCAGGAAGCTCCGTTCACCAAACTGTGATGGTTTCACAGCAGCAGCCGCACTTGGAAGAAGAAGGGAGAAGCTTATCCAACAATATCGATGTCATCTGGATAATATTTAACAGTTATTCAACAACAAGCAGTGGCTGTTGCACGTTCACAGTGAGGACACTGCAGGTCAGTGAAGCCTGACAACAAGACAGACCTTGGTTGACACAAGGTTACAGACGGTTGTGGGTGTTTGTTTGCGGGGGATCTCGTGTTGACTAAATATCCATGCATTCCTGCTGATTTCAGACTGGAAACTCACAAAACAGCAAGTGAAACATTTCTGCACGTCAAACCCAAGCATTACATTCTGTTCTTTTTACATGTGAAGCATATCAAGGAACTTGACTTACTCATAAACTAAAACACTCACTGACGTTTAGCAGGCTCTAAATTCTCCACAAGAGGAAGCCATTTGTTCAGTTCTACATCTGCCAACCTGCACCACCTACAGGAAAAGAAAGGAACTGCAGCAGCAGCAACAGTTTAGACTTCCAGATGTAGACATGCTGATGTTACCCTCTGAGAGAATGAGCAACGGTTGACACATGTGCCACCTACAGGAAACAGTTTTTCCCCTTGTGTGGTTTAAATTTAAAACTTGACTGCTTGTTTGCTAAAATATATGTAAACATCAATGTGTCTAATCTTCACTTCTTACTAAATCCTAACCCAATCTAATACAAAACTTTTGTTTGTGATGCTGTGGAATGGTCTTATACTGACAGGAGTTTCTATAATTTGTCCACCCCAGTGATATCAGTAAGTCAGGCTAATTAACAGAAACACCACTCTATTTAATGCAGTGCAATTTAACAGCAGCACAAACTGCATCCTCCAAAATGATCGAGCAGTTGATTCAACACGTCTTTAAAGAGCTTGAACAATAACTGAACATTATCACCTCCATGAGGGAGGATTTCATGTACAACTGATGCGTTAGACTACATTGGTTTTATCGAGTGGTGGGTGGCCCTCTTTCCTACAAATAAATATATATGTTGTTATTTCAGTAACAAGTTTTAAAGTTTACATTTTAGCACCAAGTGTAGTTAGCTAAAAATATTGGCTTTTCTATTCATTTTTCATTCTATTTAATTATTGATTATTTTTTATTTTATAACTTAGTTGTAATTCATTGCCTGCAGGTGTCACTAGTGTCAACACTGTAGAAGCTGTTGCAGGCCTTGCCTGTAGATGGTGCTCACGAGCATATCGACAGTCTGTCTGCAGCTCTTGAGTCCTGTTACTGGCGCAGGTTGATCCTGGTTCCAGGTACTTCACGTCGTCGCTCACACTGTGTGTTCTTGTTATCATGACCAAGAGGCAAAGAAACCATCTTCTCCTTGCTGAATATAACTGATATCAGTAACATCTGATTGGGCATGATGGTATTTCAGCCATGTGACTCTGTGGGAACTGTTCATGAAGTCTCTGGATGTTACAAAATAAGCTTATCTGTTGAGTCTCTGTTCAGGCTGCTGTACCTCATATCAACCACTAGAGGACTTCAGGGAAACCATTTGAATCCACATCTAAAGTTATATCAGAGGCATGTGGAAGGCCACAAATGTAGAAAGAAGCTGCAATTTTGTAATTGTACTTTTGGTTGTACTGTGCTCACAGCGGGCCAGACGAGTACACCAAACTGCGCGGTATCTGAATACCCATGTGGGGTTTCGATGCACCCAGTCCACTGAGTGTTACGGGAAAAAGGGGATATCAAGCAAACCTCTTAACCTCATGATTACAAACTCCTGCTGTGCAGCTGAACATTGTTCCAACCCACAGGACTTCATTTTAAACTCTATTACAGATTCTAAAGTTTCCAAAGACACAAAATATGTCAGGCTAAAGTTTGGATAAATGTGTACAAATTGAACCCAGCTTTTGATCTGAATATTACACTCTTTCATATCTTCATAGTCATGATACTCCAAGTACACACAGTGTGTGCAGTGATCCACTGAAGTGCAGAGCTCTCTAAATGAACTAATCAGACCGCTTGCTGATCCTTGTATCTTCTCTTGTGTCGGCTGCCTGAGTTTATTTATTATTTCAAATGTTGTTTTAATGTTTCTGACATCACCGAGCTCATCAGTGGCAGCACGTACACATACATGTATCAGGACTGAAATTTAAATAATGAACAATGGTTGCTTTGATTTTGTTCTCATCGTCACGTTAGTCACGATACTGTAAAACTGGCTTTTATGTCAATGCACTGGAATCAAGAAGAGAAAATATGAATTTGTTTGTGATGATCATGTTTGTGCTTTAATGTAATCAGGTGGTAACCAAGGTTAATTCTTCTAATGTTCAAACCCCAAAGATGTTTCATGTTTAGATAAAAAAATAAGTTTGTGTTAAAGATTTGATCCATGAAAACTTCTCGGCTTGACTGTTGAGGAAAAACGTCCGTCTGCACTTTGACAGCTACCCATGAAGGTACATTAACAGCAGCTGTTTGCTCATGAATGTGAGCCTGTGGGTACTAACCCCTTAAAGGACAATGCCAGTGTGTACATGCAGTTTCAAATGCACAGTGTACAGTTTTAGGTTTTTAGGGTGTATTTTTCACATACCTGTGATCATGTAAAGTGTATGTGATTAATGGGTAAAAATGTGCAAACTGGTTTAGTCCTTTAAATGTAAGAAAGAGTCAGACTACACAGGACATGATTATATTAAATAAACAATACCTAAACTTGTGTTTGACAGATTTTATTCATCTGAGGCCAGTGGTCTGTTTTTTCTCCTGCAGATAACAGATGTTGTTGTGTGTTTCAGTGTGTCCCTTAATGTAACCATGTATGTGTAAGTGACTTATTAAAAGAGCAGGTTCGCCTACCTGACTTATTGTGAGTCTGTTTGTTGTTTTGTTGATCACATCACAATGATTCATGAAGAGCTTTCCAGAAATAACTTTTTGTCTGCTGAGTGTTTTGTGCCACAAATCTCTTTCATGTTCTTCTTCAAGGATCATCTTCAAAAAAAGCAAGGAGTTCAGAGTTTTGTTATGAATGTGGAGAAGAAGTCAGTCACTCTTCTTCTTCTTGAGTCCAGTGGGAGTTTAGAATTTGTTTCAAAGCTGGCGACTAGGAAAGCAGAACATTTCAATTGAAGTGCTGTTTGTGTTGAGTTGAGTTCAGCCTCCATCAACAGAGCACAGATAACTGAATTTATTCAGGATTGTTGTGAACAGACCTTTTTCACAGCAGCCATTTTGACATGAAATAGTATGTAAACACAGGTGTTAATATATCAGTTACTTCATTTTACTTTCTTTTGACACTTCAAAAATATTCAATTATCATCTTGTGTTGTTAAACTGCAAATTATTTTGTTTGTCCAGCTGCTTAAAATCCTGAAGGGGATTCAGTTGATAGAAAAGAGAGAAAAGCAGGAAATCCTTCCACTTGAGCTGCTGATGTTTGCTGTTTTTTTATCACTGATTGATTGACTGGTTTGTCAAAGTTTTCATTCTTTCATTTACATTTCTGTTGAAATGATGAAACTACATTTCCATTTAAAGTACATGTGATTTGGCTCTTTTACTGAATCATATTATGGTATTTAATACAGTCCTGAATATGTTCGTGAAGTGGACCTGATACAACTGAGCCCAGTGGGTACTGCAACATGATGTACTGTATACTGTTACCTCAATGGGCTAATGCAGTGGGTCAGCTACACTCTTCCAGGCATGACACACATGGGTACAGACAAAGACGAAAAATGGATAAATACATTTAATTTGATAATTAAAACTTGAACCCGACCATCCATCCAAATGACCTGAACAACTGTGCAAGATTCTTCTTTCTTGAAAACAACCTCAGGACACTTTGAGAGTTTTTTCCAAATCAATTTCAAGTATCAGTGAAAAATCTAAAAAAATGTATGATTATGTAAACATTAGTAATTATTGAGGAGTGTTTGGTTTTTAATCAGAGGTGTTAAGGTTTGAACTTGAGGGCAAACTCCTCCAGCGCCGTCAGAAGCTTCTCCTCCTCCTGTGGTGTGGACCTGGACGAGGCCAGCGGCAGGTGAGTCGCCACCACTTTACGATCTGGAAGGATTTTATGGAAACGTATGAGACCGCAGGAGAGACACTGAACCACAAAAATATGTTACGCTAACATTCAAGGATGAAAAGGCGTTCTAGACAGACTGAGTACGACTTGTGTCTGACCCTGGAAGAAGAGTCCGCTCGGCTGCTTCGTGGCGGCTGCAGACACAGCGAGCCACACGGTGGTGTCCGCCCCCATCGCCTCCGTCCTCAGCTTGGACTGCATCTTGGCGTGGAATGAAGGCATGGACGTCTGGACAGCTACAGGGAGAAAAACAAAACTGCAAATCACGGAGGCAACGTTTCCTGTCACCTGTAGGTGTTACTCAGGGTATAATTCACACATTTCAGTGGCCAAGACAGGAGACACTGCTTTGTCTTACAGCTCAGTCTATAGCAAAGTACTCACTACTGATACGGTAACACTGTCTGTGGAGGACTGTTGCTTTGGTATTTAGAATGTTTATTGTTATTAATCATAATTCATCATTACTATTATCATTAATGTGTATTCAGCTGTCAGAAACAGTCCGAATGAAAACTTAAAGATAATATTTATATATAATACTGTGAGTACAATGTATGTATGAGGTAGAGAAATCTCACAGATGAATATTTCAGAACATAAACAAGGGGCAGGTAAGCCTGTGACCTCTGTTTGACCTGAATTGAACAGAACCTTAACTAGTTATGAGTATTTTGAACAATTTTTTATATTTCTATATTCACTCTGCAGCCTTTAGTCTCAACAGTGACCTCTAATGGCGTTAAAGTGACTGAACCACGGCTGCAGTCTGACCACAGCTTTAAGTCATCACGGTACCATAGCTCTGTTTGAAGTATCCTTTTGTTTACCTGGTGTGTCGGCCCAGCCGGGGTGCATGGAGGAGAAGTGGATCTCTTTGTGCTGAGAAGCCCATCGCTCTGTCAGAATCACCTGCTGTCTCTGTCAAAACGACGACACAGAAACACGTCAACACACACGGATACATGCCACAGTCGTTCTGTGCCGTCGTCGTTGCACATCGGTCTTTACTTTGTTCTGAGCGTAGGCCGCGGTGCCATCAAACGCCCCCTTATCAAACTGGAGGTCGTCCACGTTCAGCTTCTGTGTGAGCATGCCGCCCGACGACACGGTGACCTGAGAAGAGGAGGGAGCAAATATATTGTGTTTTAGTGTCACACTGTGGATGTAAAAAAAAAAACAAATCTTCAACTTCCCCAAAAACACACATGTGCATCATTAATTTTGGACATGAGGAGTGTCTTCTTCAGCTGAAATATAACCCACCACTCTGGAGTCTTCAGCCTTCTTCAGTGCAGGTATCAGTGCTGTGGTGAGGATGTATGTACCTGCAAAATAAAGCAACACTCCTGTCATAGCTGCTAATCCAAACTCTAATTTGCTTATTTTTTTAAGCAATATCGAATGAGAGGGAGTGAAATACTGAATATCAGCACAGCTGTGATTCGTCACGGTCACAAGGCCTATTTTCAATTGTGATATTGATTTTATATAATGGTTCTACAAGCGTTATTTATTAGTTAACAGTAATACGTGACAACAGATTATGATTTGTTTATCATATTTTGGCTCAGCTAAACAAATGTCTGCAACAGGTGTTGCACAGACCAGCTGCTTTGTTTCATGTATGCAGCCAGTGACATAAGAGTCAGTCGCTTTGGTGGAAATATCAGTCTTTTTCTCGTCTGGATGTTCTGATAAAATCAAACACGTTTAATATAATCAGAAGGTCAGTGTGCTCTCTTCCGCACCAAACAGGAAACCAGTTATACATTTTATCCTTATGGATTATATTGATGCTGCATTGACAAGAAGACTGTCGACACATGACGTCCTTTATCTCGTGTTTTAGTCTGATGTGTTCCTTCAGATATTTAGTTTCATTCAAACTGCTAATATGTTTATTTTTTAACATTTTGTCAACGCTACAGAAACAATAGGTAACTGCTAAGTATGATGTTTGCCTGATGTTGACTGCTGTTAGTTATTGGTTTGATTAATTAATTAATTAATACCGACTGATCAGGTTTATGTGTGTTTTTAAACTTCTTGTCGAAATATGTTCATCTTTGGGTGCAAGGTTTGTTACAATCTGAGACAGATAATGACTGTTAATGTAACATTAATGTAATGGTCATTAGAACAGCTGTAAATTAAAGTGACATGCAACTAAAGGTCCCAGTATATCAGCAATCATAGATCGCTTCTTGTCCAATCATATTACTTGGTCAGTGCACCTTGTTACTGCACCTTATTGCACTGCACTGCTTTTGTTAAGACAGGAGTTACTGAGACTTCATTTATTGTCTTATATTTTTTATATCATCATGTTTCTTTATTTTTTCTTTCATTGTACCATCTCAGATCTTAATGTTCTTGGCCTCAGTGCCTGGAGTATCCTGTTTGTCTGTCAGAGCACTTAGCAAACTGTGTTTTTAAAGGTGCTATAAATAAAGTTATTATTATTATTATTATTATTGTTATTATTGTTATTATAATAATAATAATAATAATAATAATAATAATAATAATAATAATAATAATAATAATAATAACAGACAAGAAAGATTTTTTGTGGGAAAAGCAGAGGAAGTTATTTTCCGGTGAGATCAATAAGTTTCTGTAAATGTGTCTGCAGCAGAGAAAACAAAGCTGTTCTTTAAACATTTAAGAGCTTTGGCTCCCTTTGCTATAAGAAAAAAGCAGACTTGTTTCAAAGTACGGTATTGTTAAGTATTGCTTTGGAATCGGTACGTGCTTTAGAACAAATATTTCCAAACATCTTACCGAGTGTATTTGTGGCAAAGTTCTTCTCCAAACCCTCGTCTGTGAGCTCTCTCTGGTTCACCATGCAGCCTGCGTTGTTTATCTGTTGAACAAGTGATGACATGATTAGAACAGACCATCGTGTGATTGTGTGTGTGTGTGTGTGTGTGTGTGTGTGTGTTACAGATGATCCAACACTTTTCTACATCTTCACCTACCAGCACATGTACAGTGTTGTTCTGTGAGAAGGTCTGGGCGAACTCCCACACTTGTCTCGCGCTGGACATGTCAACGATGTGGACGTGAATGTTCTGAACAGGAAATATAAAAACATAAAAAAAACATCAAACATCTCTTCATAAAGACTGAGATGTCAGTTTCTGTTGGAAAAAAAAGAATAGATAAATTTCCCTCATCTGATAAATATAAACCTGGATTTAATCGGCTATAATTTGACCTGTTGTTATTTTCACACAGCAAATCACATCAAGACAGAAGGAGAAAAAAGAAGTGAGAAATAGCCATCACAGGGTCGTAGAGCCAACTGTGACATCTTGTTTTGTCTGAACAACAGTTCAGAATTCAAAGAAATTCACTTGATGATGAAATAAAACCAAGAAAAGCAACACATCCTCAAATTTCATGATTTTTTAACCAGAAAGTTTGATTTTTTTCTAATATTTTCCTCTTTTTCTTACATTATTACATTTTTTCTTTTTAAATCCACAAAATATCTCTGCTTCTGAAAGTCTTAAAATGTATATTCTGAGCTGTGTTAAGAGCTTTTTTGACTGTCATTGTGATGATTTCTGACTTTAAATGAAGCTTTGAGAAGATGAATCTTTTTTTTACAAAATAAAAGGAGAACCCACAGGTGAATAAAACTAAATATGATCTTTCATCTTGTGAAAATGAAACACTTTTTTTACATGTGGCAGACTCTGAAGCTGTGTACAATTCAAGTCACAGGATCAAGGAGAAACTTTGAAGAATCAGGTGCAGGTGCACGAAGTAACACATGAGTAAGTAACAGATGACATTCTTTTTTATGAGACATGGAGAAGAATGGAGAGAGACAGAGAGAGAGAGAGAGAGAGAGCGAGAGCGAGAGAGAGAGAGAGAGAGAGAGGAGCACAATGTGCACGGTGTGGTGGGTAGGTGTCTGAAAACAGATGGATTCTAACCCTAACCTGAACTGAATTATGTACAACCCCAATTCCAAAACAGTTGGGACATTGTGTAAAATGTAAATAAAAACAGAATGCAATGATTTGCAAATCTCACAAACCCATATTTTATTCCCAATAGAACATAAGCAACATATCATGTGTTCAAACTGAGACATTTTATCATTTCATGGAAAATATTAGCTCATTTTGAAATTGATGGCAGCAACACATCTCAAAAAAGTTGGGACAGGGGCAACAAAAGGCTGGAAGAGTATACGGCACAAATCAAAAACAACTGGAGGAGCATTTGACAGTTAATTAGATTAACTGGCAACAGATCAGTAACAGGACTGGGTATAAAAGGAGCATTTCAGAGAGGCAGAGCCTCTTAGATGTAAAGATGGGCAGAGGTTTACCAATCTGCGACAAACTACATCTTAAAATTGTGTAACAATTTTAGAAAAATGTTCCTCAATGTAAAATTGCAAAGACTTTGAAGATCCCACCATCTACAGTGTTAAATATCATCAAACATTCAGAGAATCAGGAGGACTCTCTGTGTGCAAGGGACAAGGTCAAAGGTCAAAACTGGATGCTCATGATCTTTGGGCCCTCAGACAGCACTGGATTAAAAACGGGCATGATTCTCGACTGGAAATCACTGCACGGGCTCAGGAACACTTCCAGAAATCACTGTCTGTGAACACAGTTCGTCGGGCAATCCACAAATGCAAGTTAAAGCTGTATCATGCAAAGAATAAGTCATATGTGGACATGATCCAGAAATGCCTTCATCTTCTCTGGGCCAAAGCTCATTTAAAATGGTCTGAGGAAAAATGGAAAACTGTTCTGAGGTCAGATGAATCGAAATTTGAAATTATTTTTGTAAACCATGTGCGCTGTGTCCTGCGGACTAAAGAGGAGAAGGACCATACAACTTGTTATCAGCGACTAGTTTAAAACTCTTCATCTCTGATCGTATGGGGTTACATTAGTGCCTATGGCGTGGGCAACTTAAACATCTGGAAAGGTCCTATCAATGCTGAAAAGTACATAGAGGTTTTAGAGCAACATATGCTCGCACCCAGGCAATGTATCTTTCAGGGAAGGCCTTGAATATTTCAGCAAGATGATGCTAAACCACATACTGCATCCTTCACAACATCACACTACGCAGGGGAAGAGTCCAGGTGCTCAACTGGCCTGCCTGCAGTCCAGACCTTTCACCAATAGAAAACATTTGGCGCATCATAAAACAAAAAATCCAGCAACGAAGGCTCAGGACTGTTGAGCAGTTAGAATCCTGCATTAGACAAGAAAGGGACAACATCTTTCTCCCAAAACTCCAGCAAGTCATCTTCTCACTTCGCGGACATTTACAGACAGTTGTTAAAAGAAAAAGGGATGCTACACAATGCTGAACATCGCTCTGTCCCAACTTTTTTGAGATGTGTTGCAGCCATCAATTTCAAAATGAGCTAATATTTTCCATGAAATGATAAAATGTCTCAGTTTCAACACATGATATGTTGTTTACGTTCTATTGGGAATAAAATATGGGTTTTCAGTGATTTTTAAATCATTGCTTTCTGTTATTATTTACATTTTACACAGCGTCCCAACGTTTTTGGAATAGGGGTTGTAACTTTTCTCTCTGAGCTCTTGCAGAAGACGAAAGCTGAAAAATAAATGTAACAACACGTGCATCAGTTTTGCCAGGATTTTAAGTAATGTGCACAAAATGTGTTTAAATAAACAAGTATAATTCATTTAACGAGTATTTCTCACCTCATTTTTACTCCGTTCCACGATTTCATCTCTGGCTGCTTCTGCTCGCCCCTTGTTCCGACACACCATGTGAACAGTTCCTCCTGAAAACTCAGAAAATGACACATCAGCGGACAAACTTGAAGATTTTACCTCTTCTTGTAACTCTTGTTGGAAACAGGTTGGACTGCTGGGGTGCCAATCAGTGAATCAAACTTCACTGCAGTTAGTGTTTACAGCTGAGTGACAAATAACAGAAGCAAAATGATCAGTTAAACAAGGAAACTACTGACAACTCAAAGAATGGCAGAATATGGAGCAGGACTCTGGGTTATACATTGAAAGCACGTCGGACAAATATGCTGCTGCCACACCTCGTAGCTCATTCTTCTTCTGTGGTCTTTGTACTCAGGTGGACTCCTTGTGTTAACTGTCACACTCAAACACTCACCTCTTTTAGCGATTTCCTGCGCTGTGGCTTTCCCTATCCCACTGTTGGCCCCTGTGATCATGAAGGACCTTCCACTCAGGTTTACATCCAGGTCTGCTGGAGCAAAATGCTTCGCTGCAGCTTCATAGCCGCTCCTGTAAGGGTCACAGAGCAGTACAGTACGTCAGTACATACATCCATCATGTGTTTGAGCGTGTTGAGAGGACTCAAGCTGTGTCAAGTCATTCTTTATTTGAAAAACCAAACTGTCTAACGTTTGTATGTGATGCCTGACAGCAGTGTTCAGTCTTTCACAGGTAAATAAATGCTGACTAAACTGTCTGTAAAACAGACAATCATGTTTTCTAACTAAAACAGGTTCTAACAGAATCAGGTTTATTGCCAAGTAGGTTTTCACATACAAGGAATTTGTCTTGGTGTTTTTAGTGCATGACAAACATGAAGTAAAAAATGAAATAAAAAAGTACTAAAAAATACAAACAATATAAATATGTGTACAAGACGTTTTAATGAAAAGCTGTGCAGTTTTTTGTTTTGTTTTACATCTTGGTGTTCGGGAGCGTGGTTACAATTTGAGGGGAAAGCTTCATTCAAACCATGTAGTATGTAGAGTATGTGCATTTCAATCTGTGAGGTGAAATGGTGGGGAAAAAAATGCACAAATATTATTCAATTCAAGATGAAATACAAAATATATATTTTCCTGATGTATAAGAGAGAGGATGGGCCCTGATGATGGTTATGTTTTGGTTTACTAACACAATGGTATATACTCGTTGTGCAGAGAATTTGGATAATTGTCACAATTATCACTTTTTTAAAAAATATGACAATGTAACCAAATCTAAGCCAATCAGGCGTGAACAAATCTAAAAACCAGTTCTGCCTTTCTTTCACATCTGGAGTCAGATAACAAAGAATAAATTGTATGGAATACGTTAAACTTGCATGAAGTTGATACAAATCTTAAGATCATGTTCATTGTAAACATGACCTATTATGAGTAATGCAAAGTCTGTTAACATTTAAGTTTAAAACGTATCACTCTCTCTTCTTTTTCACAAGATCATTGAGAAAGTAATATTTAGTGTCACATCTACAGATATATAACACCAGCAGTTATGTCCTTAAAGGTTCAAATGCTTTGTTATGTTAACCAAAAAAGCCAAATCTTCCAGCCATACAGTATCTGACAATCTAAGAATGCCATAAATAATCTATTATAAAAACGAAGCTTCAGGCCACATGAAATCTGACCGCGGGCCAATCCGTACTTTGGACATCCCTGGTTTAAGTAGATGAGAAGGAGTAGGAATAAATAACTTAATGCTTCCTCCTACTACGTTTTTGGACATGATTTAATTTGTGTTAATTAAGATAATAAACAAAAAGAAAATTGAATCTCAGTGCAAATACGTCACTTAAGCTCTGTCAAAGTATGCTGCGCTTCTCAAGTATTTTTGGACATTTCATAGACTAATGTTAGTTACAGCCTTACACAAACTGAACAGCCTTGTGTAACAGTGTAAAGGCGTTTCTCAAGGTGAACAGTAAATGAGGGTTAGGTAACGTTACAACAGGTTTGATTGCGTTAATGAACGGCTCGTGCTCTCCACTTACTTTGTGTACTCCTGAAGTCCTTTAACGAACCAAACGGCGTTCCTGTAAATGGACATTTCTAACACAAACAGTCCTGTCAGTTACTCAACAGACGGTCACAGCTGTGTGGGCACAGTTCAATGTTTACGTTTCATAAGAATCGCTGGTCTATGTTATGTAGTAAGAAGGCGGGGAATCACGTGTATCACTACCGGAAGTCATTTTAAAATAACTTTATAGCGCCCCTAGTGGATGTACAGCGTTATTATCGTCAACACATGTAAACAGCGGAAAAGCAGACGAGCCTTTCAGTTAAACGTTTGGATTAAAGAATTTGAAGAGCTTAAACGGAAGAAATAACATTGTCATCAATATCCAACAGACATAGAAATACCCGCTGCGTCACAAATACTTAATTAGCTGTCTTGGCGGCTTTCGAGCAGTTGTCAGGATGGCCGAGTGGTCTAAGGCGCCAGACTCAAGGTAATACCTTCCAGTGTAATGGGGTTTCTGGTCTCCCGATGGAGGCGTGGGTTCGAATCCCACTTCTGACAATAACTTTTTGCACCGTTCGTAGGTTTCATTTCTCACTGTTAGTAGTTGTTGGATTTGGACTTTAAGGAAAAAATGTTACCCGCCCTGCCCAAATAAAAGCTTTGTTTCCGTCGTAACGATGGCGTCGACTGACAGGTAAAAAAAGGGTAAAATAACTCCTGTGGAAATATTTTTAATTTTAAACCACTGCATAATGTCTTTGTTTTTCGATTTTAATAGTTATTATATATTAGATATTCTGTATTAAGTATAATAAGAGTAAGTTAGTTGCACAATTAAAGAAAGAATAACTTTCAGCAATATATCACCTAATTGCTCAATTACATTTTTTTATTTTATTTTTTTAACTCAACATTTCTCCATGATATGTATTACTTTATTACCCAAGTGTGTGTACACACACGAGGAATTTGACTCCTTTTCACTTTGCTCTCAGTTGTACAACAACAATCACATCTGTACACTGAATGTGCAGAGGCGACACCAAGTGCAACTGATGGAATAAATATGGTTTCTACAACCATACAGATATTGCACAGGTTTACAGGTTATTGCACAGAGTAATGTTGACACTGTGTGTCTGGTTTAAGCTGTTCTAATAATTGTAATAGTCCTACATGTTTGAACAAATAATCATAACTGTAAGGACATAAAACACATTGGATATGTAAATACTTCCTATCATTATACAAGATTGCATACAAGCCTTGAACTATGTACAGAAGCTTTCAGTTCAGTTTCTAATTACGTTCTTAATTATCTATAATTATTATATAATTTAACTATTATATAATTATTAATTATTATTGCATTATTACATTTCCTCATTTACATCAGTGTGTGTCCTCCGCTGTATTAAATTACTGCATTATTAAAGTACTCTACTGTGCACTACCTTATTACTACTAAGGTAGTGCACAGTATGTATCCACTATCGAAGGCCACTGAAGAGAGCAGCGCCCTCTGCTGGTGAAGGAGGAGAAGGAAAAGCTTACAGCACCTGGTATTCCCAGGCGGTCTCCCATCCAAGTACTAACCAGGCCCGACCCTGCTTAGCTTCCGAGATCAGACGAGATCGGGCGTGTTCAGGGTGGTATGGCCGTAAGCGATTGTTGAATGTGTAAACGAGCTCTTTATATATGATATAATACAGCATGTCAACCAAACGTCTGCTCGGTAACCATGTTAATGTAATGCAGTTACCTTATGTAATCTAGCTGTGGCTGGCTGAGTTGAACTCTGTGTGATTTGTGTAAGGATGAGCCCTGATGTCTTTGCTCACTTTAATTCAGTGGGACACTTGTTACGGTCCCTGTCTAGTGTTGATGTGCTGATGTGGTTGACCAGTTATTGTTTTTCCTAGGTGTCCTTGAAGGTACCGTCAGCTGAGTGCGGATTTGGAGCACCTGGTTCAGGCGCTCCTAAAAGGATAAAAACCCAGTGTCAACTCTGCTCTGGTCTCTCTCCCTCATTCGGCTGCATCCCCGCCAGCAGCAGCAGCACATTTTCTTTGTTTGGTTTCTGCTTTGTTTTCACTTTACTACATTTACACTTCATATTGCTCACACATCCACATTTACATTACTGATGTTACTGACTTACACACTTCACATTCGTACTTATAACCTCTCAGTTGTTTAAGTTAATTTAATAAATTCATTAATTTCAAGACATCTATTGTGTCCTATGCCATATTTGTCATAGCCTTGGAGACGGGTTATGACAAATTGGGGGCTCGTCCGGCCATGTTTGTTCCCGTTTTGTGCGCGATTATTTGTAAATGTTTTGGTAAATTTGGTATTTGGTTACAGTATATCACCAGGCGGTAGGGTGTTTGTTTAGAGCTTGTTGTAGGCCATTTTCTGGGGGATTTATCTAATCCTGTGGTCTAGTTTTGTTTTTTTTTGTTTTTTTTGGTAACTCACATGTGGAAGTTGGTGCGCATGTGCATACAATTGTCTGTAGCGCTAGTGGTGCACTCTGGTATAGACCCTTTGTTCTCCGTTTTACCTGTGCAGGTGTAGGCCTGTTTGTTTACTCTCCTGGGAGAGTGTAGAGGAAAGAACGCTTTGGAGGATTGCTTTGTTGGGTAAGTAAATTATTTCAGAATGATTGTGTAGTGTTTCTTACCTGAATTTGGCCATTTGAGTATTTGTTTGCGTGCCGGTTGTTTTGTGCGGCTAACAGCTGATCCGGATAACACTCGCAGGTTGCTTGTGCGCAGTCTTGTAAAATGGTGAGGAGTTTTCCCTTGTAGGCTGTAGCAACGTTCTCCTTTGGGTTCGTTGAGCGGGGGTGTGTAGCGTTGTGGCGAACGTGGCAGAAGCGTTGCTCGGGAGCATGTCCGTGGTTTCGGGAGGGTTGCTAGCTTGCTAGTCGCCTTCCTGATCCAGCGGTCAACAGTGCATAAATACCCACCACAACTAATCACATGAAGACCAGGGAAGAGTTTAGTTAGCCAGTTGGGTTTAGATAGCGGGGAAACTCCGAACTGAATGGAGGTTTGTTCCTCTCTGGTGCGCACGAGTGAACGGTGTTGTGGCTATCTGGTCCGTGCGTAAAAGTTTAGTGTTGGCCTGGTTTGTTGTGCTACATATTTTGTAATGTCTCAAGTTGAAGCGTTTATTGCCGACCCATCTCAGAAGTCCCTGGATAAATGCACAAAAGAGCAGTTGCTGAAGATTGCTGCATATTATTCAGTGGAGGTCGAAGGTGACAAACGTCTCAAAGAGAACGTTGAAGCAGCTATAGCAACTAAGTTAATTGAAGGTGGTATCATGTCTGAGGCCAAGGGGGATTTTTCTCCAAATCCTCCTGCCATGTCTTTTCAGACTCAGGGATTAACTTTTGAGCAACAAAAAGAGATCCTGATGTTGCAGTTGGACCATGAAAAAATGAAACAAGAACTAGACGTTAAAAAACATCTTGAAGTGGAGAGAATCCGTCAGGTATCCGAAAAAGCAAAAATAGGAGAGAGATCGATTGTCTCTGGTGAGGGAAGGCTTATTGTCTGGCGAGGCTGTGAGCATGCAGCTGCCCAGGTCTTCTGATCGGTTTGACATTAATAACTTATGCTTGTTGCCACAATTTAATGGAAAAGACCCAGACACATTTTTCTTGCTATTTGAACGCGTAGCTAAGGCTAGGAATTGGCTTTATGCGGATTGTGCACTCATGCTTCAGAGTGTATTATCAGGAAAGGCGCAGGAGGCATATTCATCTCGGACTGTGGAGGATAGCTCTAGCTATGACAAAATAAAAGCAGCCGTACTTAAAGCTTATGAACTTGTGCCGGAAGCATATCGGCAGAGTTTTAGGTCCTGGGAGAAGAAAAGTGGTCAGACACACGCAGAGTTTGCCAGAGATTTGTCAATTTATTATAAGCAGTGGTTAACTGCGCTGGAAGTCACTACTTTTGATGAGTTGTGTGATTTGATGATTTCGGAGCAGTTTAAAAATAGTCTTTTCTCCTCATTTCTCCTCCTTTTTCCCTCATCTCCACATCCACAGCTCGTCTCACCCCATCTCCGCCGTCTCCCACCTGTCGCGCTCTCCTCTCCGTTTCTTTCCGCGCGTCCTCCTCTCCCGCCTCCATCCTCTTCCTCTCGCCAGCCACCTCCGACTCCGCTCCCGCCTCTCTCTCAATCCTCTCCCCCTTTTCTCCATCCACCGCCTTCCCTTCTCTCTCTCCTCCAGACGCTCCTTTCGCCAATCCTCCAGCCATCGCCCGCACCACGTCCACCTCTCTCTCCATTACCGCCTCCCTCGCTCTCCTCACCGCCACCTCTCCGTTCTTCACTCCCACCGCCGTCACCACACCTGCCGCCACCGTCTTCCTGCCTCCCTCTCCTCTCTCCATGCTCTCTGCCGCCGCTGCTCCGCCACCTCTTCCTCTCCTCGCCTCTCCACCTCCCAGCCTTCCGCCCTCCTTCACTTTCTCCTCCGATCTTCCGCCTCCACTTGCCATATCCACTCCGTCTCCGCTCCCCGCCACACACTCCGCAGGTCCCGAGCAATCTCCCTCCTCCACTCCACAGTCTCCCCCAAACAGCTCCACGCTGCTGGGGGAAAGTCACTCTTCCTCTCCTCCAACAAAAATCCTCTTTATTCACTCTCCTTTTTCCCTTTCTTTCCACTTTATTGTTCCGTCCGCCGCTCACCTCCACGCGCTCCTCACTCCACACAACTTCCCTGACGTCACAAACTGGGCGTGTTCAGGGTGGTATGGCCTTAAGCAAAGGCAAAATGTGTAAACGAGCTCTTTATAGTTGATATAATACAGCATGTCAACCAAACGTCTGCTCGGTAACCATGTTAATGTAATGCAGTTACCTTATGTCCGGACGACAGTTGACGGCACTTTGCGGTAAGCGTATTCTGTCACTTCCGGTTATCGGTGTACTGCCACGGTGCTCTCTGCTCTGCTCACCTAAACAGACTTTCGTATATTTCTCACATCAGCGATTATCTACACTATCCTTAGACTTGTTCTGCTTGTGCACGAACAGGTCTCTTAACTTTAGTAACACATCAAAGCCGATAGTTTTACCAGTCTCTGCTACCTCACCAACTAGCCTAGCTATAGCAATGGCTTCTCTCTCCTCTCCTGCTCTTTCCTCTCCTCTCTCCTCTCCTGCTCTCTCCTGCCCTGTATGCCACATGTTTAGCTACTCCTCGTCCTTCTTTAGTGATAACGGTACTTGTAATAAATGTAGTTTATTTGTTGCTTTGGAGGCGAGGCTCAGTGAGTTAGAGGCACGGTACCGCACCACTGAACTGTCAGTAGCTGCTATAGTTAGCAAGTCCCCTGTAGCCGGTGCGGTACCACCGAAGGTAGCTTCAGCTAGCCGTCCCCCGGCAGCCCCCGAGCAGCCGGGAGGCTGGGTGACTGTCCGAAGGAGGCATAGCCACAAACTGAAGCCCACGGTACACCACCAACCGCTTCACGTTTCTAACAAGTTTTCCCCGCTCAGCGACACACCCGCTGAGAGGCCAACTCTGGTCATTGGCAGCTCCATTTTACGAAACGTGAAGTTAGCGACACCAGGGGCCATAGTTAAATGCATCCCGGGGGCCAGAGCGGGCGACATCGAATCTAATTTAAAACTGCTGGCTAAGGATAAACGTAGATACAGTAAGATTGTTATTCACGTCGGCGGTAATGACACCCGGTTACGCCAATCGGAGGTCACTAAAATTAATGTTTCATCGGTGTGTGCATACGCCAAAACGATGTCGGACTCCGTAGTTTTCTCTGGACCCCTACCCAATGTGACCAGTGATGACATGTTTAGCCGCATGTCGTCATTTCACCGCTGGCTGTCGAGGTGGTGTCCAGCAAACGATGTGGGCTTCATAGATAATTGGACACCTTTCTGGGGAAAACCTGGTCTGATTAGGAGAGACGGCATCCATCCCACTTTGGATGGAGCAGCTCTCATATCTAGAAACATGGCCAAGTTTATTAGTCGTCCAAAACCGTGACAACCCAGAGTTGAGACCAGGAAGCAGAGCTGCAGTCTTACACGCTTCTCTGCGCCTCCATTAGAGCGGCTGCCCACCCAATCCTTTAGTATAGAGACTGTGTCTGTTCCCCGTCCACCTACATTATTTAAAGATAAAATAAACAGAAGAGGAGTTCATCATAAAAACTTAATAAAAATTAAACTAGCGCCTCCAACAGTCCAAAATAAGAGAGTTAAATGTGGACTCTTGAATATCAGGTCCTTGTCCTCTAAAGCTGTTTTAGTTAATGAATTAATATCTGATTATGATATTGATTTATTTTGTCTTACTGAAACCTGGCTGCGGGAGGATGAATATGTTAGCTTAAATGAATCCACTCCTCCCAGTCATTGTAATATCCATATTCCTCGAAGTACTGGTCGAGGTGGTGGAGTTGGGGCCATATTTGACTCAAGTCTATTAATAAATCCTAAACCTAAACTAAATTATAATTCATTTGAAAGTCTTGTTCTTAGCCTTACTCACCCAACCTGGAAAACATTACAGCCAATTCTATTTGTTATAGTATATCGAGCTCCTGGTCCTTACTCAGAATTTTTATCTGAATTTGCAGAATTTGCATCAGGCTTGATCCTTAAAACAGATAAAGTAATTATTGTAGGTGATTTTAATATTCATGTGGACAACCACAATGATAGTCTTAGTACTGCGTTTATCTCTTTGTTAGAATCAATTGGCTTCTGTCAGAGTGTAAATAAACCGACTCATTGTCTGAACCACACTCTTGATCTTGTTCTCTCATATGGCATTGAAATTGACCATCTAATAGTCTTTCCACAGAATCCTCTTCTATCTGACCATTTTTTAATAACCTTTGAGTTCATATTACTGGACTATAAGCCTTTTGGCAAATACTCCTACAGCAGATGTTTATCTGACAGTGCTGTAGCCAAATTTAAGGAAGTGATTCCTTCAGTATTGAATTCAATGCCATGTCTCAATGTAGCAGAGGACTTGTCTGCTTCCTTTAGCCCCTCACAAATAGAACGTCTTGTTGATAGTACTACGGACTCATTACCGACTACTCTCGACTCTATAGCACCTCTGAAAAAGAAGATAATTAAACAAAGGAGGTTAGCACCATGGTATAGCCAGCAGACTCGCAACTTAAAGCAAGAGGCACGAAAATCTGAACGCAAATGGCGTGCCACTAAGCTGGAAGACTTTCGTTTAATCTGGCAAGATAATCTTAAAACATACAGGAAGGCTCTCCGTGGTGCCAGAGCAGTCTATTACTCTTCACTAATCGAGGAAAATAAGAATAACCCCAGGTTTCTGTTCAGCACTGTAGCCAGGCTAACAGAGAGCCACAGCTCAGTTGAGCCATCTATTCCTTTAGGTCTAAGTAGTAATGACTTCATGAGCTTCTTTAATGATAAAATTATAACTATTAGAGACAAAATTCATCACCTCTTGCCCTCAACAGGTACCGATCTGCATTCTTACACAGCAAGTTTGGAAACAGCTGTAAAACCTGATATATATTTAGACTGTTTTTCTCCCATCGACCTTCATCAAATTACTTAAGTAATTTCTTCATCTAAGCCGTCAACCTGTCTCTTAGACCCCATCCCAACCAGGCTGCTTAAGGACGTTTTACCTCTAGTTAGCCCTTCTTTATTGGATATGATTAATCTGTCTCTATTATCAGGATATGTACCACAGTCTTTTAAAGTAGCTGTAATTAAACCTCTTCTTAAAAAGCCCACTCTAGATCCAGAGGTTTTAGCCAATTACAGACCGATATCAAACCTTCCCTTTCTCTCTAAGATACTTGAGAAAGCTGTAGCCAATCAGCTGTGTGACTTTCTCCATGAGAACAGTTTATTCGAGGATTTCCAG
This sequence comes from Sciaenops ocellatus, assembly GCA_033000465.1. Lineage (NCBI taxonomy): Eukaryota > Metazoa > Chordata > Actinopteri > Sciaenidae > Sciaenops > Sciaenops ocellatus. The sequence continues at coordinate 26,957,000 of CP136868.1, read as the reverse complement.
TCAGGATTTAGAGTGCATCATAGCACAGAGACCGCACTAGTCAAAGTTACAAATGACCTCCTAATGGCATCAGACAAAGGACTCATCTCTGTACTTGTCCTGTTAGATCTTAGTGCCGCATTTGACACCATTGACCATCAAATTCTTTTACAGAGACTGGAACATCAAATTGGCATCAAAGGAACCGCCCTAAGCTGGTTTAAATCGTATTTTTTAGATCGATCTCAGTTTGTTCATGTCAATGATGAATCCTCCATGCATACCAAAGTTTGTCATGGAGTTCCACAAGGTTCTGTGCTAGGACCACTTCTATTCAGTTTATATATGCTTCCTCTAGGGAACATTATTAGGAATCACTCCATTAATTTTCATTGTTATGCTGATGACACCCAATTATATTTATCGATCAAGCCTGATGAAACCAATCAGTTAACTAAACTCCAAGCGTGCCTTAAGGATATAAAAAGTTGGATGACCTACAATTTTCTGATGTTAAATTCAGACAAAACTGAAGTTCTTGTAATTGGACCCAAGAACCTCAGAAACTCTCTTTCTAGAGACTTAGTTACTTTAGACGAGATCACCCTGGCCTCCAGCTCCACCGTAAAGAATCTTGGAGTTGTTTTTGATCAGGATTTGTCCTTTAATGTCCACATAAAACAAATTTCGAGGACTGCTTTCTTCCACTTACGTAACATCGCCAAAATCAGACGCATCGTATCTCAAGCGGATGCAGAAAAACTAGTCCATGCATTCGTTACTTCTAGGCTGGACTATTGTAACTCTTTGTTATCAGGCTGCTCCAGTAAGTCTCTTAGGGCTTTGCAGCTAATTCAGAATGCTGCTGCACGTGTTCTGACAGGAACCAAGATCAGAGATCACATCTCTCCCATTTTGGGTTCTTTGCATTGGCTACCTGTTAAATCTAGAATAGAATTTAAAATTCTTCTCCTTACATACAAAGCTCTTCATGGTCAGGCACCATCATATCTAAAAGAGCTCATAGTACCTTACTACCCCTCTAGAACGCTGCGCTCTCAGAATGCTGGGTTCCTTGTGGTTCCTATAGTTTCCAAAAGTAGACTGGGAGCCAGAGCTTTCAGCTACCAAGCTCCTCTTCTGTGGAACAAACTACCATTTTGGGTTCGGGAGGCAGACATGGTCAACACTTTTAAGAGTAGACTTAAGACTTTCCTTTCTGATAGAGCTTATAGTTAGGGCTGGCTCAGGTCATCCCTTAGTTATGCTGCTATAGGACTAGACTGCCGGGGGACTCCCTCTCCCTCCTTCTCTCTCTGTCTCTCTCTCTCAGGGTTATGCCTAGTCCGGCACGGTACTGGTTGAATATGTAGTCACATCTCCCTTTACTGAAAACTCTACTCAAATCTCTCTCTCTCTCTCTCTCTCTCTCTCTCTCTCTCTCTCTCTCTCTCTCTCTCCCCATCACCATCACCATCACCATCTGTAAACATGCATGTCTCATTAATGCATGTTAACGCATGTTACTAACTAAACTTCTTCCCCGGAGTTTCTGTGCTCTCTCGTCCGGCAGGTTCTCGTGGATCATGGCTGCTGCTGTGGTCCTGCACGACGTCCACTACTTATATTATTACTGTCATTATTGTTACCATATCTCTGTGTACTGTATACTGTAATCATTTTATCATTCATTGTAATTGCACAATATGTCTCTGTTGATTTGTTCTGTACACGTGACATCTATTGCACGTCTGTCCGTCCTGGGAGAGGGATCCCTCCTCTGTGGCTCTTCCTGAGGTTTCTTCCACCTTTTTTCCCTGTTAAAAGGGTTTTTTGTGGGCAAGTTTTTCCTCACTCGAACCGAGGGTCTAAGGACAGAGGGTGTCACAGATTGTACAGATTGTAAAGCCCGCTGAGGCAAACGTGTTTTGTGAATTTGGGCTATACAAATAAAATTTGATTTGATTTGATTTGATTTATGTATTGTAGCTGTGGCTGGCTGAGTTGAGCTCTGTGTGATTTGTCTGAGCATGAGCCCTGATGTCTTTGCTCACTTTAATTCAGAAACACGGTGTTTCAACATGGCAGCCTCCATGAAAGAGGACCCGCTCCCATTGTAGATATGAAAGGAACATTTTTAAGTAAAAAAAATAAAGATTCTTATTTTCAGGTGATCGTACATGCATGAAAACATAGTTATGAATATTATATTCCAAGTCTGAATTCCTTATTCTGAAAATAAACTACCCAAATCTTACACACTGCACCTTTAAATTCAAATTTATAAAAAAGTTTTTGTGCCATTTCTACTTTTGACTAGAGAGGGAGCTGCACCCTCTGCTGGTGAAGGAGGAGAAGGAAAAGCTTACAGCACCTGGTATTCCCAGGCGAATTCTCCTCCAAGTCCCTATGCGACCCTCAGCCGACCAATGGTTGAGCAAAGCTGAGCAAAGTTGAGCGCTAACCCACCAATGGTTGAGCGATCTCTGCTCAGTTGAGGAAAGTTGAGCGCTCAACAGACCATCATTGAGCGAGGAATTTTAAACGTCATCTAATTTATCGCGGCACTGGCGGCCACTATCGGTGAATGTCATGGTCGGCGTCTCTTCACTCAGGTAAGTTTTATCCTCTTCATCCTTCGCTGCATTAGACATTTAGGCATGTAAGAAGCTGTGGCGATTTTGTCTGGAAATCAGAAACTGACCATACCATCGTTGACATACGCGGGATTTGGCTTGTTAATGTGTAATGACAGCGTATTGACAACCTGCCGTAGGCTAGATGGCTAGCGCTAGCAGCTAACGGGACTGGTGACACAGAGTTGAAAACGAACAAACATCCCATAAAAAGTGTACCCACTCTCTTAGAACAACGCTTTCTTAGGATTAATCCATAATACGTTGCAATTATTTTGAGTTGGGGGCTATCAACAAAGTTTTCTGTCATGGTTCATCCCCCCCCCTCCCCTCTGAGGGACGATCAGCGCGCTAGTGTACACGGCCGTCAGCACAACCACACAGACGATTATTAGAATACCTCGGATCTTTTACAAAATGAAACGGTATAGCTGGTGATATAAATGTTATTCCGTTGGCATGACCAAAACGCATCTGTCTAATGACTCGACATTGCTTAGGTGGGCATCATCTTGAAATCGCAAATTAGAAACAGTATTTGAAGTCTCAGTGTCTATGGTGTAGAAATGTGTTAGTGTTATGTTTATGTCTGATGTAGAGTCAAAGCAATTTTTAAAACCCCGGTAAGGTCACTTCTGACAATATATTTGCTCTCAGTCTTGTATGATAACTTTGTACGATGGTGTCAATCAAACTTCCCCTAGTTTTACCTCAGATTGTTATGCACAACATAATCTGAGGTAAAACTAACGGACCAAAGTGATACAATGTGATACAATGTGCTGTTTCAACGTGCATAACTATCTGAGGTTAAACTAGGGGCTGTTTGATTGATACACATAGATTTTGATTTAAAGAATATAGATTTAGATATAGAACATAATATAGATAGATTTAATATAGTACAGTATAGATCCGTACTGTACTATATTAAATCTATCTATACTGTATTAAATATTATTCTAAATCTAAATGATCTGTTGTTAGTTTTACTCATATTTCTTCATGTTTTACTGCACCAGGTGAAACATGGAGAGACCTAGACACCAGTGCAGTGTGTGTGACAAGACGTTCACTGAGAAGTCTAACCTGACAAGGCACATGAAAATTCATTTTGCCAAGGAGAACTGGGACTGTGATGTGTGTGGTAAAAGCTTCACCACCAAACCATCGTCGATCAGTCATCAAAAGCAGCACCAGTATCCAAACATTTGTTTGTACAGGCAAGGAGAGGCCAGGCTGCAGTGTACAGATGCAGCAAAGTCTGTGGCACAGGTCCCCAGCAAGGTAGAAGACCCTACATGGCTGGATCCCAAAAAAGCAGAGGCGGCTGCCAAGATTTCTGGGGGTGAACTGTGGAAAGGCCAGCTGGTCATTGCATTCGGGAAGTACGCTGGACAGACATTCAGATGGCTTCTTGAAAATGATGTCGGCTGGCTTGTATGGTTGCTCTCTGAATACTGCCAGAAAGGTGAGAAGAATGAGCTTCTGAAGTGGCAAAAGGAGCGATTGCTGGAGTATGCTAGAGAGTTCCCTCCCGTCACATGGCATCTTGACAGGAGGTTGAAGGTAAGATAAACTGGGTTATCTATTAGACCTGAGTAATTGATGAGATGTTACACAGTAATCAGTACTAGTAAAAGTATTTTTTTATGAGATTATTCTACGGTTGTGTTTTATTTTCTGCAGAAACAGCAGTCAAAGAAAGAAAGGGCCGAATCGACCATCTCCGAGTTCCAGCAGGATCCCAACTATGCAAGTGATGCTGAATTGTTGGCTGCTGCAGGTAATATTATGCTGAAATGAACATGAAATTACTTTGTACTATGCTGTGGAGCTGCTAGGACTTGTGTGTTTGTGCCATGTGAAATTCATCAGTATGTATCAAGCAATGCAATTGATACATTTTTGTGGTATATCTTCTTCAGAAAATGTCCTAGACGAGTCGGAGGCGCCGGTCTCCACGCAGCTGACCACCTGGGGAGACCTCACTTCTGCTGTGTGCCAGGACTCTGACAACAGGCCCGAACCCTCATCCCTCCGAGAGACTTCTGCCTCAGAATCTGGTGGTATCCTGCTGGAGGGCTGGCAGAAATTCTGGGAGCAACCACTTGAATCTGTCCAAGCCCTTGGTATAGCCCCTCCTAACATCAAGTGGCTTAAATGCAATGAGACGTACGGCCTGTTTGAAAGGGCATCCAAGTACAAGAATGTCAGAGGAGAGACAGTGGAGAGGAAGCTCTTGAAGGAGAAGATGGAGTTCCACCCACCCCCACTTCCTATGTCTGTCAAGGGAGCGGTGCCCAACATGCTGGCCTTTTTCACCACTCCTGCCTTCTTCTGGCGGCCAGTCGGTGTGATGAAAGCCTTGATTCGCTGCCCCAACACCAACTGCCCCGCACCACCAGGGGAGTACCTGGAGAAGAAAGGCTTCGGCAGCTACGCTAGGCAAGTGTGTGGCATGAAGTACAACTACACCCTGTTGACAGAGAAGCTGACATGCCCACATTGTCACAAGATGAGGCAGACGATGAGCCAGGCGCATGCGGACAACAGCGAAGATGAGGAGGAAGACGGCCACAATGCCCAACAGTACACATGGCTGGCATACAGTCCCAAGATTCTGATGAACCTCGCCCCGGCCGTCAGAAGCATGTTCCCTGCCATACTGTGTGGGAAGCGTGCTGTGGACAGAGCTGTGGTCACCCTGATCAGTGACCGACTCAACGCTGTGTCCATGAGCAAGGTGCAGAGGCTGCTGCAGCAGGGCCACGACGAGTGGTACGTGGAGCGACGTGACCTGTACCAGACTCTCCTGTACGAGGCCCACACGGCTGGATCCGCGTCATCTCAGAGAGGCATCCTGTCCTTTGCGAGAGCAGCCGGCACTTACACCCCTCCCATTGCCCGTCTCCCCTTCCGTCGGCTCGTGTTCTGAGGCGTGCTCACCTGATTATGGAGATCGAAAAGATGCCCATGTACAGACACCAAATCCTCAGTGTGACTGGAGAAATCCTGTGCATTGATGGCACTAGAAAAGTATGTATAAAGTACTTGTGATCATATGGTACAGACAGACTGTTAATAAACACCATGCAATGAATGTTCTGCTTTGTTTTCATAGGTCCTCAAGAAGATATATGGCGATGGCCGGGACACCATGCAGTACGTCACCAGTGTGCTGAACGAGTGGGGCCAGTTCTTGACCACAGTGGTGGTGGCAGCTGAGTCTGAGGGGTGCTACGCACGCATGGCGAGAGGCCTCATTGCCAGGTTTCGACGTGCCAATGCTCCTGCGCCAAAAGTCTTGTATGCAGACAACAACTGCTGTCGGTAAGTTTAATAACAATTCCATTGAAACCTATGATGAAATTGATAATACAAGTGATGTACATATCAGTTACCTTTATATACATTTTTTGCAAGAAACACGTGGCATAACACAGTTATTAAAACATGTAACACACGTACACAAAATGTTGATATCATTTCAGTGACAGCGGTTCATCCTTCCTGGAGAATCTGTTTGGTGACTGGGTGAAGAGGGGTACTGTGGTCAGACTGGACATCCGACACTGGCTGCACCGCTGGGATGCTGTTGTCATCAAACAGAGCCACGCCAAGTACGGGGTGTTCATGAGTGCCTTGGCAGGTGCCGTGCTCGCCTACAACAAGGCGGACATGATGCTCCTGGTCCAGGCGGTCAGGAGTGGCAACCCAGAGCTGTACGCCAGGTATTCGGACGAGGAGATGATGGCCTTCCTCAAGCCTCACCAAATCAGATCGTATGTCAGGCGCATTACCCGTGGGGTTGTGGTAAGTGTGATATTGATCCTTGAATGAATTTCATGAATAAGAAGCAAACATACTTGGATTGGATTGGATTCATAGATATGGATTCAACTGTACTGGACTAAAGTATCCATTAGATCTAATTTTGAAAATAAATGTAAGATCATTAGGAGTAACAACAGTTTCCAATTATTGGAATGTGATTTAACACTCAAAGCTGAGAATACATTATATGCGTTACAGGAGACTGCTTTGGTGATTGAGTCCATCATTGCCGAGTTCAGGGGACCAGAAGGCCTTGACATTGATGGAATCCACCTGTTCAAGTCGACAGAGGCAGTCGATGCTCACTGGGCAACTGCGAGCAAGCATCTCAGTTGCATGCAGGTGGGTTAATGTCTTTGCAGTCATCGTGTGTCATTATAAAACCATTCAAACTTGTATGGCAACATTTCAAAGGACACCATAATAAATAAGGACCTTGCAATATGTTGTGCTTTACAGGATCCCCCTGGGATACAGCTGTATGTTTCTGTGAAGGTGGTGGTGCTGAATGGCGTTCGGCTGAACAAGTACAGGTGTCGGCGAGGCAGTAATTCTCTGGAGGGGTTGCACGCACACCTGTTCAATGCCATTCCTTCACAGAGATGTGGGATTATGCCATTCCAAGTGAGTAATTAAAATATAACATATATATATATATATATATATATAGTTTTTTTGCAGACACAGGTCTATATAACACATCATACATTATAATAAAAAAAAAAACACTTTGATATAGCGTACTTTCAATGATACATTTTATTTCACAGCTTTAGTCATCACTTTACTGTTACATCACAGTAACAGTCAATAACAGTCAAAATGGTCATGTGTTTCAGGTATACTTGATGGCCTTTGCTGTGCAGTGGAACAACCGCATGGCATCGCTCCGGGTTGCTGGTGGTCAGGGTCGGCAGACGTCGTGCATGGACGCGCGGCAGATCCAGCGCATCAATCAGCAGGCTGAGGTTCTCTTCGGCAAGGATCATGTCCTGGAGCCCAACTTCGCTGCTCCAATGCCCGTCCCTGATGCGTACGAGCACCCTGACGAGGAGGAGCTCCTTGGCGTGGAGTATGCCATGTGCCAGTCCACCAGCTTCACTGCTAGGGACTACTATGTGCAGAAAGGTACAGTACTTAATCACACACCTAAACAGTATTAGTACACATGAAGCAAGGTTATCCTTAGTAATCCATAGTTTTTCATGCATATTCTAGGAATGATGATGAACATGCTATAAAGTTAACTTTTAAAAGCATGAAGCAAAGAAACCGTGCATATTATTGAATGAATCCACAAGTGGTTGTTGTAAGTACACAGACATATTTGTGATCAGTACAATTACATATTTACAGTTGAGGAAGAGCAGTCACGTGAGGAGGAGGAGTCGGCTGAACAGGAACAAGGTGAAGATGAGGAGATGGCAGACGAGGGTCTTGGCATGTCTACAGAGTCAGAGGAGGATCCTATCGACAGCGTCTGTAGGAAGCATGCCGTCCTCACCCAGGCAGAACAGGTGGAGGAGGAGGATAGTCCTGCTCTGCAAGATGTGCTCATGAGCCAGAGACATCTGCATCTGCCAGGAATAGAGGAAGTGGAGGCACTGGCCTTGCTGCTTCTACAACTAGTAGACAACAGCGACCTCCATCTAGTGCCAGCAGACCTCAGGCAGAAGATCGCCACCGCTGCCAGCTCTCTTCACGAGCACGACAAGACTGCCGCTCGATTCGTTAAACAGTACGAGTCCAGGTGGGGCTACACCCTGTTTGGTCGGTGCCTTGGGGCTGAGTCACCCGAGACCAGAGCAGCCCAGAAGACCAAGTTTGGTTGGATGAGGTACCCTCAGGCGGCACAGGTGACGGAGGACAGTCGTCTGCTCTACCTCCTCCTCAAAATGCTCAAAAACCGAGCGCCGGCCAATCAGCTCTCCTCCCCCAGCAAGGTCACGGCTTCTTTAAAGGGGCAGTATAAAAGGATTGCAGACCGACTCCGAGACGATCCCATCCTCGGCGGTCTCGCCATTCCTCTGCCCAACTTGAACTCCAAGTCCATCTCGACCTTCACTGCAAAGGAAGAGAAAAAGGCCAACTACAGGGCAACAGTAATGCCAAAAGTAACGCCTCACCTGAAAGTGCTGTCGGAGACACCGTTTCCAGAGGCTCCTGTGCTGCCAGCATCCCTACCACCACCAGATCGACCTCAAGTACAGTACCAGCACCTTCATCACAAGGCTGGAAAAAGGCGTGGCGAGAAGCGGAGGTAAGTTGTCATAAGCACTTCATTTCACCTGTGGAAAGCAAATAGCACACACCTCATATCAATACTCATCATCGCATGCGTGTTTTATATTTCCAGGTTATGTGTTGAAGAGCCAGAGCCAGAACCAACTCCTGTGAACCGGCCCATTCAGCCAAAGCCTACCTCGTCCACCTACATTCAGCCAAAGCCTGCTGCGTCCACCTACAAACCACCCGCTGTGTCGGCAGCACCCGTACTCCTGGTTCTTCCTGCACAGCCACAGGCTCCCTCCATCATATTTCGTGGGCCATCATGCAGTCAGAGCTTTGTACCTGTAGCACAGCCCCCTGCACCAACAATAAAGCCATACATGCCAAACAAGTCCTTGCGGCCATGTGGGGCTTGCCATGTGCCTCAGTGTGGTAGACAGCGTAAGAGGTACACACCCTCCAAAGACAAAGCAGCTGGAAGCATCCAGAAAATCTTTTCCTATTGCCCATCAACTAGGAAATCCACCACCTCTGGATTTGAAGATGTTGTTTATGATAGTTTTGAACACTTCAGAAGTGTGGTGGATGTACAGTTAGAAAAGAGGAAAAACAATTAAATACCTGTGACTTACCTGTGTGATGCCACTTCTCCTGTGCCATCTGTAAGAGAAAGAGGAAAAAAAGCTTGTTTGTTTTTGTTTGTTTGAGCAAAGTGTTTCAAAGTGTTTCAAAGTGTTTTAGCAAGTAGAGCTATACAGTCAGGCTATTTATTTATATAGTTAAAAAATAATTTAAGAATGTTCTTGTCTTTTTTTTATTATTTATATTGTTGTTAAAAATGCACTTTGTAGTATCTTTTTTATACAAACATGTTCTGGTCTATGTCCAATATCCGGTCCAATCTAACCTGTTTCAATCTTACACAATCAATTTACATACCCTTTATTGTTAGTTTATGTTCAGTTAATCTGTGTTTTTGTCATACATGTCCTCATGCTGTTTGTTTGTCTTTGTCTTTGTGATGTTTGTATGTCTTTGTTTGCTTCATGTTTAACAATAGTTTGCCAAAAAAAAAAAAAAAAATGTAACAGAGAGGAATGGCTTGAGCATTTGTTGATTGGTGACCCGTGTGTTTAGATAATCTTGTTCTTTATTGGGCTTTGGCTTGCACAAAGCAATTGTGAATTTGTATCTTACATAAGTATGTGTTAATTATTAATGTTTTTGTGTGCATGTCCTTGTGATGTTTGTATGTCTTTGTCAGCTCCATGTTTAACTAAATGTTTGCAAATGTTAGTAAATGTTTGTCTCTCGTCTTGTCTCGTCATCTCACTCGTGGCCTGAACCTTGTCGTGGTGAGTGAGCTTTAAAACTAATCAGGTCTTGCCTACTTGTGTTTGTGTGTCATAAAAATAATATATCTGTGCCCCATACATGGAATCTGAGTGCATATGTAGTAAATGGAAAATGTTCTTGTTGAAACCTTTACATTGGGTTCTTTGTACATTTTGAATGCATTTTAAACCAAACACATTCTGGTTAAAGAATAAAATAACCAAAATTTTATAATCAACATTCAACATTGTTAAAGGTCTATAATTTTCCAATTTTCCTTTACTACCCTTTTTATATATTATGCTAACCAGTCCTAAGGAAATCTCCTTCTCTATCTTATCATTACATTCCATCCAATCATACAGTCTCTCCATGATTGGAATCATCTGCTCCTTAAACTCAATATAAAATTATCCTGTTATACCATCTATTCCTGGACTCTTATTTCTATTCAGTCCCTTTATAGCACTTTCTATCTCATCCTTTGTAATATCTCCCTCACTTATCTCCCTATCATCATCACTCAACTTTCTTTTTAAATTACCAACAACCCTTCTTAAACTTATCTCTTCTATCTTCTCTTCCTTGAATAACTCTCTATAAAATTCTTCCACCCTCGTCGCAATCCCTACCATCCCTTCAATAATATTCCCTTCCTTATCCTCAACATTTCCTAAATATGTTTTTTCCTGCCTCCTCTTCTCTAATCCTAGAAAAAAATTGGTACATTTTTCCCCTTCCATCACACATTTTACCTTACTCCTTATTATCGCCCCCATACATTTCTTTCTCTCTATCCCCTTTAACTCCTCCTTTAATCTTATGTAATTTCTCGCCTCCCCCCTACCGTTCTCCATCTCCCTCGCCTCTTTCTCTAGCTCTAGCCTCACTCTCTGCTCCAACTGCTTAGCTCTTCTTCCCCTCTCCCTACTATATTTTATACTTTTCTCCTTTATCACCTCCTTCAGCTCCACCCACCATCTCCCCGTATCCTCTTCAACCATTTTACTCTTCATACTCTCGTTTAGACATTTAACCATCATCTCCTTATACCCCCTCTCCTTTAGTATTTCATTATTAAGGCACCATACCCCTCCTCCCCTCCTCCATTTTACTTCATTCAAACTGCACCTAATCACACTATGATCACTCAACCCATTTATTTTATATTCTACTCTATAACATTCTCTATATTCTTAGACACTAGAATCATATCAATTCTACTTTGTTTTAATTTCCCCTCCACCATCTGAGCCCTAGAATACCCTCTCTTAACTGGGTTCCTCTCCCTCCATACATCTATCATCTCATTTTTCCTTTTTAGTTTCTGCAACGCCTCCCTAGATGCATCACTCCTAAAACACAGCCCAAGCCCCATATCAATCCTTTCACACCACACATTAAAATCCCCTACTATCATGCATTCCTTTCCACACTCCCCACTCAGTCTTTCAAAGAACCTTTTCCTATCTCGCTCACTATTATGAGCATATATATTAATTAACTGAAATTTTCTCCCTTTATACTCAAACTTTATCCCCACCATCCTCCCCTCCCCATCATTCACACACTCACACACATTTTCTACTGCATCCTTCTTCACCAAAATTGCAACCCCTGCCGACCGTAACCCCCCATTACTAACATACATTTCTCCCCTCCATTCTTTCCCACACTCTCTCACACACACCTCATCCCAATGCGTCTCCTGCAAACACACAATATCCGCATCACACAATTTCAAAATAAGATTTCTTCTATCATTATTTCTCAAACCATTACAATTCAATGAAGAAATTTTCACCATAAACAAACAAACAAAAATAAACAAAATATTAGAAAAGAAAACAACACAGCGTAAACCCCTCATGATTCCGTTCGCTTCCCCCCCTTAACCTTACTCTACCCACTCTCCTCCCACCAACCCTCAATCCCCTACCAACCCTTACCCATCTCACATCTTCATCCGAATCAGACCTCTGCTCTTCCCTTACTTCTCGCCCACCTCCCAAAGAGCTCTGGCTCTCTATATCATAACCTCCCCTCCCACTCCTGCTCCTCTCTCTGCACTTCCCACCTTTCTCATCCACCATCCTCGCCACCTCTCTCCAACCCCCACTGCCCCCATACACTTCTTCTCCACCTCACCCTCCTCCTCCACACCAACATTCATTTCACCCTCCTCTACCCCTATTCCACTCCTTCAATTGTTTCAAATTTTACACTGTATGGTAGTGATTTAACAGTGTCATTGATTCTTACCTTCATGAACCTAGTGCCGTCACTCATGTCCGTCCCAGCCCATTTCCTTCTTTTAATGTCAGATACCCTCTCCACCTCCCATTGAACCAACTTTGCCGTTATCTGTTCATTAGTTATATACACTGGCAAGTTCAGGAACGACACAATTTTGACATCTCTCACCACTTCAGTTGCAATCACTCTATTGTTCCCCATTTTAAATCCATCCAAGAGTCTCTCCTTTCCTCCAGGATCCCCCATCGAAACCTCCCATCGTCTCCCCGGCTTCACCCTGCACGCCACCACCCTCCCACACACCTCCTCTATTTTCCTCAATAGCTGCATCATCGTTAATTCCTCATCGCCTTCCATCTCCACATTCACCGCTGCCTCCTTCGTAAATTCGTATCCCTCTTTATTCATTTCTCCTCCTTTTTTCCTCATCTCCACATCCACAGCTCGTCTCACCCCATCTCCGCCGTCTCCCACCTGTCGCGCTCTCCTCTCCGTTTCTCTCCGCACGTCCTCCTCTCCCGCCTCCATCCTCGTCCTCTCGCCAGCCACCTCCGACACCGCTCCCGCCTCCCTCTCAATCCTTTCCCCCTTCTCTCCATCCACCGCCTTCCCCTCTCTCACTCCTCCAGACGCTCCTTTCGCCGATCCTCCAGCCATCGCCTGCACCGCGTCCACCTCTCTCTCCATTTCCGCATTCGCCGCTCTCCTCACCGCCACCTCTCCTTCCGTCACACCCACCGCCGTCACCACACCTGCCGCCACCGTCTTCATGCCTCCCTCTCCTCCCTCCATGCTCCCAGCCGCCGCTGCTCCGCCACCTCTTCCTCTCCTCGCCTCTCCACCTCCCAGCCTTCCGCCTCCACTGGCCATCTCCACGCCGTCTCTGCTCCCCGCCACACACGCCGCAGGACCCGAGCAATCACCTCCCCTCGCTCCACAGTCTCCCCCAAACAGCTCCTCGCTGCCGGGGGAAAATCACTCCTCCTCTCCTCCAAACAAAACTCTTCCTTCACTCTCCTTTTTCGTTTCTTTCCACTTTACTTTTCTTTCCGCCGCTCTCCTCCACACACTTCCTACTCCACACAATTTCCCTGACCGACGTCACACATCGGGCGTGTTCAGGGTGGTATGGCCGTATGCGAAGGCTGAAAGTGTAAACGAGCTCTTTATATATGATATAATACAGCATGTCAACCAAACGTCTGCTCGGTAACCATGTTAATGTAATGCAGTTACCTTATGTAATCTAGCTGTGGCTGGCTGAGTTGAACTCTGTGTGATTTGTGTAAGGATGAGCCCTGATGTCTTTGCTCACTTTAATTCAGTGGGACACTTGTTACGGTCCCTGTCTAGTGTTGATGTGCTGATGTGGTTGACCAGTTATTGTTTTTCCTAGGTGTCCTTGAAGGTACCGTCAGCTGAGTGCGGATTTGGAGCACCTGGTTCAGGCGCTCCTAAAAGGATAAAAACCCAGTGTCAACTCTGCTCTGGTCTCTCTCCCTCATTCGGCTGCATCCCCGCCAGCAGCAGCAGCACATTTTCTTTGTTTGGTTTCTGCTTTGTTTTCACTTTACTACATTTACACTTCATATTGCTCACACATCCACATTTACATTACTGATGTTACTGACTTACACACTTCACATTCGTACTTATAACCTCTCAGTTGTTTAAGTTAATTTAATAAATTCATTAATTTCAAGACATCTATTGTGTCCTATGCTGTATTTGTCATAGCCTTGGAGCCAGGTTATGACACACTGTAAACACCCTAAAACACTTCAATGTGCTCACGTGTGATAGACCTAACCTGCCTGGCCTTAATCTGGTTTGGAAAATAACATTAATATAATATTATGGACATATTATTGATAAACAATAAATAAAAGCTATAAAACATCAACCACAAATACTAGTGCACAATGCACTTATTTACTTCCCACGTCCATGATGAGTAGCGCAGTTTTCTGATTTTACAAATTAAAGTGTAATAGCATACATGCATGTATTAAATTCAAATTTATAAAAATGAAGTTTTTGTGCTATTTCCACTTTTGACTAAAGAGGGAGCAGCGCCCTCTACTGGTGAAGGAGGAGAAGGAAAAGCTTACAGCACCTGGTATTCCCAGGCAGTCTTCCATCCAAGTACTAACCAGGCCCGACTCTGCTTTGCTTCCGAGATCCGACGAGATCGGGCGCGCTCAGTGTGGTATGGCCGTAAGCCATGAGAGCACGCGCTAATACGCTATTTATACATGCCCACGGTCACTGTAGCGAGTGTTTGTGGACATTTACATCCGTAGAGACATCCTGGCACCTCCACCGCTGTCCGTGGCACTCATTTCACAGGCCTCATGATCAGCTAGAGACTGCAGTTAAGCGTCTGAGGCAAATAAGTGTGAAGGCGTTCAATAAATATTTTATCTTACATTATTTAAGCGTCTCGTCTGGCAAGCTGCTGTGTTTCTGAGCGTTGCATGTCCACCCAAGAAGCAGCAGCGGTCTCTGCAAAGAGGAGTGAAAAAGCTTACGGCACCTGGTATTCCCAGGCGGTCTTCCATCCAAGTACTGACCAGGACGTATTGCGGCAATCGGACCTCGTAGAGAAACTCGCCGATGGCGTGGTGGATTAGGGTGAGAAGATACAATGGTCGCAGTTGCAGAGATACGTCAGCCCTGTATCCAGGACTACAGAAGAGAGATAGCGGACAGCGAGGGTTTGGGGATTTCAATTCACTGACTAAACACTCTTTCAGTGATTGCTGTCAGAATATAGAGCCATTTAAAACTTATTTTAACACGAAAACATTGTTGGATGTTCCTTTAACTAATCAAGACTGCTTTAGATTGTATTTACAGCCTTCCATGTTGGTTTTGGGAGGAACAGTATAGATACCTCTTGTGAGGCCGACCTCTGTGTGGAGAGCCTTCTCTCGGTTGAAGTCACGCTGCTCTTTCAGGAATCGGTTCTCCTCTTTCAAGAGACGGATTTCTTCCTTCAGTAGCTGGTTCTCCCCTTTTAATTTTTGAAAGTCACCCTTTAACTTTGCCATGGTTGGTGCTTTTGTTGGTGCATTTTGTTGAATCTCTTGAACTAAAAATTGTGCAAAAAGATGTATTAAATACTTATTATGTTAAGATTGTCTTATTATTTCACCGTGTTCACTCCCAAATTTGTGTTCAGCCATAAGCTGTTCTATTTCATTTACACTTCTAAGCTTTGTAGGTCCCTGAATACCCAGGTCTGTGAACTAAAATTAAGATAAAAATCATTTAGGGGGTTTAGCTCGTCTTTAAGAATAGAGTTCCTGACAGCCTGGCGCCATGCAAGACCACTGTATGTACAACAAAGATTGAATAAAAAGCCATTTGTTAATGGTTACGACTGGCTATGGGGAAAACTTAAAATGGTTTATCTTACCATCATTGTCAGACTGGATCACCTGGTCATTGTCAGACTGGATCAACATTGCAGGGTTCTCCTCTGGTGCAGTGTGCTGCTTTCTTTTGGTTTTGCGTGTGTTCGGCATGACTATAAGGGGTAAAGGAAATGAATTAAGATATATTTTTCAGAAAGTAAAAAGACATTTGTAAACATTGTCAAGAGAATTTCATCAAAAAAACTCCACTTTTAAGTAGTAGTGAAAATAACCAATCTACAAGTTCACAACGCATGTGTGTATTTAATGTCTCTTCTGTATGAATAGAAAATTCTCAGCTATGATGAAAAAAAAAGTCTCTCTGAGAACTCATAAGCTTAATGTATCTCCAGAATGTAATAATATGCATAAATAATAGTGTTCTATCATGGTAGTTCTCAAAGTGGGGTCCAGAGACCCCCAGGGGTCCTTGAGGGGGTTCCAGCCTGGGAGTCCCCAGCAAAATTAGTTAATAATTAGGCTAGTTAATATAGCATAAAAATTAGTTTAAACACTAACACAGCTAAATTGGAATATTTTCTAAACAATTTAACAACACAGGTCTTGTATGGGGGTCACTGGCACAAACATTTTTCAGATAGGTATGTATTGTAAATACTGTACTTATTTTTATGATTTTTTTTCTATTAAATTATTGTCTGTAAAATGATCAAATTAATGAATAAAGTGGAGAGGACAAATAGTCAAAGTGCTGCTATGTATTCTCCAATAAACTACATTCATCCTCTAATCTTTTAATAAGCAGGACATGAAGCCTATGTGTCAAAGCTGTTATATTATCATACTGTTAATACTCAGTTATATTAAAGCTTTTCATCATGCTCTTTTTAGCTGATGCTATTATATTGTTTACATTTCACAGAATTGAATCTCATTATAGTTGATTTTACCTCAGGTAACATCACCTGGACATTTGATTTAATGTCAATACTTCACTGATCATGTGGCTTGTAATGTAGCAGCTAATAAACCAGTGTGGATACAGACAGCTGATAAACGTAGGGAAGCTAAAGACAGACTGACAGCTCAGGACAATACAAATGTGGAGCATATAAAAATTTATGGACTCACACTGTTCGACCATGTGTGTGACGCACCAGACAAACTCCGGTGTTAAACGTGAACACACGACACCTGACATGTACTGAGAATATTATGTGAGAGTGGAGTCTGTCTTTCTCACCTTCAACCAGCAAACCATTGGCCCTCTCCTCCACTTTCTGTCTGTCTATAGTCTTTGCTACACGCGGTGCAGAGCGCGCATAATCTCTCTCTCTCTCTCTCTCTCTCTCGCTCTCTCTCTCTCTCTCTCTCTCTTCCTCACAAAGTTAATCAAGACTCTAAGAAGTACAATTTATCCAAAAAGTTCAAGTAAATGGAGAAAAAGGGGGTCGCATGTCTTTCTTACCAAGGTGGAGGTATTGTGACGACCCCTCCCAATCTGCCTTCTTTGATCATGTCTTTTGTTTTCCAGACACAGGTAGAGCTGGGAGGGGCGTCTGCCTGGGCCTGCCCTTTTTGGGCTGGGCTTCAGCTGCACATATAAGGGCTGCCTTTCGGGGCGTGTCTCTCTCTCTCACCTGGGCCTGCAGCAGTATCTGCTGCAGAGCCCTCAGCCTTTGTTTTCTCTTTGTTTAGCTTTTGCACCATACAACATACTTTACACCTTATTTTCACACATCCATACACCGCTAACACCACTGATGCCTTATATATTTTACACATCCCATTACTTAGGTTAGAGTTACCTTGCTTTGGAGTTAAATGAAGTTACTTTGGTTTGAGATGTCTGTGTGTGGCCTCCCTTCTTGTTGCCATCCATGAGCCAGATGGTAACAAATGGGGGCTCGTTTTTGCGTGTAAGGGAGTGTGGCACACAGTTTTGGCTTTCTCTGGTAGTTGTGGGAGTTGTTTGCCTGGCAATTGTTTTCCTGGATTGGTATGGGCTGGTGAATGGTGTGGAACCCTTCTTCCTGGTAGGATTAAGCAATGTGGGGCACTTGCTGTCTCCGTTGACCACTTTTTTGTTTTAGTTTGTTGTTTTTGTGCAGTAAGTGGTTAGAGCTGTCCTGTTATCCTGCTACTAACCTGCATGAAGACTAGGGTCGAGTGAGTCAGTTAGTATTGTTGAGGCAGTTAGCCAGAGGGAGGGGGTTCCATGTTTAAAGCAGCCTTTTGCCATGTGGTTTGTCACCGTGTGGAAAATGTTTTTGTATTTAGTCTATGGTAGATGAGGGGATTTTGTGCCAGGTGAAAGTACTCTTTTGTGTTTGGCAAAATGGCTTCCATTGAGGATTTTGTTCAGTCTGCCAGTGAGGATTTGCTCAATAGCTATAAAAAAAGATCACCTATTGAAAGTTGCTGACTTCTATGGTGTGGAGCCTCTAAAGAAGTTGAGCAAGGAGGAACTGTTGGATACACTGAAGGGCAAATTGAGGGACAAAGGAATTTTGTCTGTTCGTGTTGAAAATGTGCCTGCAGGGGTCGCTGATGTTGGTGCTGTATCTTCCCCTGTGTTGTCTGGGTCAGTGAGAGTTCCAGGTCTGGCTGGGTTTGGAGCTGGTTTGACTTTTGAGCAGCAAAAACAGCTTCTCCTGTTACAATTGGAGCATGAGCAGAAGAATGAGAAGTTGAAACAGGAGGCCCATCTTCGAAAGGTTGAACTTGCTCATGTGCAGGAAAAACAGAGATTGGATTTGGAGCGCTATAGGCTGGAGCTGATGAGTGAAGGTAAGCTTCAGTCTGGACCTTCCAAGGTTGAGGGTGTAGGTTTGAGTGTTCCTCCAGCTCCAACATTTGATGTTGCTATTAATCTTCGGCTGCTTTCTAAATTTAATGAGAAGGACCCTGATATTTTTTTTGTGCTGTTTGAACGTTTAGCGGAGGCAAGAAAATGGTCTGATGCTGAATGTACCTTGCTACTTCAGTGTGTTTTCACTGGTAAGGCCCAGGAGGCTTTTTCGGCCTTGAGTGTTACTGATAGTAGTAACTATGGGTTGGTGAAATCGGCTGTACTCAGGGCATATGAGTTGGTGCCAGAGGCGTACCGTCAGCGATTCAGACAGTTCAGAAGAGAGAAACAGTCTCACACTGAGTTCGCTCGTGATTTGGCCACTCATTTTTACCGCTGGAGTAGTGCTTCTCAGGTAGAGACTTTAGAAGATCTGCAGGAGCTTATTTTGCTTGAGCTGTTTAAAAATACTTTACCTGATCGTGTGGTAACATATATAAGTGAGCAAAAGGTGAAGACTATTTCAGATGCTGCTAAGCTGGCAGATGAGTTTGTTCTGACACACAAAGGTTCTATTGGTGAGCACCGTGGTCGTGGTCTGTTTGGTCGTGGAGACAACATGGTGGTGGCTCATTCCAATAAGTGGGTGTCAGAAGGGAAGGAAGGAGTTGAAGGTAGAGTTGGCCAGGTACAGCGTAGATTGGACCCAAATCGTGTCTGTAATTACTGTTTTGGGAAAGGTGATTGGCGTAATGAGTGTCCAGTTTTGAAGAAAAAGAAGCAAGGGATGTTCATGGCAAAGCCATGTGGGGCTGCTGCATCCTTGGGTGCAGAGGAGAGGAGCCGTGCTATTGCTGCTGTGCAGGTGCATACCTCCCCTTCAGAGAATTTGAGTGTGTGTCCAGATAGTGAGAACTGTCTGTCCCCTCCTTTGGCTGATGAGGTTGACCCTGGTTATGAGGCTTTTGTGTCAGACGGTTATGTTTCACTAGTTGTCACCTCAGTGACAGTAAAGTGGCTGTGAAGATACTGAGAGATTCAGGGGCCCTCGACTCATTTATTGTAGGCTCTGTACTACCTTTCTCTCCTGACTCAGCTGTGGGTTCCAGTGTAGAGGTCCTGGGGATGGGTTTGACCAGTTTTTCTGCTCCTCAGCATCGACTGTTCTTAATCTCAGATCTGTTACAGGGTGACGTGGTCATGGGAGTGCGTCTGTCTTTGCCTATGGGGGGCATACAGGTCATATTAGGAAATGACCTGGTTGGTGATCTGGTGTGGCCAGACGTGCCCGCTCGAAGTGTTAAACCATCCACTCAAGTAGTAAGTTATGAGTCTCTTCCCTCTACAGTTTCTCCAACCGGTGCAGTGACACGGGCTATGAGTCGTGTCAGTGAGGGCTCTTGTTGTGGTTCTTCAGATAAGAAAAGAGAACCAGTATTTCCTGTGCCTGCGTATCCCTTGTCTGTGTCTTGCAGTGATCTTGTTAAGGAACAAAAGGAGGATCCTTCACTGCAGGCTTTGTATAATCGGGTGCTCCCCGACAATGAAGTAGAGAGTGCAGCCTGTGGCTATTTCCTCCAAGATGGACTTCTGGTGAGAAAGTGGGTTCCTCATGGGAATTGTTTTGGGGGGAATGACATAGTGCAGATTGTTCTGCCCACTAAGCTACGACATACAGTGCTGCAGATTGCTCATGGTGGGGTGTCGGGTCACTTAGGAATACGCAAGACTTACGATCGAGTACTGCCACATTTCTACCGGCCGCGTTTGAAAAGAGACATCTCTGCCTTTGTTAAAACTTGTCACACTTGTCAATTGATTGGAAAACCAAATCAGGTAATCAAGCCTGCCCCTGTGTATCCTATCCCCGTCGCTGAACACCCATTTGAGCATTTGATTGTCGACTGTGTGGGTCCTTTGCCCCGTTCCACATCAGGCAGTAACTTTTTGCTTACTGCCCCCCACCCCCACACCTATAGCATTTCAGCTCTACACAGTCCTTTACAATGTGTCCAGCCTGCAGACACAGTCGACATACTCTCATCTGGTTATCGTGTAGGATCCTGAAATATTCTGCTCCTTCAACTGTTTCAAACTTCACGCTGTATGGGAGTGATTTTACTGTATCATTGAACCTTACCTTCATGAACCTTGTCCCATCACTCATCTCTGTCCCAGCCCATTTCCTTATTTTTATCTCCGATACCCTCTCCACCCCCCACTGTTCCAACTTCTCCGTTATTTGTTCGTCCGTAATATATGCTGGCATGTTCGGAAAAGAAACAATTTCTATGTCTTTCACTACATTCATTGCGATAACTGTTATTTCCAATTTTAAAACCATCCAAAAGTCTCTCCTTCCCTCGAGGATTCCCCATCGAAACCTCCCATCGTCTTCCCGGCTTCACCCTACATGCCACCACCCTCCCGCACACCTCCTCTATTGCGCTTAATAGCTGCATCATTGTCACTTCCTCGTCGCCTTCCACCTCCACATTTACCGCTGCCTCCTTTGTAAATCCATATTCCTCTTCATTCGTTGCTCCTCCATTTTTCCTACCTCTCATGTCCACATCCACAGCTCGTTTCTCCCCCTCTCCCCCGTCTCCCACTTGCCGCGCTTTCCTCTCCGTTTCCCTCCGCACCTCCTCTTCTCCCGCCTCCGTCTTCTCGCCAGCCACCTCCGACACTGCTCCCGCCTCCCTCTCCATCCTTTCCCCCTTCTCTCCATCCACCGCCGTCCCCTCTTTCACTCCTCCAGCCGCCCTTCTCACCGATCCTCCAGCCATTGCCCACACCACGTCCACCACTCTCTGCACTTCCGCATTCGCCGCTCTCCTCACCGCCACCTCTCCTTCCGTCCTCCCCACCGCCGTCGCCACACTTATCGCCACACCTGCCGCCACCTTCTTCCTTCCTCCTTCTCCCTCCTCCATTCTCCCAGCCGCTGCTTCTCCACCACCTCTTCCTCTCCTCGCCTCTCCACCTCCCAGCCTTTCGCCCTCCTTCGCTTTCTCCTCCGCTGGCCATCTCCATGCCGTCCCTGCTCCCCGCCACACACGCCGCAGGACCCGAGTGATCACCTCCCCTCGCTCCACAGTCTCCCCCAAACAGCTCCACGCTGCCGGGGGAAAATCACTCCTCCTCTCCTCCAAACAAATCTCCTTCATCGCTCCTTTTCCTTTTCTTTCCACTTTTCCTCTCTGTCCGCCACTCACCTCCACACAACTTCCCCAACCTACGTCACAAAATGGGCGTGTTCAGGGTGGTATGGCCGTAAGCCAAGAGGGCAAGCACAAAAACGCTATTTATACATGACCACGGTCACCGTAGCGAGCGTTTGTGGACATTTACATCCGTAGAAACATCCTGGCACTTCCACCGCAAAACCTTTGTTAGTTTCTTTGATATTTTACTTTTAACATTATTTACACTATCCCTACTTATCCCTTCACTACTAAATAATTTCTTATAATAAGACCAGAGTCCCATTTTGTCTCTTGCAGACATAACACATCTGCCCGACAGTCCTTAAATATACTGTGCATTTTGCTTTTATTTCTTAGATCATGTGTATTTAAAGAGGCTATAGTGAACATAAGGAGGAAAACGTGAAATCATGTCATACATTTTTCAACTTCTTAAGTTTGCATTTTCCCTTTGCTCTTCTTTTTATTCTTTGCTTGCCACTCTCCCGATTGCCTTTTTCTTATATTTTGTATATTCTCCAAATCCATCTCTGATTCAGATTCTAGGGACGAGGGAAACAGTGCCGGGGACATAGACGCCTTGCGGGTAGTTCCCGCGCTTTTCAGCCTGGCACGGCTCACCCTCATTGGCTTAGGCGCGGGAGCTGCTCCGTTTCCCAGAGCCGCTCCCCCCTCCCCACCAATGGGCTGCCCAGACGTCACCTCAGAGGCTTCCCCGCTCGCCTCCAGGGGAGCTTCCTCCCCTGTCAAGCCATCAGGTACCACTAGGGACTCTTCTACTATCTCCGCCTCTTCCCGACCACTGCTCTCCCCCTCCACCTCACTAATTTCACCCTCCTCTCCCTCACTAAGATTGCAGTCACAATTTTCCATATTGTTTCGACATAATTTACACTTCACCTCCTTATGTCCACACTCTCTCGCATAGTGACCCTGTATTCCACATTTATGACACATAAACTCGGGGCAATCCCTCAGGATATGCCCCGGCTGTATGCACAGTCTACACACACGTACCTGGCTGTCATGAATTACCCGGGAATATTCCGGGCCCAGCGCTGTCATGAACCGCGCAGAGTAAGGCAGTGACTGGATTAGTTTAGTGAATTTCACCCTTACCACCCTCGTTCCGTCTGCCACATTAGTCCCCGGCCACATCCTCTGGCGTATTGCCGACGTGGCCGTAACTCCCCAACCGTGCAGCTTCTCCAAGATGTCCTTGTCCTCGATGTATGCCGGCAGATTCAGAAAAGATACCACGAGCTCATCATTATTCAAATCCTGCACGACAATCCTCGTCCTGCCGATCCTGAACCCTTCCAACAGCCTCTCCTTTCCCTTAACATGACTCATAGTCACCTCGTACTTGTCCATCCCAATGTTTCTGCACGCTAACCGCCCTCCACACAGCTCTCTCACACACTTCATTAACTCCGCCACATTCATCCTCTCCTCCCCGATCAGCTCGAGGCACACCGTCAGATCTTTTTTATATTCCAAATCCTTCATTCTGTCCATTTTCTTTACCGAGTTATCCATCCTCGCCATGCACCGCTCCTTTTGCCCATAATCCTCACTCGTTATCATTTTTCTGTTCTCCATGTCTTGCGCCGTTTATATCCGTCCGTGAAAGAAAAACAAACACAAAAAGGGCGAAAAAAGATACAGAAAAAAAAGAGAAAAAGATAAACTAAACCGCCAGACAGTGAAAACTTCACTGCTGGGGGATGAAGGAAGAAACAAAGAAACACGAAGCACAAAACCAAACACACACAAACTCAGTCACACACTCTCTCACACACACGCTAGTGTCTCAGCTGACTCAACTATCTCCGCACACGCGCGCTCAGAGTGGTATCGCCGTAAGCCAGGAGGCCATTCGCAAATATGCTATTTATACATGCCCACGGTCACCGTAGCGAGGGTTTGTCAAATAAGTGTCAAGGCATTCAATAAATACTTTATCTTACATTATTTAAGCGTCTTGTCTGGCAAGCTGCTGTGTTTCTGAGCGCTGCATGTCCACCCAAGAAGCAGCAGCATTCTCTGCTATTTGCAAAGAGGAGTGAAAAAGCTTACAGCACCTGGTATTCGCAGGCAGTTTACATCCAAGTACTAACCAGGCCCGACCCTGCTTTGCTCCCGAGATCAGACGAGATCAGGCGCGCTAAGTGTGGTATGGCCGTGAGCCAGGAAGCCACTCGCAAATATGCTATTTATACATGCCCACGGTCACCGTAGCGAGCGTTTATGGACATTTACATCCGTAGAGACATCCTGGCACTTCCACCGCTGTCCTTGGCACTCATTTCACAGGCCCCATGATCAATTAGAGACTGGAGTTAAGTGTCTGAGGCAAGTAAGTGTCAAGGCATTCAAAAAATACTCTATCTTAGATTATTTAACCATCTCATCTGGCAAGCTGATGTGTTTCTGAGCGCTGCATGTCCACCCAAGAAGCAGCAGCGTTCTCTGCAAAGAGGAGTGAAAATGCTTACGGCACCTGGTATTCCCAGGTGGTCTTCCATCCAAGTACTAACCAGGCCCGACTCTGATTTGCTTCCGAGATCTGACGAGATCGGGCGCGCTCAGTGTGGTATGGCCGTAAGCCAGGAAGCCACTCGCAAATATGCTATTTATACATGCCCACGGTCACCGTGGCGAGCGTTTGTGTACATTTACATCCGTAGAGACATCCTGGCACTTCCACCGCTGTCCGTGGCACTCATTTCACAGGCCTCATGATCAGCTAGAGACTGCAGTTAAGCGTCTGAGGCAAATAAGTGTCAAGGCGTTCAATAAATATTTTATCTTAGATTATTTAACCATCTCATCTGGCAAGCTGATGTGTTTCTGAGCGCTGCATGTCCACCCAAGAAGCAGCAGCGTTCTCTGCAAAGAGGAGTGAAAATGCTTACGGCACCTGGTATTCCCAGGTGGTCTTCCATCCAAGTACTAACCAGGCCCGACTCTGATTTGCTTCCGAGATCTGACGAGATCGGGCGCGCTCAGTGTGGTATGGCCGTAAGCCAGGAAGCCACTCGCAAATATGCTATTTATACATGCCCACGGTCACCGTGGCGAGCGTTTGTGTACATTTACATCCGTAGAGACATCCTGGCACTTCCACCGCTGTCCGTGGCACTCATTTCACAGGCCTCATGATCAGCTAGAGACTGCAGTTAAGCGTCTGAGGCAAATAAGTGTCAAGGCGTTCAATAAATATTTTATCTTAGATTATTTAAGCGTCTCGTCTGGCAAGCTGCTGTGTTTCTGAGCGTTGCATGTCCACCCAAGAAGCAGCAGTGTCCTCTGCTGTCTGCAAAGAGGAGTGAAAAAGCTTACGGCACCTGGTATTCCCAGGCGGTCTCCCATCCAAGTACTAACCAGGCCCGACGCTGCTTTGCTTCCGAGATCTGACGAGATCGGGCGCGCTCAGTGTGGTATGGCCGTAAGCCAGGAGTGCATGCGCTAATACGCTATTTATACATGCCTACGGTCACTGTAGCGAGTGTTTGTGGACATTTACATCCATAGAGACATCCTGGCACCTCCACCGCTGTCCGTGGCACTCATTTCACAGGCCTCATGATCAGTTAGAGACTGGAGTTAAGCGTCTGAGGCAAATAAGTGTCAAGGCATTCAATAAATACTCTATCTTACATTATTTAAGCGTCTCGTCTGGCAAGCTGATGTGTTTCTGAGCGCTGCATGTCCACCCAAGAAGCAGCAGCGTTCTCTGCAAAGAGGATTGAAAAAGCTTACGGCACCTGGTATTCCCAAGCGGTCTTCCATCCAAGTACTAACCAGGCCCGACTCTGCTTTGCTTCCGAGATCTGACGAGATCGGGCACGCTAAGTGTGGTATGGCCGTAAGCCAGGAGGCCACTCGCAAATATGCTATTTATACATGCCCACGGTCACCGTAGCAAGCGTTTGTGGACATTTACATCCGTAGAGACATCCTGGCACTCCCACCGCTGTCCGTGGCACTCATTTCACAGGCCTCATGATCAGCTAGAGACTGGAGTTAAGCGTCTGAGGCAAATACGTGTCAAGGTGTTCAATAAATACTCTATCTTACATTATTTAAGCGTCTCGTCTGGCAAGCTGATGTGTTTCTGAGCGCTGCATGTCCACCCAAGAAGCAGCAGCGTTCTCTGCAAAGAGGAGTGAAAAAGCTTACGGCACCTGGTATTCCCAGGTGGTCTTCCATCCAAGTACTAACCAGGCCCGACTCTGATTTGCTTCCGAGATCTGACGAGATCGGGCGCGCTCATTGTGGTATGGCCGTAAGCCAGGAAGCCACTCGCAAATATGCTATTTATACATGCCCACGGTCACCGTGGCGAGCGTTTGTGGACATTTACATCCGTAGAGACATCCTGGCACTTCCACCGCTGTCCGTGGCACTCATTTCACAGGCCTCATGATCAGCTAGAGACTGCAGTTAAGCGTCTGAGGCAAATAAGTGTCAAGGCGTTCAATAAATATTTTATCTTAGATTATTTAAGCGTCTCGTCTGGCAAGCTGCTGTGTTTCTGAGCGTTGCATGTCCACCCAAGAAGCAGCAGTGTCCTCTGCTGTCTGCAAAGAGGAGTGAAAAAGCTTACGGCACCTGGTATTCCCAAGCAGTCTCCCATCCAAGTACTAACCAGGCCCGACGCAGCTTTGCTTCCGAGATCTGACGAGATCGGGCGCGCTCAGTGTGGTATGGCCGTAAGCCACGAGAGCACGCGCAAATACGCAATTTATACATGCCCACGGTCACCGTAGTGAGCGTTTGTGGACATTTACATCCATAGAGACATCCTGGTACTTCCACCGCTGTCCGTGGCACTCATTTCACAGGCCTCATGATCAGTTAGAGACTGGAGTTAAGCGTCTGAGGCAAATAAGTGTCAAGGCATTCAATAAATACTCTATCTTACATTATTTAAGCGTCTCGTCTGGCAAGCTGATGTGTTTCTGAGCGCTGCATGTCCACCCAAGAAGCAGCAGCGTTCTCT
Source organism: Sciaenops ocellatus (assembly GCA_033000465.1). NCBI lineage: Eukaryota > Metazoa > Chordata > Actinopteri > Sciaenidae > Sciaenops > Sciaenops ocellatus. The sequence continues at coordinate 26,930,340 of CP136868.1, read as the reverse complement.
GCAAAGAGGAGTGAAAAAGCTTACGGCACCTGGTATTCCCAGGCGGTCTTCCATCCAAGTACTAACCAGGCCCGACTCTGCTTTGCTTCCGAGATCTGACGAGATCGGGCGCGCTCAGTGTGGTATGGCCGTAAGCCAGGAGGCCACTCGCAAATATGCTATTTATACATGCCCACGGTCACCGTAGCAAGCGTTTGTGGACATTTACATCCGTAGAGACATCCTGGCACTTCCACCGCTGTCCGTGGCACTCATTTCACAGGCCTCATGATCAGTTAGAGACTGGAGTTAAGCGTCTGAGGCAAATAAGTGTCAAGGCATTCAATAAATACTCTATCTTACATTATTTAAGCATCTCGTCTGGCAAGCTGATGTGTTTCTGAGCGCTGCATGTCCACCCAAGAAGCAGCAGCGTTCTCTGCAAAGAGGAGTGAAAAAGCTTACGGCACCTGGTATTCCCAGGTGGTCTTCCATCCAAGTACTAACCAGGCCCGACGCTGCTTTGCTTCCGAGATCGGACGAGATCGGGCGCGCTCAGTGTGGTATGGCCGTAAGCCACGAGCGTACGCGCTAATACGCTATTTATACATGCCCACGGTCACTATAGCGAGTGTTTGTGGACATTTACATCCGTACAGACATACTGGCACCTCCACCGCTGTCCGTGGCACTCATTTCACAGGCCTCATGATCAGCTAGAGACTGCAGTTAAGCGTCTGAGGCAAATAATTGTCAAGGCGTTCAATAAATATTTTATCTTAGATTATTTAATCGTCTCGTCTCGCAAGCTGCTGTGTTTCTGAGCGTTGCATGTCCACCCAAGAAGCAGCAGTGTCCTCTGCTGTCTGCAAAGAGGAGTGAAAAAGCTTACGGCACCTGGTATTCCCAGGCGGTCTCCCATCCAAGTACTAACCAGGCCCGACGCTGCTTTGCTTCCGAGATCTGACGAGATCGGGCGCGCTCAGTGTGGTATGGCCGTAAGCCACGAGAGCACGCGCAAATACGCAATTTATACATGCCCACGGTCACCGTAGTGAGCGTTTGTGGACATTTACATCCATAGAGACATCCTGGTACTTCCACCGCTGTCCGTGGCACTCATTTCACAGGCCTCATGATCAGTTAGAGACTGGAGTTAAGCGTCTGAGGCAAATAAGTGTCAAGGCATTCAATAAATACTCTGTCTTACATTATTTAAGCATCTCGTCTGGCAAGCTGATGTGTTTCTGAGCGCTGCATGTCCACCCAAGAAGCAGCAGCGTTCTCTGCAAAGAGGAGTGAAAAAGCTTACGGCACCTGGTATTCCCAGGTGGTCTTCCATCCAAGTACTAACCAGGCCCGACGCTGCTTTGCTTCCGAGATCAGACGAGATCGGGCGCGCTCAGTGTGGTACGGCCGTAAGCCACGAGCGTACGCGCTAATACGCTATTTATACATGCCCACGGTCACTATAGCGAGTGTTTGTGGACATTTACATCCGTACAGACATCCTGGCACCTCCACCGCTGTCCGTGGCACTCATTTCACAGGCCTCATGATCAGCTAGAGACTGCAGTTAAGCGTCTGAGGCAAATAAGTGTCAAGGCGTTCAATAAATATTTTATCTTAGATTATTTAAGCGTCTCGTCTGGCAAGCTGCTGTGTTTCTGAGCGCTGCATGTCCACCCAAGAAGCAGCAGCATTCTCTGCAAAGAGGAATGAAAAAGCTTATGGCACCTGGTATTCCCAGGCGGTCTTCCATCCAAGTACTAACCAGGCCCGACTCTGCTTTGCTTCCGAGATCCGACGAGATCGGGCGCGCTCAGTGTGGTATGGCCGTAAGCCATGAGAGCACGCTCTAATACGCCATTTATACATGCCCACGGTCACTGTAGCAAGCGTTTGAGGACATTTACATCCGTAGAGACATCCTGGCACCTCCACCGCTGTCCGTGGCACTCATTTCACAGGCCTGATGATCAGCTAGAGACTGGAGTTAAGCGTCTGTGTAATGAAGGTAGTCTTCATTACGTACTTTTGTTGTTTGTTGTTTTTGGTAACACAGTGAGTTAACAGGTTTAAGAATGAGGCACAAAGAAATTAGCAAATGTTTATTGAATGGGTGAATGTTGTTGACAGTGTGTGTGTGTGCGGGTCTTGTGTTGCCCTCAGCAGAGAATGAGTGGAGACCAGGCCTGCAAAAGGAAACATTTAGTTAGTTGGTAACCTGAACTCTTTGGGATAGTGATAAAATGTAGCTAAAGGTATTGGATCAAATGTGAGGTGACTGTGCCATATGATAAATGAAATATGTGTGTGTATGTGTGAGTCACTCACCTGATATGTCTCCTCTCCAGGGTGTTCGGGCGAAAAGAGTCCCTGCGTTCACTCGGCAGTATTTAAAGGTTCCGGGTCGTACCATGAACTGATTGGTGTAGGGGGGAGTGCACCTGAATCAGTTCATGGGAGTTCTTTAATAGATTTTATGATGATGTTTACACCGGTAAAAGATATAGTTTGATTGATGTTATAGTAGAGGGTAAATGTATTTTAAGGTTTTGTCTATTGTTTGTGATGTGGATATGTAATGGGAGAGGCAGAATCCCCTTGGGTCTTGGTTGGTAGCAGCAGAGGGGTATTTAAGGCTGCCAGTTGCACCACATGCGGTTGTTGCTGCTGCTGCTAGGACCATGGTGTGCCCGGTCCACAGTATGTGTCCATGTTAAGTCTGTATGTTTATTTAAATATTGGTGAATAAACACCTGGTTGGTTCAACACAACCTCTGCCTCAAGCCTCCTACTGTACCTTGCAATCCAGCCACTACATGGCCACCCTAACAGTCTGAGGCAAATATGTGTCAAGGCGTTCAATAAATACTCTATCTTAGATTATTTAAGCGTCTCGTCTGCCAAGCTGCTGTGTTTCTGAGCGCTGCATGTCCACCCAAGAAGCAGCAGCGTTCTCTGCAAAGAAGAGTGAAAAAGCTTACGGCACCTGGTATTCCCAGGCAGTCTCCCATCCAAGTACTAACCAGGCCCGACGCTGCTTTGCTTCCGAGATCTGACGAGATCGGGCGCGCTCAGTGTGGTATGGCCGTAAGCCATGAGAGCATGCGCAAATACGCAATTTATACATGCCCACGGTCACCGTAGTGAGCGTCTGTGGACATTTACATCCATAGAGACATCCTGGTACTTCCACCGCTGTCTGTGGCACTCATTTCACAGGCCTCATGATCAGTTAGAGACTGGAGTTAAGCGTCTGAGGCAAATAAGTGTCAAGGCATTCAATAAATACTCTATCTTACATTATTTAAGCGTCTCGTCTGGCAAGCTGATGTGTTTCTGAGCGCTGCATGTCCACCCAAGAAGCAGCAGCGTTCTCTGCAAAGAGGAGTGAAAAAGCTTACGGCACCTGGTATTCCCAGGCGGTCTACCATCCAAGTACTAACCAGGCCCGACGCTGCTTTGCTTCCGAGATCTGACGAGATCGGGCGCCCTCAGTGTGGTATGGCCGTAAGCCATGAAAGCGTGCGCAAATATGCTATTTATACATGCCCACGGTCACCGTAGCGAGCGTTTGTGGACATTTAAAGCCGTAGAGACATCCTGGCACCTCCACCGCTGTCCTTGGCACTCATTTCACAGGCCCCATGATCAGCTAGAGACTGGAGTTAAGCGTCTGAGGCAAATAAGTATCAAGGTGTTCAATAAATACTCTATCTTAGATTATTTAAGCGTCTCGTCTGACAAGCTGCTGTGTTTCTGAGCGCTGCATGTTCCCCCAAGAAGCAGCAGCGTTCTCTGCAAAGAGGATTGAAAAAGCTTACGGCACCTGGTATTCCCAGGCGGTTTTCCATCCAAGTACTAACCAGGCCCGACTCTGTTTTGCTTCCGAGATCTGACGAGATCGGGCGCGCTCAGTGTGGTATGGCCGTAAGCCAGGAGGCCACTCGCAAATATGCTATTTATACATGCCCACGGTCACTGTAGCGAGTGTTTGTGGACATTTATATCCGTAGAGACATCCTGGCACCTCCACCGCTGTCTGTGGCACTCATTTAACAGGCCTCATGATCAGCTAGAGACTGCAGTTAAGCGTCTGAGGCAAATAAGTGTGAAGGCGTTCAATAAATATTTTATCTTACATTATTTAAGCGTCTCGTCTGGCAAGTTGCTGTGTTTCTGAGCGTTGCATGTCCACCAAAGAAGCAGCAGCGTCCTCTGCTGTCTGCAAAGAGGAGTGAAAAAGCTTACGGCACCTGGTATTCCCAGGCGGTCTCCCATCCAAGTACTAACCAGGCCCGACGCTGTTTTGCTTCCGAGATCTGACGAGATTGGGCGCGCTCAGTGTGGTATGGCCGTAAGCCACGAGAGCACGCGCAAATACGCAATTTATACATGCCCACGGTCACCGTAGTGAGCGTTTGTGGACATTTACATCCGTAGAGACATCCTGGTACCTCCACCGCTGTCCGTGGCACTCATTTCACAGGCCTCATGATCAGTTAGAGACTGGAGTTAAGCGTCTGAGGCAAATAAGTGTCAAGGCATTCAATAAATACTCTATCTTACATTATTTAAGCATCTCGTCTGGCAAGCTGATGTGTTTCTGAGCGCTGCATGTCCACCCAAGAAGCAGCAGTGTCCTCTGCTGTCTGCAAAGAGGAGTGAAAAAGCTTACGGCACCTGGTATTCCCAGGCAGTCTCCCATCCAAGTACTAACCAGGCCCGACGTTGCTTTGCTTCCGAGATCTGACGAGATCGGGCGCGCTTTTTTTTTTTTATCTTTTATTATCAAAAATACATATTACATTTTATTTACATTCATTACATATTTCTAGAAAACATACAAACATAAATCAAAGAAAATAAACCAAAAACAAAACAACAAAAACAAATCAACACCCAAACAACAAACAAAAACATTAGACCAAACAAACAACCAAAACCAAACAAACAACAAAACAGAAAACACTAAACAAAATAATCAAAAACAAAAACATAACTTTTCTTTACTGTCAACCCGACAAAAAGACGTTTTCTCCATCAGCATACTTTCCATCAATTCTCTTTTTACATAAAATAAATTCTTTAAATGATTTTTCAAGAAATTGCAAAACAAAACCCACACATTCACCCTTTTCCCCTCATACAAAGCAAAATTTCTTCTCATATAAATGGCATACCTTACAAACCCCAAAATTAAATTAACACTATTTACATTCATATTTACTGACTCCCCCACAAATCCAAAAAACAAATTCCACCTCCATTGCCTCTCATTAACATAAACAAACCCGCACAATTCTTTCAAAAAAACCTTCAAATTCTTATAGAATAAACCCAACTCAGGACAATCCAAAAATAAATGCTCTAAATCCTCAGGTTCCCTCCCACATACAGTACACACACGGTCATACGCATTCTTGTTAATCTGATGAAGGATGACGCTAGTAAAAATCCTCCTATGCCGTATCATAAAGTCCATGTTAAAAATCTGTGGACCTGCCAGTTTATTGTCCAAATTCTTCCAAATATTTGAAATCCTATGAGCGGGGAAAAATCTTTCCCACACACTCTCAGAAGCTGGAATTTTGGTGTTACTTGTCATCAGCATTCTGTACCAGAATTTAGTGTTCAACTCTTTGAAGTTCTTTTTAACCGAACCCTTGGCCAGTTCAAAATCCACTGCCTCATCCTTCCTCATATTTTTATTACACCCTAATAAAACCTTCCACTCCTTAGCACACCCAAGATCTAACACCTCCATCACCTTCCTAACATAACCCTTCCTATACTCTAGACCCCTTCCCCTTAACTCCCCACACACCTTATCTACATCAAATTTACCCCCTCTATTTACAAAATGCTTAATTAACACCATCCCCGCCCTCTCCAAAGCTAAATTTTTCATCCCTTTCCCCCCTCGCCCAAACAAAGGATTCTTAAAAACAGGGAGTTGTTCGACCTGGTCTCTGGTCTTGCAGACCGGAGTTAACATAGGCAACACTGCCTCCCATGCCTCCAGGGCCTCCCTATAAAACTCTGGCAGCCTATCTGCCCATTCCTTCGGCCTAAACGCGCAGAGAGCAGAATAGCCCTCTGCCTCCCTCCACCCTAACCCTTCCCTCATCCCATCCATCCACGGATACCAAAACCCTCCACCAATGCACCTAATGACTGTTCTCACCCTAAAAGCCCTCAACCTTGTCCCTATATCTACCAGCCCCAGCCCACCCTCCTTGATGCCCCTTGTTATTGTTTTCCCCGATATCATGTTTGCTTTCTTATTCCAAAGATATGAATTTATCAGTTTTTGTATTTCCTCCCCAATTGTTTTTGGTAAATCCCACACCTTTAAGATATGATTTAGTTTTGACATAATCAACATGTTCACTACCACCACCCTACCTCTTAATTTTACCCCCCTCCCCATCCACAAACACAGTACCTTCCTAACTTTCCCTATCACTTCCCCCCAAGTCCTGTCTCTGGCCTTCTCCCTATCTGTCCCTAAATACACCCCTAGAATCTTGATCTCACCCGTAACCACCTCAAAATCCCACTTCTCCACCCCCCTCACACACCCTCCACAATACATAATTTTCGATTTCTTTTCATTAACCTTTGCCCCAGACGCCCTCCCATACTCCTCCAAATGCCCCATCACCCTCCTAATGCTCTCTTCATCCTTTACCGTAATATTAATGTCATCTGCATACTGCGTAATTTTTGTTATTCCCCCAGACTCTGTTCTAAACCCCTCCACACACCTATCCTCCCTGATCAATATGCTCAAAGGCTCCGCCACCAGTGAATATAGAAAAGCAGATAGCGGACACCCTTGCCTAATCGACCTTTCTAAAACAAAATCCCCAGTTAGTGCCCTGTTCACCTTAACACAACTAAAAGCCCCTCTGTACAAACCCCTGATCCACCCAACAAAATTCTCCCCAAAACCAAAACCCTCTAAAGTATGAAATAGAAAATCATGCTCTACTCTATCAAAAGCCTTATTTAAATCAATATTTAACAAAATCTCCCCCTCCATTCCCATCTTATAAATAATATCTTTTATTGTTAAAATGGAATCCGAGATATCTCTATTAGGTATGCTGTAGCTCTGCGTATAATTAATAATACTTCCTATAACTATTTTTAATCTATTTGCCAAAATCTTGGCAAATATCTTATAATCAGTGTTTAAAAGGCTAATTGGCCTATAATTACCTAAGTCCCTTTTATCCCCCTTTCCTTTATATATTATCGTTAATACCCCCTCCAAAAATGACCTAGGACACCGCCCCCCCTGCCCAAAGCTCTCATATAGAGCCAAGAGGATAGGTGCAAGCTCCTTTTTAAAAGCAATATAAAATTCAGCTGACAAACCATCTTTCCCTGGACTCTTCCCTCTATTAAGCCCCTCTATCGCCCTTTCTACCTCTTCCAGGGTCAGAGGGGCATCACAAATAAATTTTTCTTCTTTAGTTAGTTTCTTAGATATTTTACTTATTACCTTATTTACACTATCCATACTTATCCCTTCACTACTAAATAAACTCTTATAAAAATCATTTACTATATTTAATACATCCTCTTCTTTATCTCTACTTATACCATTACTATCAAATAATTCATTTATGCACGCTTTTTTCTGTTTTTCTTTTTCTAGACCCAGGAAGAAGGCCGTACACCTCTCTCCCTCCAATGCCTCCCTCACCTTCCCCCTTAGCATAGCCCCCCTACATTTATTTTTCCTCATGTTATCTAATTTATTCTTTATACTAATATACTCATCAGGTTTATAATTCGGATTCATTTCCATCATTTCCACCTCTTTGTTTAATAAAACCCCCAATTCTTTTTCCTTTCTCTTACTCAACCAATTCCTCTGTTTACTATAATTTATGCTTGCTTTTTTCAAACCACCCTTCAGAAGCTCCCACCACTTCCCCCAGTCCCCCCCCTCCCCACACACCCCTTTCCAATATTCAATTATTCCCCTTATTTTTTTACAATATAAAGGCTCATCAACAAGACTTGAATTCAGAACCCACAACCCACTGCTAAAAACTCTCCGTTCCCCCACGCCCAAACTTAAATATGCATGATCGCTCCAGCAATTAAAGGTGTAATCAACCCTATCAACCCTTTTTACCAAACCCTCCGACACCAAAGCAAAGTCAATTCTCGTTTGTTTTAACACCCCCTTCACCAGTTGTCTCCTTGAATACCCCCTTTTATAAAAATTCCTCATCCTCCACACATCCACCAAATTAGAAGTTGAACATAAATCAAAGAAAGCACCCCTACTACAATCCCCTTTAAATACATTATTATCAGATACATCTATTTTATATTGGTATAAATTAAAGTCCCCTACTATAATACAATCACCCCCCACCCATTTCCCCAGCCCTCTCAAACAATCTCTTCTATTAATTTCTATATTAGGCAGATATATATTAATAATGCGTATAACCCTATCCCCTTCCCCACAGTCCAAAACCAAAATCCGTCCATTCAAGTCCATGTGTACAACACGTATTTCTGAAAAAACCCCCCTCCTCACGCATGTGGCCACTCCACATGCTTTCTCCGTGTTGTTTGCTGTGAATATTTTAAAGTCCATAAAGTCTTTTTTCACATTGTTCTCTGTTTTATTGTCCCATTTTGTCTCTTGAAGACAGAGCACATCTGCCCGGATGTTGTTGAAAATATTGTGGATTTTATCTTTATTCCTGAGACCATTTGTATTTAAAGAAGTAAGTGTGAACATGAGGAGGAGAGTGGATGAAATTATGCCGTACATTATATGTAGTTATCATGTTTGCATTTTCCCCTTGCTTTTCTTTTTACTTTTTGATTGCCATTCACCCGATTGTCGTTTCCTTATGTTGTTTATATTCTCGAGATCCATTTCTGTTTCAGAGTCCACGGAAGAGGGGAACAGAGGCGGGGACAAAGACACTATTCGAGCGCTTCCCGCGCTTCTCAGCCTGGAACGGCTCAGCCTCATTGGTTGAGGCGTGGGCGCTGCCCCGTCTCCCAGAGCCGCACCCCCCTCTCCACCAATAGGCTGCCCAGACGTTATCTCCATGGCTTCCCCGCTCGCCTCCGGGGGAGCTTCCATCCCCGTCATGCCATCGGGTACCGCCAGGGATTCTCCGACAATTTCTGCCTCTTCCCGACTACTGCTCTCCTCCGACACCCTGCTTATTTCATCCTCCTCTCCCTCACTTCGATTGCAGTCGCAATTTTCCATATTGTTTCGACATAATTTACACTTCACCTCCTTATGTCCACACTCTCTCGCATAGTGACCCTGTATTCCACATTTATGACACATAAACTCGGGGCAATCCCTCAGTATATGCTCCGGCTGTATGCACAGTCTACACACACGTACCTGGCTGTCATGAATTACCCGGAAATATTCCGGGCCCAGCGCTGTCATGAACCGCGCAGAGTAAGGCAGTGACTGGATTAGTTTAGTGAATTTCACCCTTACCACCCTCGTTCCGTCTGCCACATTAGTCCCCGGCCACATCCTCCGGCGTATTGCCGACGTGGCCGTAACTCCCCAACCGTGCAGCTTCTCCAAGATGTCCTTGTCCTCGATGTATGCCGGCAGATTCAGAAAAGATACCACGAGCTCATCATTATTCAAATCCTGCACGACAATCCTCGTCCCGCCGATCCTGAACCCTTCCAACAGCCTCTCCTTTCCCTTAACATGACTCATAGTCACCTCGTACTTGTCCATCCCAATGTTTCTGCACGCCACCAGCCCTCCACACAGCTCTCTCACACACTTCATTAACTCCGCCACATTCACCCTCTCCTCCCCGATCGGCTCGAGGCACACCGTCAGATCTTTTTGATATTCCAAATCCTTCATTCTGTCCATTTTCTTTACCGAGTTATCCGTCCTCGCCATGCACCGCTCCTTTTGCCCATAATCCTCACTCGTTATCATTTTTCTGTTCTCCATGTCTTGCGCCGTTTATATCCGTCCGTGAAAGAAAAACAAACACAAAAAGGGTGAAAAAAGATACAGAAAAAAAAGAGAAAAAGATAAACTAAACCACCAGACAGTGAAAACTTCACTGCTGGGGGATGAAGGAAGAAACAAAGAAACACGAAGCACAAAACCAAACACACACAAACTCAGTCACACACTCTCTCACACACACGCTAGTGTCTCAGCTGACTCAACTATCTCCGCACACGCGCGCTCAGTGGTATCGCCGTAAGCCAGGAGGCCATTCGCAAATATGCTATTTATACATGCCCACGGTCACCATAGCGAGGGTTTGTCAAATAAGTGTCAAGGCATTCAATAAATACTTTATCTTACATTATTTAAGCGTCTTGTCTGGCAAGCTGCTGTGTTTCTGAGCGCTGCTGTCCACCCAAGAAGCAGCAGCATCCTCTGCTATTTGCAAAGAGGAGTGAAAAAGCTTACAGCACCTGGTATTCGCAGGCAGTTTACATCCAAGTACTAACCAGGCCAGACCCTGCTTTGCTCCCGAGATCAGACGAGATCAGGCGCGCTAAGTGTGGTATGGCCGTGAGCCAGGAAGCCACTCGCAAATATGCTATTTATACATGCCCACGGTCACCGTAGCGAGCGTTTATGGACATTTACATCCGTAGAGACATCCTGGCACTTCCACCGCTGTCCTTGGCACTCATTTCACAGGCCCCATGATCAATTAGAGACTGGAGTTAAGTGTCTGAGGCAAGTAAGTGTCAAGGCATTCAAAAAATACTCTATCTTAGATTATTTAACCATCTCATCTGGCAAGCTGCTGTGTTTCTGAGCGTTGCATGTCCACCCAAGAAGCAGCAGTGTCCTCTGCTGTCTGCAAAGAGGAGTGAAAAAGCTTATGGCACCTGGTATTCCCAGGCAGTCTTCCACCCAAGTACTAACCAGGCCCGACGCTGCTTTGCTTCCGAGATCTGACGAGATCGGGCGCGCTCAGTGTGGTATGGCCGTGAGCCACGAAAGCATGCGCAAATACGCTATTTATACATGCCCACGGTCACCGTAGCGAGCATTTGTGGACATTTACAGCCGTAGAGACATCCTGGCACTTCCACCGCTGTCCTTGGCACTCATTTCACAGGCCCCATGATCAGTTAGAGACTGGAGTTAAGCGTCTGAGGCAAATAAGTGTCAAGGCATTCAATAAATACTCTATCTTACATTATTTAAGCGTCTCGTCTGGCAAGCTGATGTGTTTCTGAGCGCTGCATGTCCACCCAAGAAGCAGCAGCGTTCTCTGCAAAGAGGAGTGAAAAAGCTTACGGCACCTGGTATTCCCAGGCGGTCTTCCATCCAAGTACTAACCAGGCCCGACGCTGCTTTGCTTCCGAGATCTGACGAGATCGGGCGCCCTCAGTGTGGTATGGCCGTAAGCCATGAAAACATGCGCAAATACGCTATTTATACATGCCCACGGTCACCGTAGCGAGCGTTTGTGGACATTTACAGCCGTAGAGACATCCTGGCGCTTCCACCGCTGTCCTTGGCACTCATTTCACAGGCCCCATGATCAGCTAGAGACTGGAGTTAAGCGTCTGAGGCAAATAAGTGTCAAGGCGTTCAATAAATACTCTATCTTAGATTATTTAAGCATCTCCTCTGGCAAGCTGCTGTGTTTCTGAGCGCTGCATGTCCACCCAAGAAGCAGCAGCATTCTCTGCAAAGAGGAGTGAAAAAGCTTACGGCACCTGGTATTCCCAGGCGGTCTTCCATCCAAGTACTAAGCAGGCCCGACGCTGCTTTGCTTCCGAGATCTGACGAGATCGGGCGCGCTCAGTGTGGTATGGCCGTGAGCCATGAGATCACGCGCAAATACGCTATTTATACATGCACACGGTCACCGTAGTGAGCGTTTGTGGACATTTACATCCGTAGAGACATCCTGGCACCTCCACCGCTGTCCGTGGCACTCATTTCACAGGCCTCATGATCAGTTAGAGACTGGAGTTAAGCGTCTGAGGCAAATAAGTGTCAAGGCATTCAATAAATACTCTATCTTACATTATTTAAGCATCTCGTCTGGCAAGCTGATGTGTTTCTGAGCGCTGCATGTCCACCCAAGAAGCAGCAGTGTTCTCTGCAAAGAGCACTGAAAAAGCTTACGGCACCTGGTATTCCCAGGCAGTCTTCCACCCAAGTACTAACCAGGCCCGACGCTGCTTTGCTTCCGAAATCTGACGAGATCGGGCGCGCTTTTTTTTTTTTTTTTTTATCTTTTATTATCAAAAATACATATTTACATTTTATTTACATTCATTACATATTTCTAGAAAACATACAAACATAAAAAGAAAATAAACCAAAAACAAAACAACAAAAACAAATCAACACCCAAACAACAAAAACATTAGACCAAACAAACAACCAAAACCAAACAAACAACAAAACAGAAAACACTAAACAAAATAATCAAAAACAAAAACATAACTTTTCTTTACTGTCAACCCGACAAAAAGACGTTTTCTCCATCAGCATACTTTCCATCAATTCTCTTTTTACATAAAATAAATTCTTTAAATGATTTTTCAAGAAATTGCAAAACAAAACCCACACATTCACCCTTTTCCCCTCATACAAAGCAAAATTTCTTCTCATATAAATGGCATACCTTACAAACCCCAAAATTAAATTAACACTATTTACATTCATATTTACTGACTCCCCCACAAATCCAAAAAACAAATTCCACCTCCATTGCCTCTCATTAACATAAACAAACCCGCACAATTCTTTCAAAAAAACCTTCAAATTCTTATAGAATAAACCCAACTCAGGACAATCCAAAAATAAATGCTCTAAATCCTCAGGTTCCCTCCCACATACAGTACACACACGGTCATACGCATTCTTGTTAATCTGATGAAGGATGACGCTAGTAAAAATCCTCCTATGCCGTATCATAAAGTCCATGTTAAAAATCTGTGGACCTGCCAGTTTATTGTCCAAATTCTTCCAAATATTTGAAATCCTATGAGTGGGGAAAAATCTTTCCCACACACTCTCAGAAGCTGGAATTTTGGTGTTACTTGTCATCAGCATTCTGTACCAGAATTTAGTGTTCAACTCTTTGAAGTTCTTTTTAACCGAACCCTTGGCCAGTTCAAAATCCACTGCCTCATCCTTCCTCATATTTTTATTACACCCTAATAAAACCTTCCACTCCTTAGCACACCCAAGATCTAACACCTCCATCACCTTCCTAACATAACCCTTCCTATACTCTAGACCCCTTCCCCTTAACTCCCCACCCACCTTATCTACGTCAAATTTACCCCCTCTATTTACAAAATGCTTAATTAACACCATCCCCGCCCTCTCCAAAGCTAAATTTTTCATCCCTTTCCCCCCTCGCCCAAACAAAGGATTCTTAAAAACAGGGAGTTGTTCGACCTGGTCTCTGGTCTTGCAGACCGGAGTTAACATAGGCAACACTGCCTCCCATGCCTCCAGGGCCTCCCTATAAAACTCTGGCAGCCTATCTGCCCATTCCTTCGGCCTAAACGCGCAGAGAGCAGAATAGCCCCCTGCCTCCCTCCACCCTAACCCTTCCCTCATCCCATCCATCCACGGATACCAAAACCCTCCACCAATGCACCTAATGACTGTTCTCACCCTAAAAGCCCTCAACCTTGTCCCTATATCTACCAGCCCCAGCCCACCCTCCTTGATGCCCCTTGTTATTGTTTTCCCCGATATCATGTTTGCTTTCTTATTCCAAAGATATGAATTTATCAGTTTTTGTATTTCCTCCCCAATTGTTTTTGGTAAATCCCACACCTTTAAGATATGATTTAGTTTTGACATAATCAACATGTTCACTACCACCACCCTACCTCTTAATTTTACCCCCCTCCCCATCCACAAACACAGTACCTTCCTAACTTTCCCTATCACTTCCCCCCAAGTCCTGTCTCTGGCCTTCTCCCTATCTGTCCCTAAATACACCCCTAGAATCTTGATCTCACCCGTAACCACCTCAAAATCCCACTTCTCCACCCCCCTCACACACCCTCCACAATACATAATTTTCGATTTCTTTTCATTAACCTTTGCCCCAGACGCCCTCCCATACTCCTCCAAATGCCCCATCACCCTCCTAATGCTCTCTTCATCCTTTACCGTAATATTAATGTCATCTGCATACTGCGTAATTTTTGTTATTCCCCCAGACTCTGTTCTAAACCCCTCCACACACCTATCCTCCCTGATCAATATGCTCAAAGGCTCCGCCACCAGTGAATATAGAAAAGCAGATAGCGGACACCCTTGCCTAATCGACCTTTCTAAAACAAAATCCCCAGTTAGTGCCCCGTTCACCTTAACACAACTAAAAGCCCCTCTGTACAAACCCCTGATCCACCCAACAAAATTCTCCCCAAAACCAAAACCCTCTAAAGTATGAAACAGAAAATCATGCTCTACTCTATCAAAAGCCTTATTTAAATCAATATTTAACAAAATCCCCCCCTCCATTCCCATCTTATAAATAATATCTTTTATTGTTAAAATGGAATCCGAGATATCTCTATTAGGTATGCTGTAGCTCTGCGTATAATTAATAATACTTCCTATAACTATTTTTAATCTATTTGCCAAAATCTTGGCAAATATCTTATAATCAGTGTTTAAAAGGCTAATTGGCCTATAATTACCTAAGTCCCTTTTATCCCCCTTTCCTTTATATATTATCGTTAATACCCCCTCCAAAAATGACCTAGGACACCGCCCCCCCTGCCCAAAGCTCTCATATAGAGCCAAGAGGATAGGTGCAAGCTCCTTTTTAAAAGCAATATAAAATTCAGCTGACAAACCATCTTTCCCTGGACTCTTCCCTCTATTAAGCCCCTCTATCGCCCTTTCTACCTCTTCCAGGGTCAGAGGGGCATCACAAATAAATTTTTCTTCTTTAGTTAGTTTCTTAGATATTTTACTTATTACCTTATTTACACTATCCATACTTATCCCTTCACTACTAAATAAACTCTTATAAAAATCATTTACTATATTTAATACATCCTCTTCTTTATCTCTACTTATACCATTACTATCAAATAATTCATTTATGCACGCTTTTTTCTGTTTTTCTTTTTCTAGACCCAGGAAGAAGGCCGTACACCTCTCTCCCTCCAATGCCTCCCTCACCTTCCCCCTTAGCATAGCCCCCCTACATTTATTTTTCCTCATGTTATCTAATTTATTCTTTATACTAATATACTCATCAGGTTTATAATTCGGATTCATTTCCATCATTTCCACCTCTTTGTTTAATAAAACCCCCAATTCTTTTTCCTTTCTCTTACTCAACCAATTCCTCTGTTTACTATAATTTATGCTTGCTTTTTTCAAACCACCCTTCAGAAGCTCCCACCACTTCCCCCAGTCCCTCCCCTCCCCACACACCCCTTTCCAATATTCAATTATTCCCCTTATTTTTTTACAATATAAAGGCTCATCAACAAGACTTGAATTCAGAACCCACAACCCACTGCTAAAAACTCTCCGTTCCCCCACGCCCAAACTTAAATATGCATGATCGCTCCAGCAATTAAAGGTGTAATCAACCCTATCAACCCTTTTTACCAAACCCTCCGACACCAAAGCAAAGTCAATTCTCGTTTGTTTTAACACCCCCTTCACCAGTTGTCTCCTTGAATACCCCCTTTTATAAAAATTCCTCACCCTCCACACATCCACCAAATTAGAAGTTGAACATAAATCAAAGAAAGCACCCCTACTACAATCCCCTTTAAATACATTATTATCAGATACATCTATTTTATATTGGTATAAATTAAAGTCCCCTACTATAATACAATCACCCCCCACCCATTTCCCCAGCCCTCTCAAACAATCTCTTCTATTAATTTCTATATTAGGCAGATATATATTAATAATGCGTATAACCCTATCCCCTTCCCCACAGTCCAAAACCAAAATCCGTCCATTCAAGTCCATGTGTACAACACGTATTTCTGAAAAAACCCCCCTCCTCACGCATGTGGCCACTCCACATGCTTTCTCTGTGTTGTTTGCTGTGAATATTTTAAAGTCCATAAAGTCTTTTTTCACATTGTTCTCTGTTTTATTGTCCCATTTTGTCTCTTGAAGACAGAGCACATCTGCCCGGATGTTGTTGAAAATATTGTGGATTTTATCTTTATTCCTGAGACCATTTGTATTTAAAGAAGTAAGTGTGAACATGAGGAGGAGAGTGGATGAAATTATGCCGTACATTATATGTAGTTATCATGTTTGCATTTTCCCCTTGCTTTTCTTTTTACTTTTTGATTGCCATTCACCCGATTGTCGTTTCCTTATGTTGTTTATATTCTCGAGATCCATTTCTGTTTCAGAGTCCACGGAAGAGGGGAACAGAGGCGGGGACAAAGACACTATTCGAGCGCTTCCCGCGCTTCTCAGCCTGGAACGGCTCAGCCTCATTGGTTGAGGCGTGGGCGCTGCCCCGTCTCCCAGAGCCGCACCCCCCTCTCCACCAATAGGCTGCCCAGACGTCATCTCCAGGGCTTCCCCGCTCGCCTCCGGGGGAGCTTCCTCCCCCATCACGCCAGCAGGGACCACCAGGGATTCCTGGATAGTTTCTGCCTCCTCCCTACCACAGCTCCCCTCCTCCACCCCGCTTATTCCGTTCTCCTCTCCCTCACTGTGATTACACACGCATTCAGCTTTATTATTCCGACATATTTTGCATTTCTCCTCCCTGTGTCCACACTCCTTTGCATAATGTCCTTGCACACCGCATTTATGACACATAAATTCTGGGCAGTCTCTCAGGATGTGCCCCGGCTGAATGCAAAGCCTGCACACACGTACCTGTCTGTCATGGATTACTCTAAAGTATTCAGGACCCAGCGCTGTCATAAAGCGGGCTGAATACGGCAGTGATTGAATTTGCTTCGTAAATTTTACTCTGACAAACCTTGTGCCATCCGCGACGTTGGACCCCGGCCACATCCTCCGCCGTATCGCCGATGTGGCCGTCACTCCCCAGCCATGCAGCTTGTCCAAGATCTCCTCATCCGTGATGTACACCGGCAGGTTGAGAAAAGACACCACCAACTCATCATTATTTAGCTCCTGTGCCACCACACTCGTCCCGCCGATCTTAAATCCTTCCAGCAGCCTTTCTTTTCCTTTCACATGACTCATAGTCACTTCATATTTGCTCATCCCGATGTTTCGGCACGCCATCAGTCCCCCACACAACGCCCTGATACACCTTATTAGTTCCGCCACGTTTACCCTCTCTTCTCCTATCAACTCCACACACACCGTCAGGTCCTTTCTATATTCCAAATCCTTCATCATCACTGGTTTCTTTACCGGGTCATCCGTCTTTTCCGTGCGCCGGTCTTTCTGTCCATTATCCGTACTCAATGTCCGTCTGTCGCTCTCCATTTCATAAATCCGTTTAGTCCGTCCGTGAAGAAAAAAAAAACGGAAAAAAAGAGGAAGCAAAAAACCCGCAAAAACCCAGTAACAGGAAAAGAAAAAAAAAGAGGAGACCAGACCCCCAGACAGTGAAAACTTCACTGCTGGGGGCGAAAGGGAAAGAAAGAAAAAAAAAAACACGAAATAAAGTACTAAACACTAAACTCACTCACACACTCTCTCACACACACACTACTCTCACGTACGCTACTCTCACTCAGCTGTCTCTCTCTCTCTCTCTCTCCAACTTCCGATAGGGCGTGTTCAGGGTGGTATGGCCGTAAGCCACGAAAGCATGCGCAAATACGGTATTTATACATGCCCACGGTCACCGTAGCGAGCATTTGTGGACATTTACAGCCGTAGAGACATCCTGGCACTTCCACCGCTGTCCTTGGCACTCATTTCACAGGCCCCATGATCAGCTAGAGACTGGAGTTAAGCGTCTGAGGCAAATAAGTGTCAAGGCGTTCAATAAATACTCTATCTTAGATTATTTAAGCGTCTCGTCTGACAAGCTGCTGTGTTTCTGAGCGCTGCATGTTCCCCCAAGAAGCAGCAGCGTTCTCTGCAAAGAGGAGTGAAAAAGCTTACAGCACCTGGTATTCCCAGGCGGTCTTCCATCCAAGTACTAACCAGGCCCGACTCTGCTTTGCTTCCGAGATCTGACGAGATCGGGCGCGCTCAGTGTGGTATGGCCGTAAGCCAGGAAGCCACTTGCAAATATGCTATTTATACATGCCCACGGTCACCATAGCGAGCGTTTGTGGACATTTACATCCATAGAGACATCCTGGCACTTCCACTGCTGTCCGTGGCACTCATTTCACAGGCCTCATGATCAGCTAGAGACTGCAGTTAAGCGTCTGAGGCAAATAAGTGTCAAGGCGTTCAATAAATATTTTATCTTAGATTATTTAAGCGTCTCGTCTGGCAAGCTGCTGTGTTTCTGAGCGTTGCATGTCCACCCAAGAAGCAGCAGTGTCCTCTGCTGTCTGCAAAGAGGAGTGAAAAAGCTTACAGCACCTGGTATTCCCAAGCAGTCTCCCATCCAAGTACTAACCAGGCCCGACGCAGCTTTGCTTCCGAGATCTGACGAGATCGGGCGCGCTCAGTGTGGTATGGCCGTAAGCCAGGAGGCCAATCGCAAATATGCTATTTATACATGCCCACGGTCACTGTAGCGAGTGTTTGTGGACATTTACATCCGTAGAGACATCCTGGCACCTCCACCGCTGTCTGTGGCACTCATTTCACAGGCCTCATGATCAGCTAGAGACGGGAGTTAAGCGTCTGAGGCAAATAAGTGTCAAGGTGTTCAATAAATACTCTATCTTTGATTATTTAAGCGTCTCCTCTGGCAAGCTGCTGTGTTTCTGAGCGCTGCATGTCCACCCAAGAAGCAGCAGCATTCTCTGCAAAGAGGAATGAAAATCTTACGGCACCTGGTATTCCCAGGCAGTCTTCCATCCAAGTACTAACCAGGCCCGACTCTGCTTTGTTTCCGAGATCCGACGAGATCGGGCGCGGTCAGTGTGGTATGGCCGTAAGCCACAAGAGCATGCGCAAATACGCAATTTATACATGCCCACGGTCACCGTAGTGAGCATTTGAGGACATTTACATCCGTAGAGACATCCTGGCACCTCCACCGCTGTCCGTGGCACTCATTTCACAGGCCTCATGATCAGCTAGAGACTGGAGTTAAGCGTCTGTGTAATGAAGGTAGTCTTCATTACGTACTTTTGTTGTTTGTTGTTTTTGTTATTAGTAACACAGTGAGTTAACAGGTTGAAGAATGAGGCACAAAGAAATTAGCAAATGTTTATTGAATGGGTGAATGTTGTTGACGGTGTGTGTGTGTGTGTGCGGGTCTTGTGTTGCCCTCAGCAGAGAATGAGTGGAGACCAGGCCTGCAAAAGGAAACATTTAGTTAGTTGGTAACCTGAACTCTTTGGGATAGTGATAAAATGTAGCTAAAGGTATTGGATCAAATGTGAGGTGACTGTGCCATATGATAAATGAAATATGTGTGTGTATGTGTGAGTCACTCACCTGATATGTCTCCTCTCCAGGGTGTTCGGGCGAAAAGAGTCCCTGCGTTCACTCGGCGGTATTTAAAGGTTTCCGGGTCGTACCATGAACTGATTGGTGTAGGGGGGAGTGCACCTGAATCAGTTCATGGGAGTTCTTTAATGGATTTTATGATGATGTTTACACCGGTAGAAGATATAGTTTGATTGATGTTATAGTAGAGGGTAAATGTATTTTAAGGTTTTGTCTATTGTTTGTGATGTGGATATGTAATGGGAGAGGCAGAATCTCCTTGGGTCTTGGTTGGTAGCAGCAGAGGGGTATTTAAGGCTGCCAGTTGCACCACATGCGGTTGTTGCTGCTGCTGCTAGGACAATGGTGTGCCCGGTCCACAGTATGTGTCCATGTTAAGTCTGTATGTTTATTTAAATGTTGGTGAATAAACACCTGGTTGGTTCAGCATAACCTCTGCCTCAAGCCTCCTACTGTACCTTGCAATCCAGCCACTACATGGCCACCCTAACAGTCTGAGGCAAATAAGTGTCAAGGCGTTCAATAAATACTCTATCTTAGATTATTTAAGCGTCTCGTCTACCAAGCTGCTGTGTTTCTGAGCGCTGCATGTCCACCCAAGAAGCAGCAGCGTTCTCTGCAAAGAGGAGTGAAAAAGCTTACGGCACCTGGTATTCCCAGGCGGTCTCCCATCCAAGTACCAACCAGGCCCGACGCTGCTTTGCTTCCGAGATCTGACGAGATCGGGCGCGCTCAGTGTGGTATGGCCGTAAGCCAGGAAGCCACTTGCAAATATGCTATTTATACATGCCCACGGTCACCATAGCGAGCGTTTGTGGACATTTACATCCGTAGAGACATCCTGGCACTTCCACTGCTGTCCGTGGCACTCATTTCACAGGCCTCATGATCAGCTAGAGACTGCAGTTAAGCGTCTGAGGCAAATAAGTGTCAAGGCGTTCAATAAATATTTTATCTTAGATTATTTAAGCGTCTCGTCTGGCAAGCTGCTGTGTTTCTGAGCGTTGCATGTCCACCCAAGAAGCAGCAGTGTCCTCTGCTGTCTGCAAAGAGGAGTGAAAAAGCTTACAGCACCTGGTATTCCCAAGCAGTCTCCCATCCAAGTACTAACCAGGCCTGACGCAGCTTTGCTTCCGAGATCTGACGAGATCGGGCGCGCTCAGTGTGGTATGGCCGTAAGCCACGAGAGCATGCGCAAATACGCAATTTATACATGCCCACGGTCACCGTAGTGAGCGTTTGTGGACATTTACATCCATAGAGACATCCTGGTACTTCCACCGCTGTCCGTGGCACTCATTTCACATGCCTCATGATCAGTTAGAGACTGGAGTTAAGCGTCTGAGGCAAATAAGTGTCAAGGCATTCAATAAATACTCTATCTTTGATTATTTAAGCGTCTCCTCTGGCAAGCTGCTGTGTTTCTGAGCGCTGCATGTCCACCCAAGAAGCAGCAGCATTCTCTGCAAAGAGGAATGAAAATCTTACGGCACCTGGTATTCCCAGGCAGTCTTCCATCCAAGTACTAACCAGGCCCGACTCTGCTTTGTTTCCGAGATCCGACGAGATCGGGCGCGGTCAGTGTGGTATGGCCGTAAGCCACAAGAGCATGCGCAAATACGCAATTTATACATGCCCACGGTCACCGTAGTGAGCATTTGAGGACATTTACATCCGTAGAGACATCCTGGCACCTCCACCGCTGTCCGTGGCACTCATTTCACAGGCCTCATGATCAGCTAGAGACTGGAGTTAAGCGTCTGTGTAATGAAGGTAGTCTTCATTACGTACTTTTGTTGTTTGTTGTTTTTGTTATTAGTAACACAGTGAGTTAACAGGTTGAAGAATGAGGCACAAAGAAATTAGCAAATGTTTATTGAATGGGTGAATGTTGTTGACGGTGTGTGTGTGTGTGTGCGGGTCTTGTGTTGCCCTCAGCAGAGAATGAGTGGAGACCAGGCCTGCAAAAGGAAACATTTAGTTAGTTGGTAACCTGAACTCTTTGGGATAGTGATAAAATGTAGCTAAAGGTATTGGATCAAATGTGAGGTGACTGTGCCATATGATAAATGAAATATGTGTGTGTATGTGTGAGTCACTCACCTGATATGTCTCCTCTCCAGGGTGTTCGGGCGAAAAGAGTCCCTGCGTTCACTCGGCGGTATTTAAAGGTTTCCGGGTCGTACCATGAACTGATTGGTGTAGGGGGGAGTGCACCTGAATCAGTTCATGGGAGTTCTTTAATGGATTTTATGATGATGTTTACACCGGTAGAAGATATAGTTTGATTGATGTTATAGTAGAGGGTAAATGTATTTTAAGGTTTTGTCTATTGTTTGTGATGTGGATATGTAATGGGAGAGGCAGAATCTCCTTGGGTCTTGGTTGGTAGCAGCAGAGGGGTATTTAAGGCTGCCAGTTGCACCACATGCGGTTGTTGCTGCTGCTGCTAGGACAATGGTGTGCCCGGTCCACAGTATGTGTCCATGTTAAGTCTGTATGTTTATTTAAATGTTGGTGAATAAACACCTGGTTGGTTCAGCATAACCTCTGCCTCAAGCCTCCTACTGTACCTTGCAATCCAGCCACTACATGGCCACCCTAACAGTCTGAGGCAAATAAGTGTCAAGGCGTTCAATAAATACTCTATCTTAGATTATTTAAGCGTCTCGTCTACCAAGCTGCTGTGTTTCTGAGCGCTGCATGTCCACCCAAGAAGCAGCAGCGTTCTCTGCAAAGAGGAGTGAAAAAGCTTACGGCACCTGGTATTCCCAGGCGGTCTCCCATCCAAGTACCAACCAGGCCCGACGCTGCTTTGCTTCCGAGATCTGACGAGATCGGGCGCGCTCAGTGTGGTATGGCCGTAAGCCAGGAAGCCACTTGCAAATATGCTATTTATACATGCCCACGGTCACCATAGCGAGCGTTTGTGGACATTTACATCCGTAGAGACATCCTGGCACTTCCACTGCTGTCCGTGGCACTCATTTCACAGGCCTCATGATCAGCTAGAGACTGCAGTTAAGCGTCTGAGGCAAATAAGTGTCAAGGCGTTCAATAAATATTTTATCTTAGATTATTTAAGCGTCTCGTCTGGCAAGCTGCTGTGTTTCTGAGCGTTGCATGTCCACCCAAGAAGCAGCAGTGTCCTCTGCTGTCTGCAAAGAGGAGTGAAAAAGCTTACAGCACCTGGTATTCCCAAGCAGTCTCCCATCCAAGTACTAACCAGGCCCGACGCAGCTTTGCTTCCGAGATCTGACGAGATCGGGCGCGCTCAGTGTGGTATGGCCGTAAGCCACGAGAGCACGCGCAAATACGCAATTTATACATGCCCACGGTCACCGTAGTGAGCGTTTGTGGACATTTACATCCATAGAGACATCCTGGTACTTCCACCGCTGTCCGTGGCACTCATTTCACATGCCTCATGATCAGTTAGAGACTGGAGTTAAGCGTCTGAGGCAAATAAGTGTCAAGGCATTCAATAAATACTCTATCTTACATTATTTAAGCGTCTCGTCTGGCAAGCTGATGTGTTTCTGAGCGCTGCATGTCCACCCAAGAAGCAGCAGCGTTCTCTGCAAAGAGGAGTGAAAAAGCTTACGGCACCTGGTATTCCCAGGCGGTCTTCCATCCAAGTACCAACCAGGCCCGACGCTGCTTTGCTTCCGAGATCTGACGAGATCGGGCGCGCTCAGTGTGGTATGGCCGGGAGCCACGAGAGCACGCGCAAATACGCAATTTATACATGCCCACGGTCACTGTAGCAAGGTTTTGAAGACATTTACATCCGTAGAGACATCCTGGCACCTCCACCGCTGTCCGTGGCACTCATTTCACAGGCCTCATGATCAGCTAGAGACTGGAGTTAAGCGTCTGAGGCAAATACGTGTCAAGGTGTTCAATAAATACTCTATCTTATGTGATGGGGAAACAGTACACTTAGGTTATTTCCTGAACGCACCCCTGTGTTCGGGCCACTCCCCTCCTGAGTAGGCTGAGGGCATTTAGAGCACCTGTGGCCTCCGGACTCTCTTTGTCTGCCTCTCTCTGGCTGTTGCTGGCCCTGAATTCTTCTCCCTCTTTTGGCCTGGTTTTACTGGTGTCTGCATCCAGGTAGGAATAAAGGTATATTGTGAACTGCTGATACAGTACAAGATAAAGTGGGACTAATCTGAATTCTCCTCTTTTATAGTTGGGAGCACACATTATAGTGGCTTAGTCTGTGCACCTTTTTACCAAGGTACGTGTTTGTTTGCAGGCAGGATATTATTGAAATGTTAACATATGTGTTCTCTGTAACTATTAACTTGCTATTCTTGAATTTATAGGTTGTCAGCTGCTGTTTTGCCTGGGTTTAGCTTGCCTTTAAGATTGACTCATGTTGTTTAGTTTGGACCAACTGGTGTTTTTAATTGTTTAATATTGTGTTTTGCTCTTTTTTTCCTTTTAGTGGCATTAGTCGGCTTTAGTGGAGGCTAGGCACGGTAGTGTGGTTCCCCTCACGGTTTGTAGTGTTAAAGTTCACTGGGACACAGTTTGCAGTGCTGCACCATTTTGCCGTGATTGCTGTGAGCACGTGTGGTGGGTAAGTTGTTGCACTCCTGGAACACACCCTTTGGTAGGCTGCCTCCCTGTAGCTGGCTTCTGTTCACTCCCTTTGTTAATTTCAGCATAAGTGCTTTTTTTAAAGAATAATTTTTAGTGTTTTTCAAAAGACATCTGTTAATAAATGTTATTTTTTTCATAAGTTCAGTTATTTTGTGTCATTAATTCCTTTTTTTCTTTACAGATCTTCACTTAGTAATTATTTCAATTGACATTAATAAATTTTGTCTTATTTTGGAACCACGTCTCTGTCTTGTCTGGGTAATGAACTTGTGTTGTCCGCTTGTCATGAAAGATTTCCTGGGGTGAAATTCCCCAGGTGGCGTTGTCTGTCAGCTCGCCTCGCCACATTCTGGCGTTGTCGGCAGGATACCATGTAAAAGCAGAGACGTGTGTTTCTAGTTCTGTTTTTGTTTTTTTTCTTCTTTCACCAGTTGGTTCATTTTATGTAGCTTTTATAGATGAATGTGTAGTATTTGCATAGTATATTGTAGTAGTGTGTGACAGGCAAAACAGCAGCTGCTTCTGTAACCGTCTAGAACTTCAAGCAACAGGCCTTGGCTAACCTCTCTTGTTTCCTTCATCATGGAGGAACTGAATCAGCTGAAAGACTTGGTGGCCCAACTGCAGGCGGAGAACCGGTTGCTGCGAGAGGATCTCACCGGGAACCAGTGCTGCATCAAATGACTCTGCTGCTGTTCCCCCATCCTCTAGTGCCCCAGTAGTTGAACGACTGTTTTATGTTCCTCGAGACAGAAAGTGTCCCATGTTTAGAGGAAGGACTGGTTTAAGCATCAATGAGTGGGCAGAGGAAATTCAAGCATGTATGCGTGCCCGCCACCTGTCTAGGGCTGATCAAGCACTGTTTATTTATGATCATCTGGAAAGCGAGGCGAGAGAGGAGATAAAATATCGCTCTAGGGAAGAAAGGGGCGATCCAGAGAAAATCCTTGCTATCCTCCAGGAGTTGTATGGGTGTTCTAAATCCTATATTTCATTGCAGGAGGATTTCTTCTCCAGAAAGCAGCAGGATGATGAGACTTTACAGGAGTTCTCCCATGCTCTGATGTGTTTGATGGACAAAGTTGTGACAAATGCTCCCAATGGCTTTCCCAATTCCCATATGTTAATGCGTGACCAATTTGTTGAACATGTGTGTGATTGTGCCCTACGTAGGGAATTAAAGCGGTTTGTCCGATGCCATCCCGAAGCCACCTTAATTGAGGTTCGTAGCGAGGCCATCAGGTGGGAGCGGGAGGGGATGCCAGGGGGCGTCAGGGGTAGGAGCCACTCTGTTTCATCTGCAGCAGGCTTTCAATTTGCAGTGGCAGGAGGTCCCCATTCAGGGTCAAGTAACCTAGACAC
Source organism: Sciaenops ocellatus (assembly GCA_033000465.1). Lineage (NCBI taxonomy): Eukaryota > Metazoa > Chordata > Actinopteri > Sciaenidae > Sciaenops > Sciaenops ocellatus. The sequence goes on along the minus strand of CP136868.1, from coordinate 26,904,818 downwards.
GAGGTCTGAATTGGCAGAGTTAAAGCAGATGTTAAAACAGCAACAGGAACAGCTGAATCAACTCAGTAGTAGTCTCCTTGCGCTCAAACACGCTCCCAAGCCACCTTTTCGCCCTGCTAAACAGTCTATTATTTGTAGAAGGTGCCAGAAGCCTGGACACTTTGCAAGGGAGTGTGATGGTGACAGAGTTCAGGTCGTAGCTCAGCCACCTTCTCATACAGGCACAATTCCTAGTGACAGACCATACTCCCACAATCAGCAGTCGGGAAACTTTCACCCCCTGAACTGCTGAGCCAAAGTTCAGGTGGGGGCCCAGTTGGCTCAGAGCAGGATACAGAGAACCCAGATGTTGTTGAATTGATGGCAGCTTGCCCACACCTAACCATATCAATGGGGGGGGTTGCAGTTCCATGTTTGGTTGACACAGGGTCCATGGTATCCACCATAACAGAGAGTTTCTTCATCCAAAACTTTGAGCCCTGGGGAGACGAGAGGCTGCGCTCATGTCATTGGCTACAACTTAAAGCTGCTAATGGGTTGGATATACCTTATGTTGGCTACCTTGAGCTTGATGTTGAACTTTGTGATAAGGTAGTTACAAAGCGTGGCGTACTGGTGGTTAAGGACCCCGTTGGTCAGCCCTCCTCCACCCCAGGTGTTCTAGGCATGAATATTATCAAATCATGCTATACAGAGTTGTTTGTACTTCATGGTTCTGCTCTTTTTAATTTGCCCTCTGTGTCACAGGCTCCTAGCCAACTCCAAACAGCCCTGCAACAGTGTCACCAGGCCCAAGCCGATGCACCACCTGACCGATCGAGTCGAGTAAAGGTTAAGGGTGGGAGGGTTTTTAGAGTTCCTGGTGGTACTATGAAGCTGGTGGCAGCAACCTGTTCCCAACATTACTCTGGTGATGTCCTGTTTGAACTTTTGAGTACCGGGTTGCCCGCTGGCTTACTGGTGTCCCCAGCTCTGGTCCAACTAAGCAGAGGTACAGTTTACATTCCTATCGTTAATGTCGGGGTTAATGATGCTGTGCTTTACCCACACACAGTGATGGGTACCGTGAGCCATGCCCATGTAGTAAGCCTGCCCACAGGGGTCACAGAAGGCAAGGGACAGGTCTCAGCCACCATGTCGTCCCAAATGGTGACCAACTCCATTCAAGAGAAGATCAATGCTGTCGATCTGGGCGCCCTGTCAAAGAGAGATCAGAGTCAGGTCAGATCCTTATTACAGAAGCATAGTGATGTATTTTCAGCTCATGAGGGAGATTTGGGGTGTACAAACTTAATTTCACATGATATACCTCTGCTTGATGAGACACCAGTAAGACAGAGATATAGACGTATCCCCCCTTCTGAGTATGAGACAGTGAAAACCCACATCCATCAGCTTCTTGAGGCTAAGGTTATCAGGGAGAGCAGTAGCCCATTTGCATCACCTATAGTCCTGGTCAAGAAGAAAGATGGCACCCTTCGGCTGTGCGTGGACTATAGGCTACTAAACAGCAAGACCAGAAGAGATGCCTTCCCCTTGCCACGCATCGAAGAGTCCCTTGATGCACTCTCCGGGGCTCGCTGGTTCTCTACTCTGGATTTGGCCAGCGGCTACAACCAAGTGCCAGTCACAGAGAAGGATAAAATGAAAACTGCTTTCTGTACCCCATTTGGTCTCTTTGAATGGAACAGAATGCCCTTTGGGCTTTGTAATGCTCCAAGCACTTTCCAAAGACTCATGGAGAGGATATTTGGGGCCCAACATTGCCAGTCTTTGTTGTTATATTTGGATGACGTGATTGTCTTTTCTTCATCTGTAGCCCAACATATGGAACGCCTGGATGCTGTACTGGAGAGACTGAAGCAGGAGAACCTCAAGGCCAAGCTGGAGAAATGCTGCTTTTTCAAAGAGGAGGTTGGTTACTTGGGACATGTTATTTCCAAAGAAGGGGTGGCTACTGACCCTCGTAAGATTGATGTTGTTGCAAAGTGGCAATGTCCTACCAATGTAACAGAATTGCAGTCTTTTCTCGGCTTTGCTAGCTATTATCGACGATTCGTCAATGGTTTTGCTAAGCTGGCAGCCCCCCTGCACAGACTGGCTGCCGAATTGAGGAACACCAAGACCCGGAGGCAGGTGGCACAGAGGCTCAGTGCAGCATGGACTGAGGAATGTGAACAGTGCTTTGAAGGCCTTAAACGGAAGCTTGTGGAAGCACCAGTGCTTGCTTATGCCAATTTCTCCTTGCCCTTCATCCTCGAAGTGGATGCAAGCCACAGTGGGCTGGGAGCTGTCCTTTCTCAGGAGCAGGAAGGTAAAGTGAAACCTATAGCCTATGCTAGTCATGGCCTTAAGCCTGCAGAACGCAATATGAACAACTACAGTTCTATGAAGTTAGAGTTTCTGGCCCTTAAATGGGCCATGACCGAAAAATTTAGAGAATACCTGTTAGGACAGAAATGTGTAGTGTACACAGATAATAACCCTCTCAGTCACCTTTCAACAGCAAAGTTGGGCGCTGTGGAGCAGCGCTGGGCCTCAGAACTTGCTAACTTTGACTATGTCATAAAGTACAGGCCTGGAAAGCGTAATGGCAATGCTGATGCCCTCTCACGGCAGTACGTCCCCAGCACGTCCAGCACAGACCATCTGGCTCGTGGCACCCCGCTTCCTGAGTCCATGCAGCAAGCTTGTAGAGCAGTGCCTGAGGTAAAGCAAAATGCCATTTCTGCCTTCCCATGTCACTCTCCCGCTAATTTACGTGCCCTACAGGAAGCAGATGCCACCATACACCACTTCCTGGGGTTTTGGATCAGAAAGAGGGGACCCGATGCAGGTGAACGTCGCCAAATGCCCAAGGAAGCTCTTACACTGGTCAGACAGTGGGATCGGATTGTAGAGCAAGATGGTGTGCTTCATCGCAAGGTCTTCTCCCCTAATGGTGATGAGATTCTCCAACTGCTCTTGCCTTCGACCATGAAGAGCCAGGTTTTGCATCAGCTGCATCATGAGCATGGCCACCAGGGTGTGGAACGAACTGTGAGCCTAGTGTGGCAGAGATGTTACTGGCCTGGTATGCACCGAGATGTTAAGCGCTGGTGCCAAGAGTGCGAAAGATGCCAGGTAGCCAAAGACACCCAGCCATCTACCCGTACATAAATGGGACACCTCCTTGCTGCACGACCAAACCAAATTCTGGCAGTAGACTTTACTGTATTAGAGCCATCCAGGAATGGGAGGGAGAATGTACTCGTGATGACTGATGTTTTCTCAAAATATACCCAGGCCGTCTCCACCATTGATCAACGGGCCTCAACTGTGGCTAAAGTACTGGTAAATGAGTGGTTTTGTAGGTTTGGCGTCCCCAGTCGTATTCATTCTGACCAAGGAAGAAATTTTGAGAGTGTACTGGTCCAACAGTTATGCAGCCTCTATGGTATTGAAAAGTCCCATACCACCCCTTACCACCCTGCTGGGAACGGCCAATGCGAACGATTTAACCGCACCCTGCATGACCGCCTACGCACCTTGCCCACAACAAGGAAAAGGGATTGGTCATCCTACCTGCCTCAACTTGTCTTTTCATACAACACCACAGTACATCAATCGACAGGTGAGTCCCCCTTCTTTTTGATGTTTGGACAAGATCCCCTTTTACCTGTCGATTTCCTCTTAGGAAAGAACCCCGTCCCGGCCACAGGCAGTACTCACGATTGGATTCTGGAGCATCAGGCCAGGCTCCAAGTGGCATTTGAAGGGGCCACTAAAAATCTGCAGGCTGCTGCTAACCGACGAAAGGTACGCCACGATCAGAAGATAAAAGATGTTCTCATACCAGAGGGGAAGCTGGTGTACCTCAGAGATGTGGGGCTGAGGGGCCGCCACAAAATTCAAGATGTCTGGAGCTCAGTTGTGTACAAGGTCATGAGGGCCCCCAGAGATGGTGGATCTGTATACACCATTGCTCCAGTAGATGACCCCAGTAAGGTGAGGAATGTTCATCGCTCCCTGTTGAAAGACCATCCTGGATATGCAGCTGAAATCCCTGTGATCTGCCCCCCGGGAGATGTGGAATCCGCTGTTGAAGAACACTCATTCGATGGTGACCTGTGGGTGGTAAGGCCTGAGAGCACTGTAACTCGTGCACCTGTGAATTTATGTCCCCAGACAAATGTCTTACCCTCAAGTCCACCGCGGGTTGCTCCCACAACCCCCACAACCCCTACAACCCCAACAACTTCAGAGGGACGATCGCTGTTTACACTCCCACCTTTGCAACCAGAGGACCCACCAATTGCTGATGGGGGTGCAGTAAGGAGGACCAACCGCCTCACAGCTGGGAGACACACAAACATACATCGTCTCCCACAGGCAGCGGGCAGCAGGGTGACAAGGGCTACTGCCTCCCACATACTTGTAGCTGATGCGACAATTTTTAGACCTTGGCAATAAAGTAATCGTTGAGGCCAACCATTTAAAAAATGGGGGTGGATTGTGATGGGGAAACAGTACACTTAGGTTATTTCCTGAACGCACCCCTGTGTTCGGGCCACTCCCCTCCTGAGTAGGCTGAGGGCATTTAGAGCACCTGTGGCCTCCGGACTCTCTTTGTCTGCCTCTCTCTGGCTGTTGCTGGCCCTGAATTCTTCTCCCTCTTTTGGCCTGGTTTTACTGGTGTCTGCATCCAGGTAGGAATAAAGGTATATTGTGAACTGCTGATACAGTACAAGATAAAGTGGGACTAATCTGAATTCTCCTCTTTTATAGTTGGGAGCACACATTATAGTGGCTTAGTCTGTGCACCTTTTTACCAAGGTACGTGTTTGTTTGCAGGCAGGATATTATTGAAATGTTAACATATGTGTTCTCTGTAACTATTAACTTGCTATTCTTGAATTTATAGGTTGTCAGCTGCTGTTTTGCCTGGGTTTAGCTTGCCTTTAAGATTGACTCATGTTGTTTAGTTTGGACCAACTGGTGTTTTTAATTGTTTAATATTGTGTTTTGCTCTTTTTTTCCTTTTAGTGGCATTAGTCGGCTTTAGTGGAGGCTAGGCACGGTAGTGTGGTTCCCCTCACGGTTTGTAGTGTTAAAGTTCACTGGGACACAGTTTGCAGTGCTGCACCATTTTGCCGTGATTGCTGTGAGCACGTGTGGTGGGTAAGTTGTTGCACTCCTGGAACACACCCTTTGGTAGGCTGCCTCCCTGTAGCTGGCTTCTGTTCACTCCCTTTGTTAATTTCAGCATAAGTGCTTTTTTTAAAGAATAATTTTTAGTGTTTTTCAAAAGACATCTGTTAATAAATGTTATTTTTTTCATAAGTTCAGTTATTTTGTGTCATTAATTCCTTTTTTTCTTTACAGATCTTCACTTAGTAATTATTTCAATTGACATTAATAAATTTTGTCTTATTTTGGAACCACGTCTCTGTCTTGTCTGGGTAATGAACTTGTGTTGTCCGCTTGTCATGAAAGATTTCCTGGGGTGAAATTCCCCAGGTGGCGTTGTCTGTCAGCTCGCCTCGCCACATTCACATTATTTAAGCGTCTCGTCTGGCAAGCTGATGTGTTTCTGAGCGCTGCATGTCCACCCAAGAAGCAGCAGCGTTCTCTGCAAAGAGGAGTGAAAAAGCTTACGGCACCTGGTATTCCCAGGCGGTCTTCCATCCAAGTACTAACCAGGCCCGACTCTGCTTTGCTTCCGAGATCTGACGAGATCGGGCGCGCTCAGTGTGGTATGGCCGTAAGCCAGGAAGCCACTCGCAAATATGCTATTTATACATGCCCACGGTCACCGTAGCAAGCGTTTGTGGACATTTACATCCGTAGAGACATCCTGGCACTTCCACCGCTGTCCGTGGCACTCATTTCACAGGCCTCATGATCAGTTAGAGACTGGAGTTAAGCGTCTGAGGCAAATAAGTGTCAAGGCATTCAATAAATACTCTATCTTACATTATTTAAGCATCTCGTCTGGCAAGCTGATGTGTTTCTGAGCGCTGCATGTCCACCCAAGAAGCAGCAGCGTTCTCTGCAAAGAGGAGTGAAAAAGCTTACTGCACCTGGTATTCCCAGGTGGTCTTCCATCCAAGTACTAACCAGGCCCGACGCTGCTTTGCTTCCGAGATCTGACGAGATCGGGCGCGCTCAGTGTGGTATGGCTGTAAGCCATGAGCGCATGCGCTAATACGCTATTTATACATGCCCACGGTCACTATAGCGAGTGTTTGTGGACATTTACATCCGTACAGACATCCTGGCACCTCCACCGCTGTACGTGGCACTCATTTCACAGGCCTCATGATCAGCTAGAGACTGCAGTTAAGCGTCTGAGGCAAATAAGTGTCAAGGCGTTCAATAAATATTTTATCTTAGATTATTTAAGCGTCTCGTCTGGCAAGCTGCTGTGTTTCTGAGCGTTGCGTGTCCACCCAAGAAGCAGCAGCATTCTCTGCAAAGAGGAATGAAAAAGCTTACGGCACCTGGTATTCCCAGGCGGTCTTCCATCCAAGTACTAACCAGGCCCGACTCTGCTTTGCTTCCGAGATCCGACGAGATCGGGCGCGCTCAGTGTGGTATGGCCGTAAGCCACGAGAGCACGCTCTAATACGCCATTTATACATGCCCACGGTCACCGTGGCGAGCGTTTGTGGACATTTACATCCGTAGAGACATCCTGGCACCTCCACCGCTGTCCGTGGCACTCATTTCACAGGCCTCATGATCAGCTAGAGACTGGAGTTAAGCGTCTGAGGCAAATACGTGTCAAGGTGTTCAATAAATACTCTATCTTACATTATTTAAGCATCTCGTCTGGCAAGCTGATGTGTTTCTGAGCGCTGCATGTCTACCCAAGAAGCAGCAGTGTCCTCTGCTGTCTGCAAAGAGGAGTGAAAAAGATTACGGCACCTGGTATTCCCAGGCGGTCTTCCATCCAAGTACTAACCAGGCCCGACGCTGCTTTGCTTCCGAGATCTGACGAGATTGGGCGCGCTTTTTTTTTTTTATCTTTTATTATCAAAAATACATATTACATTTTATTTACATTCATTACATATTTCTAGAAAACATACAAACATAAATCAAAGAAAATAAACCAAAAACAAAACAACAAAAACAAATCAACACCCAAACAACAAACAAAAACATTAGACCAAACAAACAACCAAAACCAAACAAACAACAAAACAGAAAACACTAAACAAAATAATCAAAAACAAAAACATAACTTTTCTTTACTGTCAACCCGACAAAAAGACATTTTCTCCATCAGCATACTTTCCATCAATTCTCTTTTTACATAAAATAAATTCTTTAAATGATTTTTCAAGAAATTGCAAAACAAAACCCACACATTCACCCTTTTCCCCTCATACAAAGCAAAATTTCTTCTCATATAAATGGCATACCTTACAAACCCCAAAATTAAATTAACACTATTTACATTCATATTTACTGACTCCCCCACAAATCCAAAAAACAAATTCCACCTCCATTGCCTCTCATTAACATAAACAAACCCGCACAATTCTTTCAAAAAAACCTTCAAATTCTTATAGAATAAACCCAACTCAGGACAATCCAAAAATAAATGCTCTAAATCCTCAGGTTCCCTCCCACATACAGTACACACACGGTCATACGCATTCTTGTTAATCTGATGAAGGATGACGCTAGTAAAAATCCTCCTATGCCGTATCATAAAGTCCATGTTAAAAATCTGTGGACCTGCCAGTTTATTGTCCAAATTCTTCCAAATATTTGAAATCCTATGAGCGGGGAAAAATCTTTCCCACACACTCTCAGAAGCTGGAATTTTGGTGTTACTTGTCATCAGCATTCTGTACCAGAATTTAGTGTTCAACTCTTTGAAGTTCTTTTTAACCGAACCCTTGGCCAGTTCAAAATCCCCTGCCTCATCCTTCCTCATATTTTTATTACACCCTAATAAAACCTTCCACTCCTTAGCACACCCAAGATCTAACACCTCCATCACCTTCCTAACATAACCCTTCCTATACTCTAGACCCCTTCCCCTTAACTCCCCACACACCTTATCTACATCAAATTTACCCCCTCTATTTACAAAATGCTTAATTAACACCATCCCCGCCCTCTCCAAAGCTAAATTTTTCATCCCTTTCCCCCCTCGCCCAAACAAAGGATTCTTAAAAACAGGGAGTTGTTCGACCTGGTCTCTGGTCTTGCAGACCGGAGTTAACATAGGCAACACTGCCTCCCATGCCTCCAGGGCCTCCCTATAAAACTCTGGCAGCCTATCTGCCCATTCCTTCGGCCTAAACGCGCAGAGAGCAGAATAGCCCTCTGCCTCCCTCCACCCTAACCCTTCCCTCATCCCATCCATCCACGGATACCAAAACCCTCCACCAATGCACCTAATGACTGTTCTCACCCTAAAAGCCCTCAACCTTGTCCCTATATCTACCAGCCCCAGCCCACCCTCCTTGATGCCCCTTGTTATTGTTTTCCCCGATATCATGTTTGCTTTCTTATTCCAAAGATATGAATTTATCAGTTTTTGTATTTCCTCCCCAATTGTTTTTGGTAAATCCCACACCTTTAAGATATGATTTAGTTTTGACATAATCAACATGTTCACTACCACCACCCTACCTCTTAATTTTACCCCCCTCCCCATCCACAAACACAGTACCTTCCTAACTTTCCCTATCACTTCCCCCCAAGTCCTGTCTCTGGCCTTCTCCCTATCTGTCCCTAAATACACCCCTAGAATCTTGATCTCACCCGTAACCACCTCAAAATCCCACTTCTCCACCCCCCTCACACACCCTCCACAATACATAATTTTCGATTTCTTTTCATTAACCTTTGCCCCAGACGCCCTCCCATACTCCTCCAAATGCCCCATCACCCTCCTAATGCTCTCTTCATCCTTTACCGTAATATTAATGTCATCTGCATACTGCGTAATTTTTGTTATTCCCCCAGACTCTGTTCTAAACCCCTCCACACACCTATCCTCCCTGATCAATATGCTCAAAGGCTCCGCCACCAGTGAATATAGAAAAGCAGATAGCGGACACCCTTGCCTAATCGACCTTTCTAAAACAAAATCCCCAGTTAGTGCCCCGTTCACCTTAACACAACTAAAAGCCCCTCTGTACAAACCCCTGATCCACCCAACAAAATTCTCCCCAAAACCAAAACCCTCTAAAGTATGAAATAGAAAATCATGCTCTACTCTATCAAAAGCCTTATTTAAATCAATATTTAACAAAATCTCCCCCTCCATTCCCATCTTATAAATAATATCTTTTATTGTTAAAATGGAATCCGAGATATCTCTATTAGGTATGCTGTAGCTCTGCGTATAATTAATAATACTTCCTATAACTATTTTTAATCTATTTGCCAAAATCTTGGCAAATATCTTATAATCAGTGTTTAAAAGGCTAATTGGCCTATAATTACCTAAGTTCCTTTTATCCCCCTTTCCTTTATATATTATCGTTAATACCCCCTCCAAAAATGACCTAGGACACCGCCCCCCCTGCCCAAAGCTCTCATATAGAGCCAAGAGGATAGGTGCAAGCTCCTTTTTAAAAGCAATATAAAATTCAGCTGACAAACCATCTTTCCCTGGACTCTTCCCTCTATTAAGCCCCTCTATCGCCCTTTCTACCTCTTCCAGGGTCAGAGGGGCATCACAAATAAATTTTTCTTCTTTAGTTAGTTTCTTAGATATTTTACTTATTACCTTATTTACACTATCCATACTTATCCCTTCACTACTAAATAAACTCTTATAAAAATCATTTACTATATTTAATACATCCTCTTCTTTATCTCTACTTATACCATTACTATCAAATAATTCATTTATGCACGCTTTTTTCTGTTTTTCTTTTTCTAGACCCAGGAAGAAGGCCGTACACCTCTCTCCCTCCAATGCCTCCCTCACCTTCCCCCTTAGCATAGCCCCCCTACATTTATTTTTCCTCATGTTATCTAATTTATTCTTTATACTAATATACTCATCAGGTTTATAATTCGGATTCATTTCCATCATTTCCACCTCTTTGTTTAATAAAACCCCCAATTCTTTTTCCTTTCTCTTACTCAACCAATTCCTCTGTTTACTATAATTTATGCTTGCTTTTTTCAAACCACCCTTCAGAAGCTCCCACCACTTCCCCCAGCCCCCCCCCCCTCCCCACACACCCCTTTCCAATATTCAATTATTCCCCTTATTTTTTTTACAATATAAAGGCTCATCAACAAGACTTGAATTCAGAACCCACAACCCACTGCTAAAAACTCTCCGTTCCCCCACGCCCAAACTTAAATATGCATGATCGCTCCAGCAATTAAAGGTGTAATCAACCCTATCAACCCTTTTTACCAAACCCTCCGACACCAAAGCAAAGTCAATTCTCGTTTGTTTTAACACCCCCTTCACCAGTTGTCTCCTTGAATACCCCCTTTTATAAAAATTCCTCACCCTCCACACATCCACCAAATTAGAAGTTGAACATAAATCAAAGAAAGCACCCCTACTACAATCCCCTTTAAATACATTATTATCAGATACATCTATTTTATATTGGTATAAATTAAAGTCCCCTACTATAATACAATCACCCCCCACCCATTTCCCCAGCCCTCTCAAACAATCTCTTCTATTAATTTCTATATTAGGCAGATATATATTAATAATGCGTATAACCCTATCCCCTTCCCCAGTCCAAAACCAAAATCCGTCCATTCAAGTCCATGTGTACAACACGTATTTCTGAAAAAACCCCCCTCCTCACGCATGTGGCCACTCCACATGCTTTCTCCGTGTTGTTTGCTGTGAATATTTTAAAGTCCATAAAGTCTTTTTTCACATTGTTCTCTGTTTTATTGTCCCATTTTGTCTCTTGAAGACAGAGCACATCTGCCCGGATGTTGTTGAAAATATTGTGGATTTTATCTTTATTCCTGAGACCATTTGTATTTAAAGAAGTAAGTGTGAACATGAGGAGGAGAGTGGATGAAATTATGCCGTACATTATATGTAGTTATCATGTTTGCATTTTCCCCTTGCTTTTCTTTTTACTTTTTGATTGCCATTCACCCGATTGTCGTTTCCTTATGTTGTTTATATTCTCGAGATCCATTTCTGTTTCAGAGTCCTCGGAAGAGGGGAACAGAGGCGGGGACAAAGACACTATTCGAGCGCTTCCCGCGCTTCTCAGCCTGGAATGGCTCAGCCTCATTGGTTGAGGCGTGGGCGCTGCCCCGTCTCCCAGAGCCGCACCCCCCTCTCCACCAATAGGCTGCCCAGACGTTATCTCCAGGGCTTCCCCGCTCGCCTCCGGGGGAGCTTCCTCCCCTGTCATGCCATCGGGTACCGCCAGGGATTCTCCGACAATTTCCGCCTCTTCCCGACTACTGCTCTCCTCCTACACCCTGCTTATTTCATCCTCCTCTCCCTCACTTCGATTGCAGTCGCAATTTTCCATATTGTTTCGACATAATTTACACTTCACCTCCTTATGTCCACACTCTCTCGCATAGTGACCCTGTATTCCACATTTATGACACATAAACTCGGGGCAATCCCTCAGTATATGCTCCGGCTGTATGCACAGTCTACACACACGTACCTGGCTGTCATGAATTACCCGGAAATATTCCGGGCCCAGCGCTGTCATGAATCGCGCAGAGTAAGGCAGTGACTGGATTAGTTTAGTGAATTTCACCCTTACCACCCTCGTTCCGTCTGCCACATTAGTCCCCGGCCACATCCTCCGGCGTATTGCCGACGTGGCCGTAACTCCCCAACCGTGCAGCTTCTCCAAGATGTCCTTGTCCTTGATGTATGCCGGCAGATTCAGAAAAGATACCACGAGCTCATCATTATTCAAATCCTGCACGACAATCCTCGTCCCGCCGATCCTGAACCCTTCCAACAGCCTCTCCTTTCCCTTAACATGACTCATAGTCACCTCGTACTTGTCCATCCCAATGTTTCTGCACGCCACCAGCCCTCCACACAGCTCTCTCACACACTTCATTAACTCCGCCACATTCACCCTCTCCTCCCCGATCGGCTCGAGGCACACCGTCAGATCTTTTTGATATTCCAAATCCTTCATTCTGTCCATTTTCTTTACCGAGTTATCCGTCCTCGCCATGCACCGCTCCTTTTGCCCATAATCCTCACTCGTTATCATTTTTCTGTTCTCCATGTCTTGCGCCGTTTATATCCGTCCGTGAAAGAAAAACAAACACAAAAAGGGCGAAAAAAGATACAGAAAAAAAAAGAGAAAAAGATAAACTAAACCACCAGACAGTGAAAACTTCACTGCTGGGGGATGAAGGAAGAAACAAAGAAACACGAAGCACAAAACCAAACACACACAAACTCAGTCACACACTCTCTCACACACACGCTAGTGTCTCAGCTGACTCAACTATCTCCGCACACGCGCGCTCAGAGTGGTATCGCCGTAAGCCAGGAGGCCATTCGCAAATATGCTATTTATACATGCCCACGGTCACCGTAGCGAGGGTTTGTCAAATAAGTGTCAAGGCATTCAATAAATACTTTGTCTTACATTATTTAAGCGTCTTGTCTGGCAAGCTGCTGTGTTTCTGAGCGCTGCATGTCCACCCAAGAAGCAGCAGCATCCTCTGCTATTTGCAAAGAGGAGTGAAAAAGCTTACAGCACCTGGTATTCGCAGGCAGTTTACATCCAAGTACAATCCGTAGAGACATCCTGGCACTTCCACCGCTGTCCGTGGCACTCATTTCACAGGCCTCATGATCAGCTAGAGACTGGAGTTAAGCGTCTGAGGCAAATAAGTGTCAAGGCGTTCAATAAATACTCTATCTTAGATTATTTAAGCGTCTCGTCTGCCAAGCTGCTGTGTTTCTGAGCGCTGCATGTCCACCCAAGAAGCAGCAGCGTTCTCTGCAAAGAAGAGTGAAAAAGCTTACGGCACCTGGTATTCCCAGGCGGTCTTCCATCCAAGTACTAACCAGGCCCGACGCTGCTTTGCTTCCGAGATCTGACGAGATCGGGCGCCCTCAGTGTGGTATGGCCGTAAGCCATGAAAGCGTGCGCAAATATGCTATTTATACATGCCCACGGTCACCGTAGCGAGCGTTTGTGGACATTTAAAGCCGTAGAGACATCCTGGCACCTCCACCGCTGTCCTTGGCACTCATTTCACAGGCCCCATGATCAGTTAGAGACTGGAGTTAAGCGTCTGAGGCAAATACGTGTCAAGGCGTTCAATAAATACTCTATCTTACATTATTTAAGCGTCTCGTCTGACAAGCTGCTGTGTTTCTGAGCGCTGCATGTTCCCCCAAGAAGCAGCAGCGTTCTCTGCAAAGAGGATTGAAAAAGCTTACGGCACCTGGTATTCCCAGGCGGTCTTCCATCCAAGTACTAACCAGGCCCGACTCTGCTTTGCTTCCGAGATCTGACGAGATCGGGCGCGCTCAGTGTGGTATGGCCATAAGCCAGGAGGCCACTCGCAAATATGCTATTTATACATGCCCACGGTCACTGTAGCGAGTGTTTGTGGACATTTACATCCGTAGAGACATCCTGGCACCTCCACCACTGTCTGTGGCACTCATTTCACAGGCCTCATGATCAGCTAGAGACGGGAGTTAAGCGTCTGAGGCAAATAAGTGTCCCCACTCAGTCTTTCAAAGAACCTTTTCCTATCTCTCTCACTATTATGAGCATATATATTAATTAACTGAAATTTTCTCCCTTTATATTCAAAGTTTATCCCTACCATCCTCCCCTCCCCATCATTCACACACTCACACACATTGTCCACTACATCCTTCTTCACCAAAATTGCAACCCCTGCCGACCTTAACCCCCCATTACTAACATACATTTCTCCCCTCCATTCTTTCCTACACTCTCTCACACACACCTCATCCCAATGCGTCTCCTGCAAACACACAATATCCGCATCACACAATTTCAAAATAAGATTTCTTCTATCATTATTTCTCAAACCATTACAATTCAATGAAGAGATTTTCACCATAAACAAACAAGAATAAACAAAATATTAGAAATGAAATCGACACATCGTAAACCCCTCATGATTCCGTTCGCTTCCCCCCCCCTTAACCTTACTCTCCCCACTCTCCTCCCCCCAACCCTCAATCCCCTACCAACCCGCACCCATCTCACATCTTCATCGGAATCAGACCTCTGCTCTTCCCTTACTTCTTGCCCACCTCCCAAAGAGCTCTGGCTCTCTATATCATAACCTCCCCTCCCACTCCTGCTCCTGCTCCTCTCCCTGCATTTCCCACCTTTCTCTTCCGCCATCCACTCCCCTTCAACCCCCCCTTTCACACATAAACTTTCACACACCCTCTCACTCTCTCCCTCCTCACCCTCTCCAACCCCTACTGCCCCCATACACTCCTTCTCCACCTCTTCCTCCTCCTCTACCCCAACATTCATTTCACCCTCTTCTACCCCTTTCTCGCTCTCTCCCTCCTCCCTCTCAATCACCACCTCAATCCCTTCTTCATCCCCTCTCTCCCTTTCCTTCCCCATCACTCCCCCCCTCCCTCCCTCCTCCATATTTCTCCCCTGACATTCCCTAGCAAAGTGCCCCCCACCCCCACACCTATAGCATTTAAGCTCAGCACAGTCTTTAACAATATGACCAGCCTGCAGACATAGTCTACAAACTCGCATCTGGTTATCATGCAGTATTCTAAAGTATTCCACTCCTTCAACTGTTTCAAATTTAACGCTGTATGGTAAAGATTTAACATTGTCATTAAATCTTACTTTCATAAACCTGGTGCCGTCGCTCATATCCGTTCCTGCCCATTTTCTCCTTTTAATATCAGAGACCCTCTCCACTCCCCAGTGAAATAACTTTGCCGTTATCTGTTCGTCAGTGATATAAGCTGGCAAGTTCAGGAACGACACAATTTTCACATCTCTCACCACTTCAGTTGCAATCACTCTACTGTTCCCCATTTTAAATCCATCCAATAGTCTCTCCTTTCCTCCAGGCTCCCCCATCGAAATCTCCCATCTCCTCCCCGGCTTCACCCTGCACGCCACCACCCTCCCACACACCTCCTCTATTTTCCTCAATAGCTGCATCATCGTAATGTCCTCATCGCCTTCTATTTCCACATTCACCGCTGCCTCCTTCGTGTATCCATATCCCTCTTTGTTAATTTCTCCTCCTTTTCCCCTCCTCTCCACATCCACGGCTCGTCTCTCCCCATCTCCGCCGTCTCCCACCTGTCGCGCTCTCCTCTCCGTCTCCTTCCGCTCGTCCTCCTCTCCCGCCTCCATCCTCTTCCTCTCACCGGCCAACTCCGACTCCACTCCTGCCTCTCTCCCAATCCTCCCCCCCCTCTCCCCATCCACCGCGTTCCCCTCTCTCTCACCTCCAGACGCTCCCCTCGCCAAACCCCCTGCCGCCGCCCGCACCACGTCCACCTCTCTCTCCATTTCCGCGTCCATCGCTCTCCTCACCGCCACGTCTCCTTTCTTCTCTCCCACCGCCGTCACCACACCTGCCGCCACCGCCTTCATGCCCTCTCCTCTCTCCAGGCTCTCTGCCTCCGCAGCTCCGCCACCTCTTCCTCTCCTCGCCTCTCCACCTCCCAGCCTTCCGCCCTCCTCCACCTTCTCCTCCGACCGTCCGCCTCCACTGGCCATCTCCACGCCGTCTCCGCTCCCCGCCACACACGCCGCAGGACCCGAGCAGTCACCTCCCCTCGCTCCAAAGTCTCCCCCATACAGCTCCTCGCTGCTGGGGGAAAATCACTTCTTCTCACCTCCAAACAAAAACTCTTCCTTCACTCTCCTTTTCGGTTTCTTTCCACTTTACTTAACTTAACTTTCCTCCGCTCTCCTCCACACACTTCTTACTCCACACAACTTCCCTTTCGTCACGAACTGGGCGTGTTCAGGGTGGTATGGCCGTAAGCCACGAGAGCACGCGCAAATACGCAATTTATACATGCCCACGGTCACCGTAGTGAGCGTTTGTGGACATTTACATCCATAGAGACATCCTGGTACTTCCACCGCTGTCCGTGGCACTCATTTCACAGGCCTCATGATCAGTTAGAGACTGGAGTTAAGCGTCTGAGGCAAATAAGTGTCAAGGCATTCAATAAATACTCTATCTTACATTATTTAAGCATCTCGTCTGGCAAGCTGATGTGTTTGAGCGCTGCATGTCCACCCAAGAAGCAGCAGCGTTCTCTGCAAAGAGGAGTGAAAAAGTTTACGGCACCTGGTATTCCCAGGTGGTCTTCCATCCAAGTACTAACCAGGCCCGACGCTGCTTTGCTTCCAAGATCGGACGAGATCGGGCGCGCTCAGTGTGGTATGGCCGTAAGCCACGAGCGCACGCGCTAATACGCTATTTATACATGCCCACGGTCACTATAGCGAGTGTTTGTGGACATTTACATCCGTACAGACATCCTGGCACCTCCACCGCTGTCCGTGGCACTCATTTCACAGGCCTCATGATCAGCTAGAGACTGCAGTTAAGCGTCTGAGGCAAATAAGTGTCAAGGCGTTCAATAAATATTTTATCTTAGATTATTTAAGCGTCTCGTCTGGCAAGCTGCTGTGTTTCTGAGCGTTGCATGTCCACCCAAGAAGCAGCAGTGTCCTCTGCTGTCTGCAAAGAGGAGTGAAAAAGCTTACGGCACCTGGTATTCCCAGGCGGTCTTCCATCCAAGTACTAACCAGGCCCAACGCTGCTTTGCTTCCGAGATCTGACGAGATCGGGCGCGCTCAGTGTGGTATGGCCGTAAGCCACGGAAGCACGCGCAAATACGCAATTTATACATGCCCACGGTCACCGTAGTGAGTGTTTGTGGACATTTACATCCATAGAGACATCCTGGTACTTCCACCGCTGTCCGTGGCACTCATTTCACAGGCCTCATGATCAGTTAGAGACTGGAGTTAAGCGTCTGAGGCAAATAAGTGTCAAGGCATTCAATAAATACTCTATCTTACATTATTTAAGCATCTCGTCTGGCAAGCTGATGTGTTTGAGCGCTGCATGTCCACCCAAGGAGCAGCAGCGTTCTCTGCAAAGAGGAGTGAAAAAGCTTACGGCACCTGGTATTCCCAGGTGGTCTTCCATCCAAGTACTAACCAGGCCTGACGCTGCTTTGCTTCCAAGATCGGACGAGATCGGGCGCGCTCAGTGTGGTATGGCCGTAAGCCAGGAGGCCACGAGCGCACGCGCTAATACGCTATTTATACATGCCCACGGTCACTATAGCGAGTGTTTGTGGACATTTACATCCGTACAGACATCCTGGCACCTCCACCGCTGTCCGTGGCACTCATTTCACAGGCCTCATGATCAGCTAGAGACTGCAGTTAAGCGTCTGAGGCAAATAAGTGTCAAGGCGTTCAATACATATTTTATCTTAGATTATTTAAGCGTCTCGTCTGGCAAGCTGCTGTGTTTCTGAGCATTGCGTGTCCACCCAAGAAGCAGCAGCATTCTCTGCAAAGAGGAATGAAAAAGCTTACGGCACCTGGTATTCCCAGGCGGTCTTCCATCCAAGTACTAACCAGGCCCGACTCTGCTTTGCTTCCGAGATCCAACGAGATCGGGCGCGCTCAGTGTGGTATGGCCGTAAGCCAGGAGAACACGCTCTAATACGCCATTTATACATGCCCACGGTCACTGTAGCAAGCGTTTGAGGACATTTACATCCGTAGAGACATCCTGGCACCTCCACCGCTGTCCGTGGCACTCATTTCACAGGCCTCATGATCAGCTAGAGACTGGAGTTAAGCGTCTGTGTAATGAAGGTAGTCTTGATTACGTACTTTTGTTGTTTGTTGTTTTTGGTAACACAGTGAGTTAACAGGTTTAAGAATGAGGCACAAAGAAATTAGCAAATGTTTATTGAATGGGTGAATGTTGTTGACAGTGTGTGTGTGTGCGGGTCTTGTGTTGCCCTCAGCAGAGAATGAGTGGAGACCAGGCCTGCAAAAGGAAACATTTAGTTAGTTGGTAACCTGAACTCTTTGGGATAGTGATAAAATGTAGCTAAAGGTATTGGATCAAATGTGAGGTGACTGTGCCATATGATAAATGAAATATGTGTGTGTATGTGTGAGTCACTCACCTGATATGTCTCCTCTCCAGGGTGTTCGGGCGAAAAGAGTCCCTGCGTTCACTCGGCAGTATTTAAAGGTTCCGGGTCGTACCATGAACTGATTGGTGTAGGGGGGAGTGCACCTGAATCAGTTCATGGGAGTTCTTTAATAGATTTTATGATGATGTTTACACCGGTAAAAGATATATTTTGATTGATGTTATAGTAGAGGGTAAATGTATTTTAAGGTTTTGTCTATTGTTTGTGATGTGGATATGTAATGGGAGAGGCAGAATCCCCTTGGGTCTTGGTTGGTAGCAGCAGAGGGGTATTTAAGGCTGCCAGTTGCACCACATGCGGTTGTTGCTGCTGCTGCTAGGACCATGGTGTGCCCGGTCCACAGTATGTGTCCATGTTAAGTCTGTATGTTTATTTAAATGTTGGTGAATAAACACCTGGTTGGTTCAACACAACCTCTGCCTCAAGCCTCCTACTGTACCTTGCAATCCAGCCACTACATGGCCACCCTAACAGTCTGAGGCAAATATGTGTCAAGGCGTTCAATAAATACTCTATCTTAGATTATTTAAGCGTCTCGTCTGCCAAGCTGCTGTGTTTCTGAGCGCTGCATGTCCACCCAAGAAGCAGCAGCGTTCTCTGCAAAGAAGAGTGAAAAAGCTTACGGCACCTGGTATTCCCAGGTGGTCTTCCATCCAAGTACTAACCAGGCCCGACTCTGATTTGCTTCCGAGATCTGACGAGATCGGGCGCGCTCATTGTGGTATGGCCGTAAGCCAGGAAGCCACTCGCAAATATGCTATTTATACATGCCCACGGTCACCGTAGCGAGCGTTTGTGGACATTTACATCCGTAGAGACATCCTGGCACTTCCACCGCTGTCCGTGGCACTCATTTCACAGGCCTCATGAACAGCTAGAGACTGCAGTTAAGCGTCTGAGGCAAATAAGTGTGAAGGCGTTCAATAAATATTTTATCTTAGATTATTTAAGCGTCTCGTCTGGCAAGCTGCTGTGTTTCTGAGCGTTGCATGTCCACCCAAGAAGCAGCAGTGTCCTCTGCTGTCTGCAAAGAGGAGTGAAAAAGCTTACGGCACCTGGTATTCCCAGGCGGTCTCCCATCCAAGTACTAACCAGGCCCGACGCTGCTTTGCTTCTGAGATCTGACGAGATCGGGCGCGCTCAGTGTGGTATGGCCGTAAGCCTTGAGAGCACGCGCAAATACGCAATTTATACATGCCCACGGTCACCATAGTGAGCGTTTGTGGACATTTACATCCATAGAGACATCCTGGTACTTCCACCGCTGTCCGTGGCACTCATTTCACAGGCCTCATGATCAGTTAGAGACTGGAGTTAAGCGTCTGAGGCAAATAAGTGTCAAGGCATTCAATAAATACTCTATCTTACATTATTTAAGCGTCTCGTCTGGCAAGCTGATGTGTTTCTGAGCGCTGCATGTCCACCCAAGAAGCAGCAGCGTTCTCTGCAAAGAGGAGTGAAAAAGCTTACGGCACCTGGTATTCCCAGGCGGTCTACCATCCAAGTACTAACCAGGCCCGACGCTGCTTTGCTTCCGAGATCGGACGAGATCGGGCGCCCTCAGTGTGGTATGGCCGTAAGCCATGAAAGCGTGCGCAAATATGCTATTTATACATGCCCACGGTCACCGTAGTGAGCATTTGTGGACATTTACAGCCGTAGAGACATCCTGGCACTTCCACCGCTGTCCTTGGCACTCATTTCACAGGCCCCATGATCAGCTAGAGACTGGAGTTAAGCGTCTGAGGCAAATAAGTGTCAAGGCGTTCAATAAATACTCTATCTTACATTATTTAAGCGTCTCCTCTGGCAAGCTGCTTTGTTTCTGAGCGCTGCATGTCCACCCAAGAAGCAGCAGCGTTCTCTGCAAAGAGGAGTGAAAAAGCTTACGGCATCTGGTATTCCCAGGTGGTCTTCCATCCAAGTACTAAGCAGGCCCGACGCTGCTTTGCTTCCGAGATCTGATGAGATCGGGCGCGCTCAGTGTGGTATGGCCGTGAGCCATGACAGCACGCGCAAATACGCTATTTATACATGCACACGGTCACCGTAGCGAGCGTTTGTGGACATTTACATCCGTAGAGACATCCTGGCACCTCCACCGCTGTCCTTGGCACTCATTTCACAGGCCCCATGATCAGCTAGAGACTGGAGTTAAGCGTCTGAGGCAAATAAGTGTCAAGGTATTCAATAAATACTCTATCTTACATTATTTAAGCGTCTCGTCTGGCAAGCTGATGTGTTTCTGAGCGCTGCATGTCCACCCAAGAAGCAGCAGCGTTCTCTGCAAAGAGGAGTGAAAAAGCTTACGGCACCTGGTATTCCCAGGCGGTCTCCCATCCAAGTACTAAGAAGGCCCGATGCTGCTTTGCTTCCGAGATCTGATGAGATCGGGCGCCCTCAGTGTGGTATGGCTGTAAGCCATGAGAGCGTGCGCAAATACGCAATTTATACATGCCCACGGTCACCGTAGTGAGCGTTTGTGGACATTTACATCCATAGAGACATCCTGGTACTTCCACCGCTGTCCTTGGCACTCATTTCACAGGCCCCATGATCAGCTAGAGACTGGAGTTAAGTGTCTGAGGCAAATAAGTGTCAAGGCGTTCAATAAATACTCTATCTTAGATTATTTAAGCGTCTCGTCTGGCAAGCTGCTGTGTTTCTGAGCGCTACATGTCCACCCAAGAAGCAGCAGCGTTCTCTGCAAAGAGGACTGAAAAAGCTTACGGCACCTGGTATTCCCAGGCGGTCTTCCATCCAAGTACTGACCAGGACGTATTGCGGCAATCGGACCTCGTAGAGAAACTCGCCGATGGCGTGGTGGATTAGGGTGAGAAGATACAATGGTCGCAGTTGCAGAGATACGTCAGCCCTGTATCCAGGACTACAGAAGAGAGATAGCGGACAGCGAGGGTTTGGGGATTTCAATTCACTGACTAAACACTCTTTCAGTGATTGCTGTCAGAATATAGAGCCATTTAAAACTTATTTTAACACGAAAACATTGTTGGATGTTCCTTTAACTAATCAAGACTGCTTTAGATTGTATTTACAGCCTTCCATGTTGGTTTTGGGAGGAACGTGGGAGGAATGTACAACAAAGATTGAATAAAAAGCCATTTGTTAATGGTTACGAATGGCTATGGGGAAAACTTAAAATGGTTTATCTTACCATCATTGTCAGACTGGATCACCTGGTCATTGTCAGACTGGATCAACATTGCAGGGTTCTCCTCTGGTGCAGTGTGCTGCTTTCTTTTGGTTTTGCGTGTGTTCGGCATGACTATAAGGGGTAAAGGAAATGAATTAAGATATATTTTTCAGAAAGTAAAAAGACATTTGTAAACATTGTCAAGAGAATTTCATCAAAAAAACTCCACTTTTAAGTAGTAGTGAAAATAACCAATCTACAAGTTCACAACGCATGTGTGTATTTAATGTCTCTTCTGTATGAATAGAAAATTCTCAGCTATGATAAAAAAAAAGTCTCTCTGAGAACTCATAGGCTTAATGTATCTCCAGAATGTAATAATATGCATAAATAATAGTGTTCTATCATGGTAGTTCTCAAAGTGGGGTCCAGAGACCCCCAGGGGTCCTTGAGGGGGTTCCAGCCTGGGAGTCCCCAGCAAAATTAGTTAATAATTAGGCTAGTTAATATAGCATAAAAATTAGTTTAAACACTAACACAGCTAAATTGGAATATTTTCTAAACAATTTAACAACACAGGTCTTGTATGGGGGTCACTGGCACAAACATTTTTCAGATAGGTATGTATTGTAAATACTGTACTTATTTTTAGGATTTTTTTTCTATTAAATTATTGTCTGTAAAATGATCAAACTAATGAATAAAGTGGAGAGGACAAATAGTCAAAGTGCTGCTATGTATTCTCCAATAAACTACATTCATCCTCTAATGTTTTAATAAGCAGGACATGAAGCCTATGTGTCAAAGCTGTTATATTATCATACTGTTAATACTCAGTTATATTAAAGCTTTTCATCATGCTCTGTTTAGCTGATGCTATTATATTGTTTACATTTCACAGAATTGAATCTCATTATAGTTGATTTTACCTCAGGTAACATCACCTGGACATTTGATTTAATGTCAATACTTCACTGATCATGTGGCTTGTAATGTAGCAGC
Organism: Sciaenops ocellatus; assembly: GCA_033000465.1. Lineage (NCBI taxonomy): Eukaryota > Metazoa > Chordata > Actinopteri > Sciaenidae > Sciaenops > Sciaenops ocellatus. Next base: position 26,882,472 of record CP136868.1, on the reverse strand, counting down.
TAATAAACCAGTGTGGATACAGACAGCTGATAAACGTAGGGAAGCTAAAGACAGACTGACAGCTCAGGACAATACAAATGTGGAGCATATAAAAATTTATGGACTCACACGGTTCGACCATGTGTGTGACGCACCAGACAAACTCTGGTGTTAAACGTGAACACACGACACCTGACATGTACTGAGAATATTATGTGAGAATGGAGTCTGTCTTTCTCACCTTCAACCAGCAAACCATCGGCCCTCTCCTCCACTTTCTGTCTGTCTATAGTCTTTGCTACACGCGGTGCAGAGCGCGCATAATCTGTCTCTCTCTCTCTCTCTCTCTCTCTGTCTCTCTCTCTCTTCCTCACAAAGTTAATCAAGACTCTAAGAAGTACAATTTATCCAAAAAGTTCAAGTAAATGGAGAAAAAGGGGGTCGCATGTCTTTCTTACCAAGGTGGAGGTATTGTGACGACCCCTCCCAATCTGCCTTCTTTGATCATGTCTTTTGTTTTCCAGACACAGGTAGAGCTGTGAGGGGTGTCTGCCTGGGCCTGCCCTTTTTGGGCTGGGCTTCAGCTGCACATATAAGGGCTGCCTTTCGGGGCGTGTCTCTCTCTCTCACCTGGGCCTGCAGCAGTATCTGCTGCAGAGCCCTCAGCCTTTGTTTTCTCTTTGTTTAGCTTTTGCACCATACAACATACTTTACACCTTATTTTCACACATCCATACACCGCTAACACCACTGATGCCTTATATATTTTACACATCCCATTACTTAGGTTAGAGTTACCTTGCTTTGGAGTTAAATGAAGTTACTTTGGTTTGAGATGTCTGTGTGTGGCCTCCCTTCTTGTTGCCATCCATGAGCCAGATGGTAACAAATGGGGGCTCGTTTTTGCGTGTAAGGGAGTGTGGCACACAGTTTTGGCTTTCTCTGGTAGTTGTGGGAGTTGTTTGCCTGGCAATTGTTTTCCTGGATTGGTATGGGCTGGTGAATGGTGGGGAACCCTTCTTCCTGGTAGGATTAAGCAATGTGGGGCACTTGCTGTCTCTGTTGACCACTTTTTTGTTTTAGTTTGTTGTTTTTGTGCAGTAAGTGGTTAGAGCTGTCCTGTTATCCTGGTACTAACCTGCATGAAGACTAGGGTCGAGTGAGTCAGTTAGTATTGTTGAGGCAGTTAGCCAGAGGGAGGGGGTTCCATGTTTAAAGCAGCCTTTTGCCATGTGGTTTGTCACCGTGTGGAAAATGTTTTTGTATTTAGTCTATGGTAGATGAGGGGATTTTGTGCCAGGTGAAAGTACTCCTTTGTGTTTGGCAAAATGGCTTCCATTGAGGATTTTGTTCAGTCTGCCAGTGAGGATTTGCTCAATAGCTATAAAAAAGATCAGCTATTGAAAGTTGCTGACTTCTATGGTGTGGAGCTTCTAAAGAAGTTGAGCAAGGAGGAACTGTTGGATACACTGAAGGGCAAATTGAGGGACAAAGGAATTTTGTCTGTTCGTGTTGAAAATGTGCCTGCAGGGGTCGCTGATGTTGGTGCTGTATCTTCCCCTGTGTTGTCTGGGTCAGTGAGAGTTCCAGGTCTGGCTGGGTTTGGAGCTGGTTTGACTTTTGAGCAGCAAAAACAGCTTCTCCTGTTACAATTGGAGCATGAGCAGAAGAATGAGAAGTTGAAACAGGAGGCCCATCTTCGAAAGGTTGAACTTGCTCATGTGCAGGAAAAACAGAGATTGGATTTGGAGCGCTATAGGCTGGAGCTGATGAGTGAAGGTAAGCTTCAGTCTGGACCTTCCAAGGTTGAGGGTGTAGGTTTGAGTGTTCCTCCAGCTCCAACATTTGATGTTGCTGTTAATCTTCGGCTGCTTTCTAAATTTAATGAGAAGGACCCTGATATTTTTTTTGTGCTGTTTGAACGTTTAGCGGAGGCAAGAAAATGGTCTGATGCTGAATGTACCTTGCTACTTCAGTGTGTTTTCACTGGTAAGGCCCAGGAGGCTTTTTCGGCCTTGAGTGTTACTGATAGTAGTAACTATGGGTTGGTGAAATCGGCTGTACTCAGGGCATATGAGTTGGTGCCAGAGGCGTACCGTCAGCGATTCAGACAGTTCAGAAGAGAGAAACAGTCTCACACTGAGTTCGCTCGTGATTTGGCCACTCATTTTTACCGCTGGAGTAGTGCTTCTCAGGTAGAGACTTTAGAAGATCTGCAGGAGCTTATTTTGCTTGAGCTGTTTAAAAATACTTTACCTGATCGTGTGGTAACATATATAAGTGAGCAAAAGGTGAAGGCTATTTCAGATGCTGCTAAGCTGCCAGATGAGTTTTTTCTGACACACAAAGGTTCTATTGGTGAGCACCGTGGTCGTGGTCTGTTTGGTCGTAGAGACAACATGGTGGTGGCTCATTCCAATAAGTGGGTGTCAGAAGGGAAGGAAGGAGTTGAAGGTAGAGTTGGCCAGGTACAGCATAGATTGGACCCAAATCGTGTCTGTAATTACTGTTTTGGGAAAGGTGATTGGCGTAATGAGTGTCCAGTTTTGAAGAAAAAGAAGCAAGGGATGTTCATGGCAAAGCCATGTGGAGCTGCTGCATCCTTGGGTGCAGAGGAGAGGAGCCGTGCTATTGCTGCTGTGCAGGTGCATACCTCCCCTTCAGAGAATTTGAGTGTGTGTCCAGATAGTGAGAACTGTCTGTCCCCTCCTTTGGCTGATGAGGCTGACCCTGGTTATGAGGCTTTTGTGTCAGACGGTTATGTTTCACTAGTTGTCACCTCAGTGACAGTAAAGTGGCTGTGAAGATACTGAGAGATTCAGGGGCCCTCGACTCATTTATTGTAGGCTCTGTACTACCTTTCTCTCCTGACTCAGCTGTGGGTTCCAGTGTAGAGGTCCTGGGGATGGGTTTGACCAGTTTTTCTGCTCCTCAGCATCGACTGTTCTTAATCTCAGATCTGTTACAGGGTGACGTGGTCATGGGAGTGCGTCTGTCTTTGCCTATGGGGGGCATACAGGTCATATTAGGAAATGACCTGGTTGGTGATCTGGTGTGGCCAGACGTGCCCGCTCGAAGTGTTAAACCATCCACTCAAGTAGTAAGTTATGAGTCTCTTCCCTCTACAGTTTCTCCAACCGGTGCAGTGACACGGGCTATGAGTCGTGTCAGTGAGGGCTCTTGTTGTGGTTCTTCAGATAAGAAAAGAGAACCAGTATTTCCTGTGCCTGCGTATCCCTTGTCTGTGTCTTGCAGTGATCTTGTTAAGGAACAAAAGGAGGATCCTTCACTGCAGGCTTTGTATAATCGGGTGCTCCCCGACAATGAAGTAGAGAGTGCAGCCTGTGGCTATTTCCTCCAAGATGGACTTCTGGTGAGAAAGTGGGTTCCTCATGGGGATTGTTTTGGGGGGAATGACATAGTGCAGATTGTTCTGCCCACTAAGCTACGACATACAGTGCTGCAGATTGCTCATGGTGGGGTGTCGGGTCACTTAGGAGTACGCAAGACTTACGATCGAGTACTGCCACATTTCTACTGGCCGCGTTTGAAAAGAGACATCTCTGCCTTTGTTAAAACTTGTCACACTTATCAGCTGATTGGAAAACCAAATCAGGTAATCAAGCCTGCCCCTGTGTATCCTATCCCCGTCGCTGAACACCCATTTGAGCATTTGATTGTCGACTGTGTCGACCTTTGCCCCGTTCCACATCAGGCAGTAACTTTTTGCTTACTGCCCCCCACCCCCACACCTATAGCATTTCAGCTCTACACAGTCCTTTACAATGTGTCCAGCCTGCAGACACAGTCGACATACTCTCATGTGGTTATCGTGTAGGATCCTGAAATATTCTGCTCCTTCAACTGTTTCAAACTTCACGCTGTATGGGAGTGATTTTACTGTATCATTGAACCTTACCTTCGTGAACCTTGTCCCATCACTCATCTCTGTCCCAGCCCATTTCCTTATTTTTATCTCCGATACCCTCTCCACCCCCCACTGTTCCAACTTCTCCGTTATTTGTTCATCCGTAATATATGCTGGCATGTTCGGAAAAGAAACAATTTCTATGTCTTTCACTACATTCATTGCGATAACTGTTATTTCCAATTTTAAAACCATCCAAAAGTCTCTCCTTCCCTCGAGGATTCCCCATCGAAACCTCCCATCGTCTTCCCGGCTTCACCCTACATGCCACCACCCTCCCGCACACCTCCTCTATTGCCCTTAATAGCTGCATCATTGTCACTTCCTCGTCGCCTTCCACCTCCACATTTACCACTGCCTCCTTTGTAAATCCATATTCCTCTTCATTCATTGCTCCTCCATTTTTCCTTCCTCTCATGTCCACATCCACAGCTCGTCTCTCCCCCTCTCCCCCGTCTTCCCCTTGCCGCGCTTTCCTCTCCGTTTCCCTCCGCACCTCCTCTTCTCCCGCCTCCGTCCTCGTCTTCTCGCCAGCCACCTCCGACACTGCTCCCGCCTCCCTCTCCATCCTTTCCCCCTTCTCTCCATCCACCGCCGTCCCCTCTTTCACTCCTCCAGCCGCCCTTCTCACCGATCCTCCAGCCATCGCCCGCACCACGTCCACCACTCTCTGCACTTCCGCATTCGCCGCTCTCCTCACCGCCACCTCTCCTTCCGTCCTCCCCACCGCCGTCGCCACACCTGCCGCCACCTTCTTCCTTCCTCCTTCTCCCTCCTCCATTCTCCCAGCCGCTGCTTCTCCACCACCTCTTCCTCTCCTCGCCTCTCCACCTCCCAGCCTTTCGCCCTCCTTCGCTTTCTCCTCCGCTGGCCATCTCCATGCCGTCCCTGCTCCCCGCCACACACGCCGCAGGACCCGAGTGATCACCTCCCCTCGCTCCACAGTCTCCCCCAAACAGCTCCACGCTGCCGAGGGAAAATCACTCCTCCTCTCCTCCAAACAAATCTCCTTTGTCACGCTCCTTTTCCTTTTCTTTCCACTTTTCCTCTCTGTCCGCCACTCACCTCCACACAACTTCCCCAACCTACGTCACAAAATGGGCGTGTTCAGGGTGGTATGGCCGTAAGCCAAGAGGGCAAGCACAAATACGCTATTTATACATGCCCACGGTCACTGTAGCGAGTGTTTGTGGACATTTACATCCGTACAGACATCCTGGCACCTCCACCGCTGTCCGTGGCACTCATTTCACAGGCCTCATGATCAGCTAGAGACTGCAGTTAAGCGTCTGAGGCAAATAAGTGTCAAGGCGTTCAATAAATATTTTATCTTAGATTATTTAAGCGTCTCGTCTGGCAAGCTGCTGTGTTTCTGAGTGTTGCATGTCCACCAAAGAAGCAGCAGTGTCCTCTGCTGTCTGCAAAGAGGAGTGAAAAAGCTTACGGCACC